>CAMXCT020000913.1:199880-349880 GCA_947184155.2 Cladocopium goreaui | reverse complement strand
CTCTTTGAAGCGTCTGCTGCTGCCTGGGCCCTGGGACGTTTGTTGGATGTGAACCCTGCTGCGGTGCCCGATGAGTCCCAGGCGGCGATTCGAGATTCGACATGGGAAGCGGCGAAATCCACTGGTTAAGCATCAATAAATTGCCATTTGGGGGATCAAATTCCATATTATATATATATATATTATACATAAATATTTATGGAATCCCAACTGACTACTCTGGGAATACTTGGAATGGGTCTGAAGCAATGAACAGGATTGTTTTTTCTGCGGACGCTGATGTCAAGGAGGTTCCTAATTTCCAGCCACGGACATGATCAGCTCAGATTTGATACTGAAATCATAGAGAAGGTCACACTTCCCATTGTGATATACCAAAATTCATCGATCAATCATTAGATGAATATCTAGACCCTCAGCTTCACGATAGTTTTTTTTGATTATGTATATGGTACTTCAACTATCCCAACATCCTCATTTGACTCGGTTTCACTCATTTTTTGCACGGAATTTCTATAGCTTTAGCAGGCGGCCCTCTTCGAGGTGGCGGTGCTGCGGCTGCGCTTTGCGCCGAGTCTGGCGGAGGAACTTTGCTTCTTGCTGCGGACTGACGTGCTTATGGAGATGGAACATGTTATGGAACGTGTTGGGTTTTCCAGCGTTGTCCCATTGGAAGTAGGATAAGTCATGATAAAGACCTTAAGTCACAGAACTTCTTTGTGGATCTTTGATTATGCCATTCGGAACGCATCGATATGTGATGAGGTTACTGCTTGAATGGCATCGTGGATCAGCAGGTGGGGAGACGGATCGTTGAAACCATGGGATTCTCACTGCATGGCCCCAGTGAACAATGCACCAATGCACAAACAACAAGTACTTGTGTTTGTTACATTTGTTATTTGCTTCAAAGTCTATATCTGGTTTGATTCTACTATACTAATACTAATACTACTAAAACTCTTATTTAAAATTAATACTAATACTAATACTCATGCTACTACTCATACTAATACTAAATTAATACACTAATACTATACTATACTATGCTATGCTATGCCATGCTATACTTTACTATACCATACTATACTATACTATACTATACTATACTATACTATACTACACTAATGTGGGTTAGGGTTGGTCTCCGGCGCCGTACGCCATGCACCAGGCATCAGTGCTGGAGCCGCAGCTCTTCGGCACGGTGGTGGAATCTTTGCTGCTGGGAGCGGCGCAAGCAGAGCGCGAGAGCCGGGTGCAGCTGGCCCTCTTCGGCAACTTGTCGAGCCAGCGCCATAATTTTTTGTTTTCAGCAGAAAGAGATTTACTTGGTGAATGAATGTTAATGGGTTTTAATGATGAATGTTTTTTTTTTAACACTAGATTCTGACATTGTTTTTATTGGCTATTGCAAGGGCGGCTTTACCATGAATTTACATGGGTTTCATAAAGGTGAAACTATGGATAAATGATTGTTGGTTGGTTAGCAGAGGGAGTTATACTAACCAATATTCAAATAGTCACAATCCATCAACAGGGAATCCCTACCCAACAAGTACAGAATCGGATGGGGTAGGGTCTTTTCTTTACACGGCTAAGGGGTGTGTTCTGAAAACGGGGAAACCCGAGCGGAAACCAGTTTTCAATGTTTTCAACGGCACGGATTGGATTTTTATGTTTTGTTCTTGGGATGATAATCAACAATGATTGATTTGCTGGAATTTAGTGAGTCCTTTCCTGCCATATCCTGGGATGATGTATATTTGTTTATTCACTATAGCTATATACTTGAGGTGGGATGAAGTCGCCAGCAAGTGATATTTTTTGTTGACACCAACATGGTGAGACAACCAGGAGCACATAGGGAGAAGCACTGGATCGTTGGTGAATCCGTCAAAGCTCGCTTCCACCAATTGGATGAAACAGGTATGGTATAGCCACTCTCATTACCCTCTGGTAATTTAACAATTCGGTATTGAAAATACCCCATAAAAATAGTTTATTTACCTATTCAAAATGGTGATTTTCTATAGCTATGTTAGTTTACCAGAGGGTAATCATTTCTGTGATCCCTTTTTTGATGTTACCTCGAAATCAGGATGCCTCATTCATGGTAAAGCTGCCGTTGTGAGGCTGCCTCTGCGAACTCCTGGGTCGCGCAGGGGAGGTGTGCTATCCCGGGGAAGCTCTCGGATCAGAATTTGCTGCCATAAAGTGGTTTTTTCCTCGTTAGATATTGATTAGTGCTGGCCACCTAGTTAGGGTAATCATCATGAAAACATGGCAAACTTCTCCCATCTCAAAAAATGTGTGTGTGTGTGTTCTCTTTTTTCTTTCATAGGAACTATACACAGCACGGAATGGCAATGGCAAGAATGACTTTGTTTGTTGTAGTCGGAAACACAGTAGCTCATAACTCATCAAAAGACTCAGAATATGCATAGCAGTCTGTATACATACTATAAATGATGATGATGATGACGACGTATGAATGGTCTATTAATACAATGTTAATGTTTGACATGGTAAGAGTGAACACTATAATATAATGATGATGTATACTCAGATTTCATGATCAAAAAAATATCATCACCATATCACCACCGTCTCAGGTACACCCAACTAGTCCCATGTGGTTGTTCCCTCGGACAGAATGAACATGCACTGTGTTTTCTCAACTTTGCATGGAGGCGCGGTATGGACTTTAGCCACAGTTCTACAGCGTTTGGGTGGGGTGCGGTGGGACAATAATGTTCATATTCACTTGCACGCATAGTTGGACTTGTTCCAATGCAATTGCACACATACTTGATGCTACGCTGCTACGCTATGGGACCATCTCTTGAACTTGAACACATGCATACTTGTTGCTACGCTATGAGACCTTCTCTTGCACTTGCAGAGATATTGAATGCTTCGCTATGAGTCCTTTTCTTGCACTTGCAGAGATATTTGATGCTATGGTGTGAGACCTTCTCTTGCACTTGCGCACATACTTGATGCTACGATGCTACACTGCTACACTATGAGACTTCCTGCTGTGAACACACAGAAAACATGAGTTGCGTTGACCAAACCGTGTTGGACGTGCTCTGTCCCCTTGATGGATGCGAGTTTACACCCAGTCCAACCGTGGTTGTTTTAGGCATGCGGCTGATACGCCGCCCTTGGAAGGGTAGCTTATTTGGAGATGTGCCATTTACGATCCCGTGGAAGGGTAGCAAATTTGAAACATGAAGTTTAGGAAAATGTGGGTTCAGGATTTGAATATCGGCTTTGTTCAACATGTTGCACATGCTCTCTTATGTTCATCAAGGGGGTGGGGGGTGTGAGAGGTGATAACGTTCTTGACGAATATTATACATGGCCCACGGAACTTGTTATGCCGTTGTGAACATGTTGCACATGCTCTCGTAGGGTCATCAGGCGGGGTGGGGGGGTGTGTGATAACGTTCCTGACGAGTATTATACATGGCCCACGGAACCTCTTGCCGTTGTGAGCATATTGCACATGCTCTCGTATGGTCATCAGGAAGGGTGGGGGGGTGATACCGTTCTTGACAAGAATGACACATGGCCCATGGAACTTGTTGCCGCTGTTAAGTTAACATGTTGCACATGCTCTCTTATGGTCATGGGGGGGCGGTGGGGTGGGTGATAACGTTCCTGACGAGTATTATACATGGCCCACGGAACTTGTTGCCGTTGTAAACATGTTGCACATGCTCGCTTATGGTCATCAGGAGGGGGTGTGATAACGTTCTTGACGAGCATTTCACATGGCCCACGGAACTTGTTGCCGTTGTGTACAAAAAAGGATAAAAAAGGTACTTTTGGGCTTACAGCTGGACATGGCGTCGTAATGTCGCCTTGGTTCGCCTTGTTGGAGTCTGTGGCCGTGGCGTTGCCGAAAGCACTCTTGGCACTGAGGCTTCGAGAAGAGAAAAGACATGGATGGGTGGATGTTTGCATGGGGTACTTGATTTTTTTCCAGCCCTCGAAGAACAAAATTAACAAAATCGATTCATTGCGCAGGCGAAACGCAATTTTTGACACTTGAGTCACACGCCTGCCAATCGAAATGAATGTCCATGTTGCAAACATTGTTTGACAAGTCCCACAAATACCAGCATTTCGTCTCTTGGCCTCGAAAATCTCAACTTCAAATTTGTCACCCTTACAAGGGCGGCGAGTCAACTGGTTGCCTTGTTTTACCTGCACAAAACCAACCCATCAAATCTCCGTGAAAAATCACCATCAAATCACCCACCATTTATGTCTATTCTTGTTGCTGAAATCGACGTTCCAATCACCTGGAAGCAGGACCTCGCTTACCTCGCAGGACTGCCTGCCTCAGATGCAGCTGGTCCTCACCGAAGTGCTACGCCGCATTGCTGCGGAGCTTGGTCAACACGCAGCGCCTGTGCGGAGCGCCTGGGCGAAGCATGGCGAAGCTGGGGATAGAAACAAGGGGATGATGGGTGGTTGATGGTTGAACATGTTTATACATGTTTGATCTGTTTTTTAATTAATAGTATACTTTTCATCATGCTATGAATGGTGGTTCGCAGTCCTAAACACAAATGGAATGGCGTTCTTCCAAAAATACAAACCCTCGTACTATGCCTCCGACCTCCAAGGAACACCACAAGATCATCAAAATTCCCATGAACAAATGTCTAAATCACCATTCGCATCACCAAAAGACCACAAAAGACAAATCTCTATCAACGCCGCAAAGAACATCCAAACCATCCAAAATCCGAAGAAAAAGTAGTTATTTGTTACTTCAGTGTCCATTAACCATCATGAACAAACTAGATGTTCATCCAACTCAACCACAAGCAATCTGAATTGTGCAATCAATGGCAATAAACCCATTGAACTGTACCGCAAGTAGACATTGCCCGTGAATGTTTGTGTTAAACAACTTGCCTCAAAGATCTCTTTTGACTTTAAGTCAGTTTATTCGCAGTTTTCCCAAAAATACACCACATTTTTCAGCATGTTTCAAGATGTTTCACCAGTTTTTTCACATGTGTTTTCACATGTGTTCACAATGTTCCAGCCATTTTGGCCATTAGGTTTGTTGCGTTGTCTCCGCGTGCTCCTGCTGCGCAACGCTGAGATCAACAGTTCGCAGGTGGCCGAGCTGCTGGCAGGCACCTTACACTTGGAACCTACTGAGGAGGTCCGCTGCGTCTGCTGCGCGAAGGTGGATGCCGTTGGATGCCTAAGATTGGATGGATGTCAGATGGTGGGTGATGATGAATGATTCTGAATGATGGAGGTGTCCCAGAATATGATGATTTTTCATGATGGGTGATGATACTTATGGATGTTCTAAAGATGGTGAATGATGGTGAATGGTTAATGATGGTGAAGTGGTGAAGGGTTCAAGTTGTTGTCCCTCTTTTACTACGGGTTAATGATGATGGTGAATGGTGATTGATGGTTAATTATGATCTTCCTGGATATGGACGTGAGTGGATGTTAATGGACGTTAGATCATGTTATATCTACAGTCCATTAGTTAATGTATTGATGTGTTCCATTAAACATCAAGATGATTTGTATTCTATTTATATATATATATGTATGTATATATATATTTGGATGTTAATTGATGTAACATCTACGGCTAATGGATTTTCATGGTGTTCTCACCAACCATAAATGTAAGGAATGATGCTTGGCAAAGGGAATCATCCCAAATGAAATGGCCCAACATTTCAGCTATAATCCATTAAACATAATTCAACCATATTATAACATATATATATATATACATATCCGTAATATAATCCAGAATCCATAATCGAAGATAACTCGTTGGTGATTTCTTGCCATGGAAACCATGCCTCATTTATCGCTTGAAGATGGACCTTTTTTTGGACATGGTCATTTTCCAAAGCCATGTTGAGACACCGGAGGGTAGCCCAAAAGAAATCGTCTGCTTTTTTTCCTGGGTATCTAAGACCGGCAAGGCACAAGAAGAAGAACTTGCCTTTTGACATGCGGGGATTGACCCTGAGATTGACCTGGTAAATGGATGTAAATGGTAAACTTGGTAAACTCTTTTGATCTTTATAATTATTTAAAGGAGCATTCATGACTGGAGGAAACAGCATTGCCCCGGTCTCATCACTATGGCGCCACGTAGGAAGCGCTCCGCGCCATTGGTTCTTTGGCGCGAACGCGCGACGAGGCGCCCCCGAATTCCCAGAAAATGTCGACAGGTCATCCATTCCAGCACCAGTTCAATGACTGTGAGATGCTCACAGGGGCTTCGACTTTGAGATGAGAGCTGTGAATATAAATTTACATTAGCGTGTAATCTATCATCGAAGGAAGTTTAGAAGTCAAACTTCCGACAATATGGACAGATGGAAAATCAGAGGTGGGAAGAGTCAGAGAAGAGAAGAGAAGAGAAGAAGAGAGACGATCAGAGAAGAGAAAGAGTCAGAAAAAAGAAGATGCAGGTGCGTGCAAAGGTAGGAAAGTCGCGAAACACTTGTGTTTCTCTTGAGATGTCGAAAAAGTGCACGCTGTTGTTGCGCGAAGCACATTTCAAAGTCAAAAGTGTTAAAAACTGATGGTCTCGGAGCACTTTTGGAAGTTGAGATGTCGAAAAAGTGCACGCCGTTGTGGCGCGAAGCACATTTCGAAGTCAAAATGTAGAGATGCTGAAAGTGTACGCGGTTGTGGCGCGAAGCACATTTCCAAGTCAACATGTTAAAAACACAACATGCCCGGACCACTTTTGAAGGTTCAGATGTGATTTTGCGTGGCAAGCGCAAGGGATTGTGCACCTGGACAAAAGTGAACAAAGCGTGATGGTTTTGTAGCATTTCCAAAACCGAAGGCAGGCGTGGGGCATTTGCAGAGGATCTGCAAAGATGCATGTCGCCTGGCAGGCGCACTAGCGCAGTACAAGAGACATGTTCATCGTTGTACAGTGGTGTGGTGCAGTTGCAGTTGTCGATCTATCTGTCTATTTTTATACATCTGTTTATCTATTTGTCTTTCTGTTTATCTGTCTGTCTGTCTGTCTATTTCACTATCTATCTATCTATCTATCTATCGATCGATCGATCGATCGATCTATCTCTCTCTCTCTGCAAGTTTGAAAATGAAGCTATTCTGCGAGACTTCCTCATTTTTTGAACTTGACAACATCAAAAACGCAGCAATTCTGCGAGAATTCCTCAACTTTTTAACTTGACAACGTCAAAAACTAAGCAATTCTGCCAGACTTTCTCAATTTTTGAAGTTGGCAACATCAAAAATGAAGCAATTCTACGAGACTTCCTTCAAACATGGAAAGTTGAGTGCAGAGCCGACGGCCTCATACCAAAGCGTTTTGCGATTTTTCCACTCCATCTCTCTAAAGTGCTGCACCTGTCACGCAAAATCATCTTCCCAAAGCTGAAGATCTGATGCTCCAAAATGCAACCTCTCTCAGGAAATCAGCGCCTCCTAAAATCTACAACTACAACTATACTACCACTTCAACTACAACTTCAACTACACTTCAGCTACAAGAACTACAGCTACAACCACAGCTACTACAATCTCAACTACATTTACTACAACTAAAATTACAAGTGCCACTACAACTGCAACAACTACTACAACTACACACAACTGCAACTGCAACTACAGGTGCGACTACAACTACAACTCCAGCTACACTACAACTACAACTGCAACTGTAACTACAACTTCAACTTCAACTTCAATTTCAACTATACTACTGATACTGATACTGCTACTACTACTACTACTACTGCTACTACTACTACTACTATTACTACTACTACTACTGCTACTACTACTACTACTACTAATACTACTACTACTCCTACTCCTACTCCTACTCCTACTCCTACTCCTACTCCTACTCCTACTGCTACTGCTACTGCTACTGCTACTCCTACTCCTACTACTACTACTACTACTACTACTACAACTACAATTACCACGACACTACAACTACAACTAGAACTACAAATACAGCTACACTACAACAACAACTACACTACAACTACAGTGACAACTACAACTACAACTCTTTTAACTATTGCAACTACTACAAGTTCAATTACTAAAATTAAGAGAATTACAGCTTCAAATGCACTTCAACTACACTACAACTACAACTACAACATTACAACTTCAACAGCATCAATCCCACTACAGCTACAACTTCAACTGCAGCTGCACTACACCACACTACATCCAGGAGTTGTGAGTGAGGTGACCACTGCAACCATTGCAGCCACCTCAAAAAGCACAACTCCAACCACCTTTCGGTCCATCAGTGGATTCGCTCTGCCATCCATGCACGCAACAATTTACCTCTCCTATAGTGTCCTATCCTTGAAACTTCCGCCGCCGCCTTGTGTGGCACTACTGGTATCTTTGGCAGTATGATGCCATTGACTTTCATCCGCGTTTGGATGTGAATATGCACTTATGCATGTGAAAACATATAAATTAGCGATCCGAAATCAACACTGCGCAGGTTTCTGTGAGTAGCACAGTAGTGTGGGTTGGCGATTTCAATCCCAACAGCCCCACTTCTCAGAGAATTGTAACCAATTCAAAACCACCAAAGCCAGCTGGTTCCCATTCCCATATGCTCGATATGAGCTTTGATTACCATTATTTCACATATTGTCCGCACCATTTTATGTTGGTGGTAGTTTTTGTTTGATATTTAAATATACCATCCGTATATATCCGTATCCACTGAGCAGTATGGAACATATTTTCGGATTGGTTGATGCTGGAACCATGTTTAAACAGTTTAAACAGATCTATGTTTGGGGAATACTTGGAAACACTGGTACTTTCAATGGAACTACATATTTAGGTCCGATAACCTAAATAAGTCCATTCGCATCAGTCATGTTTGTAGTTCATAGTTATCATTATTCAAGTCACCATTCCCATGTGGTCCATATATAGGGTCTAGTTACCTTATATGCATATGTCCTTTCTTTTATATGTATATATATATATATAACATTATTATTCAAATCATCGTGTATATACATACACATATAATGACTATATATATATATATATAGTCATTTTATAGTTACCATTATGTATAAGATATAGTTACCTCTTGGCTCGATGGACCTGGACCCCAGGCCTCCATCCTGCGGCTGTGGCCCTATCTCTTGGCAGCTGCGCGAAGTTCTTCGCTGCCGGAGGTTTGCGAAGCCGCACTGGCGGCGATGGCAGATGTGGTCAAGGCTCTACCCAGTGGCCATGAAAAGTCATAACTATAATGAATATCGTTAATTAATAATAAGGATAATAACTATCATATATCGTATTCATGGGGGTTAGAACCAACTTAGTTACCCTCTGGTAATTTAACAATTCGCTACTGAAAATTGCCCATTTATAGTTCATTTACCTATTAAAGATGGTGATTTGCCATAGTTATGTTAGTTTGCCAGGGGGTCATGGCCACTGAGTTAACCCAATAGTTAAAAAAATACTTTACTTCGAGTTATCCCCACCATGACATGGATACGTTTTGTTACTGGCAAATCTTCTGGCATTCTATCTGGCATAGCTTCTGGCATTCTACCTGGCATATCTTCTGGCATATGTAATGGCATATCTTCTGGCATTCCATCTGGCATATCTTCTAACATTTTATCTGGCATATCTTCTGGCATTCTATCTGGCATCTATCTGACATTCTATCTGGCATATCTTCTGGCATTCTATCTGGCCGTTGAGGTCCAGCGGTGCACGCTGAGCTGGGAAGGTCCCAGGTTGAGGTCCAGCGGTGCACGCTGGGCTGGGCAGGTCCCAGGTTGAGGTCCAGCGGTGCACACTGAGCTGGGAAGGTCCCAGGTTGAGGTCCAGCGGTGCACACTGAGCTGGGAAGGTCCCAGGTTGAGGTCCGTCCAGCGGTGCACACTGAGCTGGGAAGGTCCCAGGTTGAGGTCCAGCAGTGCACACTAGAGAAACTGGAGGAGGAGGAGGAGGCGGAGGAGGAGGATGAGGAGGAGGAGGAGGACAACAGCCCTGATAAAATCTATCAACCCTCACCTGGCAGGTGGCGAATCACCAAATATATACTTAGTGACCAGCATCAAGGCTGAAATCACCCAATGGCTCTGATACCTAACTGGGTGATTGGGGATCATGAGTTAACCCATCGTTTTTATGGGAAACTAAGTGTTTGTTTCATGCATGAGTAAGAAACAACGGTGAAGTTTTTCAACGGGTGGGCTTATCACCATTTTGGTGAACAGTGTTTGTCATTTAGTGTTGGACAAGACACATATACATCTCTTTGGTGTGATTTTTCACAGTGGCTCACCTTTGTGTCATTTCGCAGTTCACGATGGAAAGTCACCATCTGTTCCAGGTCAATCGAACTCAATGGACTCTCCAAGTACCATCCACCAGGCCATGGGTGACACCTTCAGCTGCGACGCCATGGACGTTCTGCTGCTGTTGCTCTCGGATCCTGATAGTCGCTGCTCGGAACTGGCCATCAGAACTCTGGCTGCCATTTTTCAGGCGGAAAACTGGGGAAAAACGCCGGATTTTCTGAGTCATCAGCTGCATGGAAAATCCAGCCATTTTTTGAAAATGATGTTCCCAGCTCGCCACATTTGATACCGATGGAGGGTACTTGAAATCGAAATAGCGATCTAAATCTAAATCATACAGGGACTATATTGGAAGATTGAAATCTAAATCATAGCTCTGGGGTAGACATGGACCCAAAACCTCTGAGACCTTGGGACCTGATTTGAAATGCAAGACAAACATTCTGACAAAGTGATGATGCGAATGTCCTTGCATTGGCATTGTGACGGAAATTCTGACAAATGTTAGGACATTTCTCCTGAAATATATTCTGAAATGTAGTTTGACATATACATAGTTTGACAGATGTTTGGACATATTTTCATTTTGATGTCTGGTACTTTTGTTGATTGATGTTGATACTAGAAAGAATCCAAAAACACATTTCTACCTGGTTTCCCCATATTTTTTTCCACAGATTTTGGTATTGGATTATATTTAAAAAATTTGAAAAAACATAGAAACACATCTAAATACGTCTAAAATATATTTGATTGTTTTTGGGATTTAGTAAAAAGCACCCAAAACAACATTAAACAGCCAAAGCTGAAAATCAGAATGTGTTTGATGGATTTTTGGTACTAAAAACATCTAAAAAGCATCTGAAAACGAAAAAACACATGGACTTTTGGTACTAAAATAACTCCTAAAAACATCTGAAAACAAAACAGCCATGGATTTTTGGTTCTAAAAAGATCTAAGAAACATCTTAAAGCCATGGAAAACTCTATATTTTCCAGCACCAAATAGGTGCACGGCAGCCGCACTGCGCGCCTGTCGGAAGCATTGGGAGTCCTGCGGCACGTGACGCAGAGACACTGGGAGGAGGGCACAGCGGCAACATGGCATCAATGATATATATATATATATATCATCTATATATATGATATATATATATATATATCATATATATATATGATATATATCATATTATATATCCCAATTGATGGAAGTTATCATCCACCAATTTTTGATGATTTGGGGGAATGGTTTACATAATATATGTTATCATCCCCTAATGGAAAATAGAACTATCCACAAAATGGAAAATACAATTATCCATATTATATATATATGTATATAGTATCCATACATGAATGGTATAACATTATAGTCATACTCTTAATGATACTCTATCCCATAAATGGGATTACATTACAGAATCCCTAAAAACAATGGGGAGAATGGTCAAAACCCTTGTTGGTTGATGATTAGTTCGAGGTTTAGCAGGTAGGGTGTTTAACCGTGAAAAATCTGGGGATACAGCTGATAAATGATGGTTGGTTAATGATTAGTTCGGGGATTGTACTGACCAATCTATTGGGGAATACCACAATCAACAAGAACGCATGATGAGATGACATTATGGGATGTCATTGAGAATGCTTCACCTATGAATGGATGTGAACCCAACTTTAATGAAAACTATTGGGTTTATAATGGGATAGCATTTATTAATATGTTGTTTTTTTTTAATGGGCGGGACACGAAGATTGTCTACCATTGTCTGGGGATATGATAGGAATGGGGATGCAATGGGGGATATTTGGATAGATGAAAGCCTACAACTGCTACAGATAGTGGTTTTCAATGGGATAGTTAATAAGAATAACAATCACAAGAAGATCATGTCTCGATCCAATCTGGTTGGTGGTTTCAACCATTTATTATTTCCCATTTCATATATGGGTTGTCATCCTTCCCATTGACGAACTCATATTTTTCAAGATGGTTAAAACCACCAACCAGCAATAATATATCCATTAATATCAATCAGCAGTCCATCACATCTACCAAGTCTGAGATGTCACAAGTCTTTGGCAGGAGGATGGACTGAGAGAGATCAACAGCTTTAGCCAGTTTCTGACTCAAAGAATTCTACACGTCTGGATGATTTTTAGAGGGATCAGTTGAGCTATTTTATTGGTAGTTGTGTGCTGAGGAAAATCTGTGGATTTTAAAAATTGTGGTACTGGTTTTGGACAACCGAAGTTGCTGTGAGGAACAGATAAAGATAGACCATGATAGACCAGATGTCCATGAGACCGTGATTGCAGGAGTTCACATGCTTGGAATGCAACGACAAGGGAAGACAACAAGGCCTGCAAAGATCTATGGGATGAATGGGGCCATCAGTTGCATGGTCTTGGAGTCTTCTCTGCCTTTTGAGGCAATCGATTCATTGTAATTGCTGTTTGGTGGTTTGGAACATTTTTTTATTTTTCCATATATTGGGAATAGTAACCCCAACTGACTAATATTTTTCAGAGGGGTTGAAACCACCAACCAGATTGTGTCATTTCATATACAACACAACCATGACTTTTTCCGAGGCCATTTCCATTTGGCTTTGCCATTTGGCTCCAAGGAGAATTTGACAATTTGACAAACCTTGCAGGAGGGAAACTTGAGACAAACGGGTAGTTCCAGTACGTTGCAGTCAGACACGGCTCATATATGGACATTCTGGACAAATTGTTTTTTTTTGCCAAATAGGCCTTGGTACAATGACTCAAAGCAGACAATCTTATTTTTTATAAGCAAATCTTATGCCGGCATGACTTGATTGCAGTATGTCTTGACCCTTTGCGATCGCTCTATCAAACTGGAACCAAGACTGAACAAGCACCTTCTGAGCTACTAAACAGCTACATAAAGGTTGTTCTTGTCGGACTGTCAGATTCTGTATTGTTATATATAGTTGATTTTATGGCACTTTGCCTTTGGATCTTCTTGCCTACATGAACATTCGACCACATTGATCCACATTCTGATTTTGCGGACATGGCTTGAAATGCTAACCATCAAGTTGAGGGTCAAGGTTGGGCAGTATCAGACTAAAAGAAACTTGTCCTTGAATGCCTTAGACCTCTAGATCAAACAATGTAATTAATAGCTACGATGTGGGGCCCCCAAACGATAGCTAAGTTGGTGAACATAACTCCAAAAACCATGGTTTAGTATACTTACAACATCTTATAACTATAGTTAATGGAGTTAAAACCAACTTATAACTGTGGGGGGCCACATTGTAGAAGAAGTTCCCCTTCGGCCTTTTCCAGCGGATTTCATTCTCTTTCAGGTGCGGCGACAGCTACCTTTGGGCCTCGTTTGCCTCGTTCATGGTCTCCAAGTGCGAACACTGCCAGTGTGCAGCCAGACAAGGAGAAACTCATGCAGACATTCTTGGAGGTAGCTTGGAGGATTTTGATGGATTTTGAGGATCGCTATCATGTTTGGAAAGGTATGCTAAAATACATTCCAAATTGGGGTATGTTAGATTCTTATGGGTTAAGATTAGATGAATTGCCTCTCTATGGTGCTGGGTTTAGATTGTTCTCTTCCCATGATCCGCACGGTGAACAAATGACCTCTTGCCATGATTAGAAACATGATATAGGGGCACCTGCGGCATACATCCCACAAACCACATACTCACATGGGTAGCCCCAAGTTATCACTTTCGTTCACTTTCCTCATACCATGGGTGGTTCCCCATAAACTGTGGAAACATGCTTTGCTGTCACAAGGCTGTGCTGCTGGCACACGAGTCTCTACTTGGCTGCTGTCGAAAGCAAGGTGTGCGAGGGAAGGTGTGTGCACCAACATGGATCCTCCAAAGATCATCTATAGTAACAGTATATATAGATAAGCTGGTTGGTGGTTTGGAACATGATTTTTATGATTTTCCATTTCATATATGGGATGATCCTTCCCATTGACGAACTCATATTTTTCAGAGGGGTAGGTATACCACCAACTAGTAAGATATTTGGGATAATTACACAATTATACCTTCCACATGTTTTTTTAACTCAAAACATTAAAAAAAAATCGATAGAGGTTGAAACCAGATAACCACCACATAACCACTCAATCTCATCACTGCTTGGGCTTCAGGTTTTCCGGTGGCAACGCTGCCGCATACGTCGCACTTCCTGCAGCTGCTGCCGCTGGCGGTCCAATCGACCGCGGGGCGGCGAAGTGGGCTGCAGATCTTGTGCCACCTAGCAGAGGCCTGTTTGTGATAACAGAAATAGGGAAAATCACCATTAGATATGGGTTTCAACCAGCAAACATGGGGATATTAGATAGCAAAATTGGTTTATGATTTGTTTATGATGTTTATGACGGAGCTAAGTATGGTTCATGCTTATTCTATAGATAATGGGGTTTATAAACCAACAAATTTACTTGGGGGCCCCAGCTTATGAGAAGCGAGCAGTGTTCACCTGTTGGTTGATGATTTCTTCGGGGGTCACTCACCTTATCCTTGGTATATTGGGGCTTGTAACAGTCCATGAACTGGGAGTTTCCTTACCAACCAACCAGTACAAAGGGATGAAAGAAGGTTTGAACGCCGCTCATTTTTGAAGATGGGATGATTATTGATGATTTGATGTTAACCCGGATCAATAACCCCCCAGTTTCTTAATTATGAGGGTCCCCCAAAAAAGTTACCTAGTATTAAAACAATACTAGTCTTAGTAAGGTTGGTACCCCAATTCAATAAACTAGGGGTACATCAATTGTCAGGCTTGCTCCACACCATAATATATAGGTAAATGACGGGACACCTGGGTTTTCTTTTTGTTTTTTGTGTCCTCTTTGTTCATTCAACATTACCACCCAAAAGTATCTTTGGTGATAGGAGCGACCTTGATTGACCCACAGCGAGTTGTGTAGAGAAACTGTTGTCATTGGTTTAAGGGAAAATCATAACCGGAAACCCATGGGTAAAACACCATTATTATGGGGGGTTCCGGTTTCAATTCCCGTGAAGCCAATCCGGTGATGCAAAAAATCGGTGCCAGGAAATGCCTGCAGAGCTACGATCCTTCCTTGCCACTGATGAGAAAGCAAGAGCCTGTGCAGTGGAGTGCCTTGCCAGTTGGTTCCCAGGGGCTGTTCCCACTATGTCGGGATCGGACTGATTGTGGTAAACAGAGTGTGGGTCAAGAGGTTCAGCATGTCACATGCTTTCCAGGTCGGTACCTCTTCAGTTGACGCAAATTTGGGGGTTTCCGAAAATGGGGTACCCCAAAATGGATGATGAAAATAACTGAACATTCTATTAAAATGGATGAGAAATGGAGGTACCCCCATTCCATGAAAACTCCATGCATTTAGCACTTCCTGATAATTTTCAGCCAAGGAACTGTTGGATCTTCACCCCAAAAACAAACCGTCCAACTGGGGGCACGTGCAAGGCTGGTGAATGCTGGCATAGCTGGCAGCAAAGTGCAACGACAAGCAGTTACTTGATTTTGTTGAGCATGATGCGGCGGTACAACTTGATTGAATATTTTCAAGTATCCAATATGTTCCACGTATTTCTATGTTACATTTACATTGCCATTATTTACCTACCATTCATTGGGTGGTTTTAGGATGCTTGTTTGTCAATATACATGGAGCATTTTGGTATTTGGAACTCACAAGTGTTCTGAAAGTCTCGATTTTGCAGCCACAATTTGCGAGACTTTAGGTCACTGGTCATCATGCACAGCTCAAGACGAGTTTACCAAAAGTATAAGGTACGAATTGAGAAAGGTGCATATATAATCATATATATATATATATATATATGCAAGCATTTGGCCACGATCCACTAGACACCTAAACACTTTCTGCGAATAACAATGCATCTAGTTAATTGTATTCGTTCCCTTAGAAACTAGAATTCACTCAAAAAAAATTATGTCCCGATCCACAACATGTTGACCCATCCATTGCTCGTGATTGCCAGCAGGCAGAGAAGGTCCGATCCATCTTGTGAGGTCCTACATGGTCCGGTGCCAAGCTGCGACATCCCCGTGTTGATTCACTGGGTCGAACAAATGTTGAATGCATGTCGTGATTACGACATGAACATCTCATTTTGTGATCTATGGTTAGTGCATGTTAGTGCATTGTTTTGTATGGAAGCTAAAGAAAAACGGTACGTTGTTTCTCCTCAAGAGCTGACATCCCCAACGGCAAAAACTGAGCCGCGCAGCGGGTCAATCCGGGTCACCGGATGTCACAACGGGTCGGTGAGATTTTCCTCATGTTCTATGGTGCTTCCCACAGGGATCCATCAATTTAGGAATCACATCAGCAACTCATAGCAAATTTGTTTGCAGAAAAGGCTCTGGGAAGTACTTTTCGTCTTGTTGTTCTTGTCGTTGTTCGCATCATGCAGATAGAACTTGCCAGGGGCATTCATCTGTGAGGCATACTCAAAAATCACCAGCCTTTCTGAACCCTGAGTATTTGCCAACGTTATATTCTGTTCCCATTCAATCCCCAGAACGCAATGACTATAGACATGTTGACTGGGCACTTGAATTTACTGAGAGGCCTGACTGTCGCAAACCTCCCTGAAGATCGAGCACATCCAGAAGGCGGACCATGATTTCTTCATCGACCTTATCCGCTGACACTTTTGCAAGATTTTGAAGTCCTGATATATGATTTGACAGTGTTTGACTGGTTTTGTCACTGCAGCACTGCAGTTATTCTTGGAATGGCCATGGACATTCACATGGGTTCAGGACGCCGAATGGGACAATCTGCATTTGGTCATTTTGGCAGAGCCATCCCTTGACGTTTCGGCTCCAACCAAAGCACACACACATCCAATCCTTCGCGAGGGGTAAGTTTCAAGGATAGAAATTCGCAGATAAACAAGCCATGCAGATCTTCGTGAAAACCTTGACGGGCAAGACCATCACCCTCGACGTTGAGGCAAGTGACACCATTGACAATGTCAAGGCCAAGATCCAGGATAAGGAGGGGATCCCACCTGATCAGCAGCGCCTGATCTTTGCTGGCAAGCAGCTGGAGGATGGCCGCACCCTTTCGGATTACAACATCCAGAAGGAGTCCACCCTCCACTTGGTCTTGCGCTTGCGAGGTGGCATGCAGATCTTTGTGAAGACCCTGACCGGCAAGACCATCACCCTCGACGTTGAGGCAAGTGACACCATTGACAATGTCAAGGCCAAGATCCAGGATAAGGAGGGGATCCCACCTGATCAGCAGCGCCTGATCTTTGCTGGCAAGCAGTTGGAGGATGGCCGCACCCTTTCGGATTACAACATCCAGAAGGAGTCCACCCTCCACTTGGTGCTGCGCTTGCGAGGTGGCATGCAGATCTTCGTGAAGACCCTGACGGGCAAGACCATCACCCTCGACGTCGAGGCCAGTGACACCATTGACAATGTCAAGGCCAAGATCCAAGACAAGGAGGGGATCCCACCTGATCAGCAGCGCCTGATCTTTGCTGGCAAGCAGCTGGAGGATGGCCGCACCCTTTCGGATTACAACATCCAGAAGGAGTCCACCCTCACTTGGTCTTGCGCTTGCGAGGTGGCATGCAGATCTTTGTGAAGACTTTGACGGGCAAGACCATCACCCTCGACGTTGAGGCAAGTGACACCATTGACAATGTCAAGGCCAAGATCCAGGATAAGGAGGGGATCCCACCTGATCAGCAGCGCCTGATCTTTGCTGGCAAGCAGCTGGAGGATGGCCGCACCCTTTCGGATTACAACATCCAGAAGGAGTCCACCCTCCACTTGGTCTTGCGCTTGCGAGGTGGCATGCAGATCTTTGTGAAGACCCTGACCGGCAAGACCATCACCCTCGACGTTGAGGCAAGTGACACCATTGACAATGTCAAGGCCAAGATCCAGGATAAGGAGGGGATCCCACCTGATCAGCAGCGCCTGATCTTTGCTGGCAAGCAGCTGGAGGATGGCCGCACCCTTTCGGATTACAACATCCAGAAGGAGTCCACCCTCCACTTGGTCTTGCGCTTGCGAGGTGGCATGCAGATCTTTGTGAAGACCCTGACGGGCAAGACCATCACCCTCGACGTTGAGGCAGTGACACCATTGACAATGTCAAGGCCAAGATCCAGGATAAGGAGGGGATCCCACCTGATCAGCAGCGCCTGATCTTTGCTGGCAAGCAGTTGGAGGATGGCCGCACCCTTTCGGATTACAACATCCAGAAGGAGTCCACCCTCCACTTGGTCTTGCGCTTGCGAGGTGGCATGCAGATCTTTGTGAAGACCCTGACGGGCAAGACCATCACCCTCGACGTTGAGGCAAGTGACACCATTGACAATGTCAAGGCCAAGATCCAGGATAAGGAGGGGATCCCACCTGATCAGCAGCGCCTGATCTTTGCTGGCAAGCAGTGGAGGATGGCCGCACCCTTTCGGATTACAACATCCAGAAGGAGTCCACCCTCCACTTGGTCTTGCGCTTGCGAGGTGGCATGCAGATCTTCGTGAAGACCTGACGGGCAAGACCATCACCCTCGACGTTGAGGCAAGTGACACCATTGACAATGTCAAGGCTAAGATCCAGGATAAGGAGGGGATCCCACCTGATCAGCAGCGCCTGATCTTTGCTGGCAAGCAGCTGGAGGATGGCCGCACCCTTTCGGATTACAACATCCAGAAGGAGTCCACCCTCCACTTGGTCTTGCGCTTGCGAGGTGGCATGCAGATCTTTGTGAAGACCCTGACCGGCAAGACCATCACCCTCGACGTTGAGGCAAGTGACACCATTGACAATGTCAAGGCCAAGATCCAGGATAAGGAGGGGATCCCACCTGATCAGCAGCGCCTGATCTTTGCTGGCAAGCAGCTGGAGGATGGCCGCACCCTTTCGGATTACAACATCCAGAAGGAGTCCACCCTCCACTTGGTGCTGCGTCTGCGATGATTGCTGTATGGCTTGTTCTTTGCATGAGGAGTTTGATTTACCGTGTTGCCAGCTACAATGAACAAGTGTCCAGTCATACTCTCATATTTGTTTTTTTTGATTTTTCCCCTCATGGACGTCAAGACAGACAGCATCGGAAATTTTCGATCTTGTGCAGGCACAACTTGATCGTGATTCGAACTGATGGTGGCACCAACCAATGCTCAATTTCTTTACAGTTTGACACTGCAACCAAGATTGAACAACACCCTACTCGTACTGGACAGTAGACAATTCATGTGGGAACATCTTATAAGTCCATGCCATTCGATAGACTTATGGATGTCTACTACCAATCTCATGAAACTATCAGTTCTCATGATACTGAATAGATTTGAATGCTTCAGAGTTGCAACCCAAATTGTATCAAATTAATTGATTCAATTTGTTGATTTTTCATGATTTTTCATGATTTTTCATGATTTTTCAGTGTTGCCAGGTTTACCTGGGCTTCATTTTTGGATTCTTCGCCATAGATGCACGGCAATATCAAAGCTGCCCTTAACAATAGACATTTGGGATGAAAGTTGAACAAATGCGGAATCGCCATGTCTTCGACATCTTTTCCAAGAAGTGTAGCAACAACTACACACTATGAATGAAACGCAACAACTTGTAGCTGTGAGTTTACAACGATGCCTTCGTGTCAAGTTGGTTTGCTTTTGATCGGACAAATATCTGCATTCAGCAGTGAATTCTTGGAGTGGCCTCTTGCTCGTGCCTCACATGAAGTTGTGGATTGGGCATGATTGGGCACTATAGAAGTCACTCATTGTACAGAGATTCACTGCTGCGATTCCTCCTCAACTACGATCCAATTGGTTGAGTCGAGCAAAAAGGCGTGACATGAAAGACATATGGGAGACAGGTTTGTGCTCCCCAAAATTGATCAAAATTGGAGACCCCCTAAAAGTCACCATGAGATAGCACAGCCTAAGTTTGAAGGACTCATCGGAAACGACTTCTTTTTCCTTTTGCATGGGCATAGCCACACGCTGGACCCGTTTCATCCTGGACCTTCCAGGCGCTTATGGATGCGATGGAGGTCATGCATAGGACTTTCAAAAGGGCGCTCCCGGAGTCTTTTGGAGTTACAGGATGGAAACAAGGGGATTTATATGATGGATTTGTCATGATTGTCACGATTTGCCATGCATGAGTGATGAATGAACGAATTAATGCATGAACGAATGAATAAATGAATGAATGAACGAATAAAATGAACGAACGAATGAATGAACAAATGAATGAATGGAGAACGGAACGGAATGGAGATAAAGACTTGTCATGCTCTAAAACATGCAGGTTTGTGGAGATTATTCTTGCATCTCGAAACTGCCAAGAATTGATCTCAGGGGTCTATTGCCTTGTATTGCCTTGCAGCCCGGCTGCGCCAGATGCGTGTGAGATACTGTGAGCACCTTGAGTGGATTGCAAATACCCTCTGGTTATTTAACATAGCCATGGAAAATGGTCCATTTATAGATGGTTTACCTAGCTATAAAATGGGTGGATCTTTCCATGGCTATGTTAAATAACCAGATGGTAATGTTTTCGTTTTACATGTTTTTCTTTGTTTGGACCTGCAAGGACCTGCGAGGCCCTAACCGTGGATGCGATGGAGGTCACGTGGAGGGACTTTCAAAAGGCCGCTCCCGGAATCTTTTAAAGTTGCAGGATAGAGGATGGAAAAAGGGATTTATATGGATGTTTCATGAGTTGTTATGTTTTTTCATGAATGTCGTGACAATGAATGGAGAACGGAATAGAATGGAGAGAAAGACTTGTCATGATTGTGATGCCCTGCATGCAGATTTGCGGAGATAATTTTTACGCTTCAAAACCGCCAAAGATTGGTTTCACGGATCTATGCGCCTGCGCGAGATGAATTTGAGCATTTGTAGTGGATTGTACATAACCCATATGTGTCAGTTTTAGATGAGTTGTTTTTGTTCGCAGATGCATCAAACTTGAAACCACCAAGTGTAGGAGTTGCAATTGATTCAGACCTCGATTTCCTTGAGGATCCTCCTGGAGCATCAGATCTTGAAGTTCTCCGGCAACCATCAGGCAGCGGCGGACAGCCACAGTTGCCTTTTTTTCCTTTCATCATTTTCAATAAAGAGAAGGTACGATGTACAGAAACAAAAACTGCACAACGAACATGTTATTTTACAAACTGTTTTAGGTGCTTAGATGCTTAGAACATCTTAGAACTAGGTCAGTGCACAATGCAGTCATATTCCAACTGTAATAAGTGATCGACCAAAACGAAGATCGTTGAATATGATTCGGTTAGCAAGGAAACCGGGCAAATTTTGAGAGGTTTAGGAGTGCATTGTTTTTCATGTTGTTTTTTGTGAATGTTTAAATGATCCAAAGACAAAAGACAATTTGTCAACTGCACTCCTCTGTCATACAGTTCTGACGATTCCAAGGCTGTTTGCTGATCCCTGTGCATTCTGTCCTTGCTATACTAATTTTAATTGATATGATATTTGTTTGATATTTATAAATGCCTTGTAATGTCAACCTTGGATTTGTATTCAATCGTATTCCCCCCTGGGCCGTTGATCATTGGGGAACCCCCGATTTTTGATCTGCAGAGTTTTTTCATTCCTGAAAGGCCTGTCGAGGGACCATTCTGCAGATCGACCAGAGCGATCAGGCGGGCAATGTGGACTTTGTTTTTCTTGACTGTCAAAGTGGCAGAGTGAGGGGAGAGGAGGGGAGAACTGCAAATCGTTCCTCAATTGCTTTCTATTGGGCATTTCTTGAAACACTTGAAAGATCTTGAGGTCCAAATTCCTAATTTTGATGTCTGATGACATGTGCATGATTTTTATTGAACTTTGATGATTTTTGTCCATGCAGATCCATGCAGTTATTGCTGGAATGATGATGGAACATGCACATCATACTGGTCAGGACTCAGGACAAAAAAATCCACATCTTGGTCCTTTTGGCAGAGACCTCCCTTGATGTTTCGGCTCCAACCAAGGCACACACACACACATCCATCCTCGCGAGGGATTAGTTTCAAGGATAGAAATTCGCAGATAAACGAAACATGCAGATCTTCGTGAAGACCTTGACGGGCAAGACCATCACCCTCGACGTTGAGGCAAGTGACACCATTGACAATGTCAAGGCCAAGATCCAGGATAAGGAGGGGATCCCACCTGATCAGCAGCGCCTGATCTTTGCAGGCAAGCAGCTGGAGGATGGCCGCACCCTTTCGGATTACAACATCCAGAAGGAGTCCACCCTCCACTTGGTCTTGCGCTTGCGAGGTGGCATGCAGATCTTTGTGAAGACCCTGACCGGCAAGACCATCACCCTCGACGTTGAGGCAAGTGACACCATTGACAATGTCAAGGCCAAGATCCAGGATAAGGAGGGGATCCCACCTGATCAGCAGCGCCTGATCTTTGCTGGCAAGCAGCTGGAGGATGGCCGCACCCTTTCGGATTACAACATCCAGAAGGAGTCCACCCTCACTTGGTCTTGCGCTTGCGAGGTGGCATGCAGATCTTTGTGAAGACTTTGACGGGCAAGACCATCACCCTCGACGTTGAGGCAAGTGACACCATTGACAATGTCAAGGCCAAGATCCAGGATAAGGAGGGGATCCCACCTGATCAGCAGCGCCTGATCTTTGCAGGCAAGCAGCTGGAGGATGGCCGCACCCTTTCGGATTACAACATCCAGAAGGAGTCCACCCTCCACTTGGTCTTGCGCTTGCGAGGTGGCATGCAGATCTTCGTCAAAACCTTGACGGGTAAGACCATCACCCTCGACGTTGAGGCAAGTGACACCATTGACAATGTCAAGGCCAAGATCCAGGATAAGGAGGGGATCCCACCTGATCAGCAGCGCCTGATCTTTGCAGGCAAGCAGCTGGAGGATGGCCGCACCCTTTCGGATTACAACATCCAGAAGGAGTCCACCCTCCACTTGGTCTTGCGCTTGCGAGGTGGCATGCAGATCTTCGTGAAGACCTTGACGGGCAAGACCATCACCCTCGACGTTGAGGCAAGTGACACCATTGACAATGTCAAGGCCAAGATCCAGGATAAGGAGGGGATCCCACCTGATCAGCAGCGCCTGATCTTTGCTGGCAAGCAGCTGGAGGATGGCCGCACCCTTTCGGATTACAACATCCAGAAGGAGTCCACCCTCCACTTGGTCTTGCGCTTGCGAGGTGGCATGCAGATCTTTGTGAAGACCCTGACGGCAAGACCATCACCCTCGACGTTGAGGCAAGTGACACCATTGACAATGTCAAGGCCAAGATCCAGGATAAGGAGGGGATCCCACCTGATCAGCAGCGCCTGATCTTTGCTGGCAAGCAGCTGGAGGATGGCCGCACCCTTTCGGATTACAACATCCAGAAGGAGTCCACCCTCCACTTGGTCTTGCGCTTGCGAGGTGGCATGCAGATCTTCGTGAAGACCCTGACGGGCAAGACCATCACCCGACGAGAGGCAAGTGACACCATTGACAATGTCAAGGCCAAGATCCAGGATAAGGAGGGGATCCCACCTGATCAGCAGCGCCTGATCTTTGCTGGCAAGCAGCTGGAGGATGGCCGCACCCTTTCGGATTACAACATCCAGAAGGAGTCCACCCTCCACTTGGTCTTGCGCTTGCGAGGTGGCATGCAGATCTTTGTGAAGACCCTGACCGGCAAGACCATCACCCTCGACGTTGAGGCAAGTGACACCATTGACAATGTCAAGGCCAAGATCCAGGATAAGGAGGGGATCCCACCTGATCAGCAGCGCCTGATCTTTGCTGGCAAGCAGCTGGAGGATGGCCGCACCCTTTCGGATTACAACATCCAGAAGGAGTCCACCCTCCACTTGGTCTTGCGCTTGCGAGGTGGCATGCAGATCTTCGTGAAGACCTTGACGGGCAAGACCATCACCCTCGACGTTGAGGCCAAGTGACACCATTGACAATGTCAAGGCCAAGATCCAGGACAAGGAGGGGATCCCACCTGATCAGCAGCGCCTGATCTTTGCAGGCAAGCAGCTGGAGGATGGCCGCACCCTTTCGGATTACAACATCCAGAAGGAGTCCACCCTCACTTGGTCTTGCGCTTGCGAGGTGGCATGCAGATCTTTGTGAAGACCTTGACGGGCAAGACCATCACCCTCGACGTTGAGGCAAGTGACACCATTGACAATGTCAAGGCCAAGATCCAGGATAAGGAGGGGATCCCACCTGATCAGCAGCGCCTGATCTTTGCTGGCAAGCAGTTGGAGGATGGCCGCACCCTTTCGGATTACAACATCCAGAAGGAGGCCACCCTCCACTTGGTGCTGCGTCTGCGATGATTGCTGTTAGTATGGCTTGTTCTTTGCATGAGGAGTTTGATTTACCGTGTTGCCAGCTACAATGAACAAGTGTCCAGTCATACTCTCAGAATCTCTCAGATTTGTTTCTTTTGATTTTACCCCTCATGGACGTCAAGACAGACAGCATCGGAAATTTTCGATCTTGTGCAGGCACAACTTGATCGTGACTTGAAGTGATGGTGACACCAACCAGTGCTTTAATAACGTAACAGTCTGACACTGCAACCAAGATTGAACAACACCTTACTGGACAGATAGACGACTTATATGGGAACATTTTATAAGTCCATGCCATTCCATAGACTGATGGATGTCTAATACCAATCTCATGAAACTATTAGTGCTCATGATACTGCATACATTTGAATGCTTCAGAGTTGTAACCCGAATCGTATCAAATTGATTCAAACTAACAATTGATTTTTCAGTGTTGCCATGTTTACCTGTTCTTCATTTTAAGCTTTTGGCACAATACATGCATGGAGATATCCAAGCTGCCCTTAAACATGGGCTGCCCTTAACATGGTCTCACATGATAGCAATTTGGGATGAAAGTTGAACAAATGCGGAATCGCCATGTCTTCGACATCTTTTCCAAGAAGTGTAGCAACAACTACACACTATGAATGAAACGCAACAACTTGTAGCTGTGAGTTTAAAACGATGCCTTCGTGTCAAGTTGGTTTGCTTTTGATCGGACAAATATCTGCATTCAGCAGTGAATTCTTGGAGTGGCCTCTTGCTCGTGCCTCACATGAAGTTGTGGATTGGGCATGATTGGGCACTATAGAAGTCACTCATTGTACAGAGATTCACTGCTGCGATTCCTCCTCAACTACGATCCAACTGGTTGAGTCGAGCAAAAATGGAGTGACATATGGTGACATGTTGACAGGCAAGATGTGGGAGATAGATTAGTTTTTCCCAAAGCATTTGGAAAGCCCTAAAAATCACCATGGGATAGTCTGCTTCTAAGGGAAAATGATGTGGATTAGCCTCAGGCACTCAAACATGGCAATGGAAAATCCACCATTGACAGATCATTTACAGATCATTTTCCCAGCTATAAGCTGCCATTCAGAAGGAGGAACCCTCCAGCCCGATTCCGGCCACAGGCAACCGAGGCGATTCATCGTTTTTAAAGGTACTTGGATGATTTTAGGTACTTGGGTTTTTTCAACAAACTATGAACAAAATTGAACAAAAAGTATGAACAAATGACTTGGGATGTTCATCGTTTTTTTTCCTAGGTACTTGGATGACTTGTTCGTGGTATTGGTATATTATGGAATATTGATATTTGATGTTTTGATTTAAGATGGTATGCTAGGGCTTCTTTATGGGTGATTTATATGAAGGAATACGAAGGTCATTAAACATATTAAACAGACATCGTTTGTTTGGCAAAGAACTTATTCTGAGGCTTCTCCTGGTTGAAACAGACAAAAAGATATTGAAAGCCGGGGAACCCTGGGAACATGATCTACCAATTGTGGGTTTTCCACATCGAAGTGTTAGTTTACAGGATGATATCATATTATCATATTACTATAGTGATAATAGTTATGATATCGATCTATTGTTAGTTATGATAATAATGATACGAGTTTTTTGGGGAGCAGGTTGCGGCAGGTGCGTTAAATTTGAGACCACCAGTTGCTTCAAGAGGATTCGGGCAAAATGAGTTTACCCAAGGCCCCTCAAGTCAGGTCATTGCAGGTTTTTTTTGGCAGGTCTGACTGTTATTTTAGTGCTGGGTTATAACTAACAGCTGCAGTTGAGATCGTTTTTTTGCAAGTGTTGAAGAATTCGGCCCACAGCAAGGAAATTGGCACAGTTCCAGGGAAAGGTTGCTTCTAGACGCGGTGTATCAAACATTGAGAATTCCGGATAAAGACAGATCAAATCTGATGAATACAATATAGCCTTGCATTGGTACGGCTATGCACGGCTTCTAGATAGATCGCCAAATAGTGGCTTTTGGTTGTCCGTGTTGTCCCTCTTTTCATTCAAGTGGCAACACTCCATTTCAGAATTCTCTCAAATGAGCGCCATGCAAATCTTCGTGAAGACGCTAGCTGGAGAGACAATCACACTGGATGTAGAGGCTAGCGACACTATTGACAATGTGAAGGCCAAGATTCAAGAGAAGCAAGGCATCCTGGATTTATTTGGATTTGGTGAAGATGATCTGTCTTATTTTTCCATATTTTCACATCGGTTCACTCACCAATTCGGGAATCTATTTTTTTAAACTTAGATTCAACTCCAAGGTATTCCAGCTGAGCAGCAGCGCTTGATTTTTGCCGGCGAAGGGATTCAGGGTCAAAAAACCCTGGCGGAGTGCCAGATTGAGGGGAACTGCTGGATCGACATGGTGATTTGCAAACCCATCGAGATGCAAATTTATGTGGAGACCTTGACAGGCAGGACGGTGACTTTGCAAGTAAATAGCACTGATACAATTGAGAAGGCGATGCAATTGAGAAGGCGATGTCACGAATGTCGGATCAGCAGAGGGCAGTCTTTGCAGGTAAGCTACTTGAGAATGACCGGACCCTGGAGGAGTACAACATCCAGAAAGAGTCCACCATCCACTTGGTGCTACGCTTGCGGGGGATGTAGTCCATTGATTTTTCGAATGTTTTTCTATTGTCCACCCGAAAGCTGGAGAATTCGCTGTCTACAATGGGACATTGGATCGTTGGATCAGAAATTGGAGCTGCTGAAGATCAAGATGGTAGTCTGTTGCACAGAAACTGCGACCATGTCCTGTACCATTGACATGGTTGTAGTGATGTTGTAGTGATGACGCCATTCCCTTCAGACACATGATCCTGGTGACATGTTGGCGGCGCGTTGTAGCTGTATTTCCACTTTGAGATTCACTGAAGTTTCATGGGTCCTTTTTTTTGCGGACGTGTCACCACTGGGAAAGGGGGAGATGAACATTCTCGCTGCAAAGCCTCTCACCGGAGCAGTTGCCCATAGTGGCCCAAAAAGAACAAGTGCTGATTGCTGGTTGTTTATTGGGGGTCATGCAATTGTGCAGGTTACACATGTTGACAACACTTTTTGGAGTTATGTTCAAAATCCTTTCCCGCTGTTGAAAATGCCTTCAGTAAGGGACCCCAAAATGGAAAGGTCCGGTGCTGGCCGGCGGTTTCCAACATTTTTTTATTTCCCATAATATACGGGATAATCCTTCCCATTGACTAATATGTTTCAATATGGTTAAAACCACCAACCAGCAAGGATTTCTGTTATTTAATTGTAGCAGTGAGAGGGATAGGTGGTTGACCTGGTTTGTCTTGTGCTGACTTTTCCAGCTGTGTTATACAGAAACCAGCGTTGTTGGAAGCAACGCTGAAACCACATGGTGAGTTTGGTAATTACTAATATTAGCCGGAATATAATTATCATGGATATAATATGACCCATACCATCCGAAATTATTCCGATGTGGATGTTACATCTAGGAATAATTTTCCAGAATAATTTCCTTGGGAATAATTTTTAGGCACTATGGGCAAAGTGTAGGTGGCAAGACATTGGAATAATTTTGGTTAGAAGAAACAACACGATGTGGATAGACATTGGAATAATTTTGGTTACCGATGTGGATAGACATTGGAATAATTTTGGTTAACAATGTGGATAGACATTGGAATCATTTTGGTTAACAATGTGGATAGACATTGGAATAATTTTGGTTAAAAGAAACAACAGGATGTGGATAGACATTGGAATAATTTTGATATGTAGCCTTTCAAAATGCATGAAATTATGTGTTATAACATATCATCAAACGGTTCAAATGTTGGAACGAACTATATAGGTTTAATCTGTGATGTATCTTGCATAACCTGTAAATAACTAAATCTTCTTTTTCTAGCTTGACCAAGAAAGATCGAGAAACTTTAAAACCTAATTTAACAAGTGACCTGAGGAACCGTTTCTTGACGCCAAGAAACCAATCTCAAGGTCACTTGTAAAAATTGGGTTTGAAATCCTCTTGACTTTTGCTGGCAAAATGACTGAAGTCGTTTTGAGGGAATTTGCATGAGTAAGAAAGTGAAAATGCATTGATCACCAACCTTCTTCCCCCAAAATTCTATTTCCGAAACCACCCGTATCCTCACCTGCACGCGTGTAAATATATTCTTGCTGTCAACATATGTTTGGCACCCCTGTTGTATATAGGTTTAACCTGTAACTTAGATAGCTTGTGACTAGCCACATATTTTTCTGGGCCCAAGGAATGTCAAGGAATACAGGATGTTGTGTTGATGTATTGTCAATGATTTTCAAATCAACATGCAGTGATCCTCAGCCCTTTCCCACCAATATTCTACCTCCGAAACCACCCGCATCCTCCACCTGCGGGCGTCAAGATTACTCCTGGTGTCAACATACCTCTAGGACCCGTGCTTTATAGAGGTGTAGCCTGTAAAGTAGCTTGCGCAGTCTGTACACAGCATTTGTGTATTTCTGGCCTCAAGGAATATCAAGCAATCAAAGAGATCATTCTGATGTATTTTGAGCTTCAGTTGTGAATGCAATTAATGATCACCAACCCTCTTCCACCAATTCATATCCGACAGCGCCCGCATCCTCCAACTGCGGGCGTCGAAATATATTCCTGGTGTCAACGCATGTCTGGCACCCCTGTTTTGTATAAGTTTAACCTGTAGCTTACATAGGACTAGCTACGGCTTCTTTTTTTGAAGTCAAGGAATGAAGGATGTTGTTCTGATGCGTTTTGAATGAATTTCAAGTCAACTTACAATGATCATAAGCCCTCTTCCACCAATATTCTACCTCCGAAACCACCCGCGTCCTCCACCTGCACGCGTCAAAATTATTCCTTGTGTCAGGACATGTCTGGCACCCCTGTTTGTTTAGGCTTGAATACGCCCTGCAACTCTTTCCAGAATCAGAGGTACCAAGGACCCCCTGTAATTGCAGGGGCGATGATAAAACACGGGTTCCGGACATGATAATTTAGACGCGTACAGGTGGAGGATGCTGATTGCTTTGAAGATCGAATATTGGTGGAAAAAGGGTGATGACCAATTGATTTCTATTGATTTTCATTTCCTTACTCGTTCAAATTTATGGAAAAGTATCTTGCATTACTTTCCCTGTTGAATCTGCATCAAAGAAGGTTAAACGATGTTAAACACACGTCTCGAAACTTTTCTGCACATCCTGTAAGCCAGAAAAATGGAGGGGCTTTAGCTAGTTACAGACAGAGCAGGCCACTTTGCAGGTTAAACCTCTACAGCACAGGGGTGCCAGACATGTGTTGACACCAGGAATAATTTTGACGCGTGCAGGTGAAGAAGGATGCTGGTGGTTTCGGAAGTAGAATATTGATGCCTTTGCAGGTTAACCCTCTACAAAATACGGGTGGCAGACATGTGTTGACACCAGGAATAATTTAGATGCGTGCAGGTGGAGGATGCTGATGGTTTTTGGAGATCGAATATTGGTGGAAAAGGGTTGGAGATCAATTCATTTTTATTTCATAACTCGTTCAAACTTATGGAAAAGCATCTTACATTACTTTCCCTGTTGAATTCTGCATCAAAGAATGTTAAACGATGTTAAACACACGTCTCGATACCTTTCTGCACATACTGTAAGCAAGAAAAAAGGATGGTCTTTAGCTAGTTACAGACAGAGCAGGCCACTTTGCAGGTTAAACCTCTACAGCACAGGGGTGCCAGACATGTGTTGACACCAGGAATAATTTTGACGCGTGCAGGTGGAGGAGGATGCTGGTGGTTTCGGAAGTAGAATATTGATGCCTTTGCAGGTTAACCCTCCACAAAATACGGGTGGCAGACATGTGTTGACACCAGGAATAATTTAGATGCGTGCAGGTGGAGGATGCTGATGGTTTTTGGAGATCGAATATTGGTGGAAAAGGGTTGGAGACCAATTCATTTTTATTTCATAACTCGTTCAAACTTATGGAAAAGCATCTTACATTACTTTCCCTGTTGAATTCTGCATCAAAGAAGGTTAAACGATGTTAAACACACGTCTCGATACCTTTCTGCACATACTGTAAGCAAGAAAAAAGGATGGTCTTTAGCTAGTTACAGACAGAGCAGGCCACTTTGCAGGTTAAACCTCTACAGCACAGGGGTGCCAGACATGTGTTGACACCAGGAATAATTTTGACGCGTGCAGGTGGAGGAGGATGCTGGTGGTTTCGGAAGTAGAATATTGATGCCTTTGCAGGTTAACCCTCTACAAAATACGGGTGGCAGACATGTGTTGACACCAGGAATAATTTAGATGCGTGCAGGTGGAGGATGCTGATGGTTTTTGGAGATCGAATATTGGTGGAAAAGGGTTGGAGATCAATTCATTTTTATTTCATAACTCGTTCAAACTTATGGAAAAGCATCTTACATTACTTTCCCTGTTGAATTCTGCATCAAAGAATGCTAAACGATGTTAAACACACGTCTCGGAACTTTTGTGCACATCCTGTAAACCAGAAAAATGGAGGGGCTTTAGCTAGTTACAGACAGAGCAGGCCACTTTGCAGGTTAAACCTCTACAGCACAGGGGTGCCAGACATGTGTTGACACCAGGAATAATTTTGACGCATGCAGGTGGAGGAGGATGCTGGTGGTTTCGGAAGTAGAATATTGATGGAAAAGGCTTGATGATCAGTCCATTTTCAGCTCATTGCTCTTTGCCATGTGTGGAAAAGCATCTTGCATTACTTTCCCTGTGGGCTTCTGCATTCAACAATGTTGGATGCATAGCTCGAGACCTTTCTGCAGATCTTTTCGGCGGTAGATTCTGGGTGGAAGAGGGCTGATGATCATTGCATTGTCGTTTGAAAATCGGTGAAAAAACGTGAGCAAACATCTTGGGCTGTTGAATTCCGCATTAAACAGTGTTAAGCAATGTTAAACACATGGCTCGAGACCTTTTTGCACATCCTTGAAACCAGGCAGAGAGGGCTTGAGCAATTTACAAACTGCGCAGGCGACTCTACAGGCTACACCTCTGTAAAGCACGGGTCCTAGAGGTATGTTGACACCAGGAGTAATCTTGACACCCGCAGGTGGAGGATGCGGGTGGTTTCGGAGGTAGAATATTGGTGGGAAAGGGCTGAGGATCACTGCATGTTGAATTGAAAATCATTGACAATACATCAACACAACGTCCTGTATTCCTTGACATTCCTTGAGCCCAGAAAAATATGTGGCTAGTCACAAGCTATCTAAGTTACAGGTTAAACCTATATACAACAGGGATCAACAAGGGTGCCAAACATATGTTGACAGCAAGAATATATTTACACGCGTGCAGGTGAGGATACGGGTGGTTTCGGAGATAGAATTTTGGGGGAAGAAGGTTGGTGATCAATGCATTTTCGCTTTCTTACTCATGCAAAATCCCTCAAAACGACTTCCGTCATTTTGCCAGCAAAAGTCAAGAGGATTTCAAATTTTCAAACCCAATTTTTACAAGTGACCTTGAGATTGGTTTCTTGGCGTCAAGAAACGGTTCCTCAGGTCACTTGTTAAATTAGGTTTTAAAGTTTCTCGATCTTTCTTGGTCAAGCTAGAAATAGAAGCTGTATGATTGTACAAGATACATCACGGGTTCAAGATGCAAAAGACAAGATGCCGTTCAGAAATTCGCAATAGGACAAAAATGACGCGAGAACGAGTGGGACACCAGGTGGCCTAACAATTAGATACAACTTTTGGAACCGGTTCAGATTTTTTTCGCGAAACGGAGCCTGAGACTGCGACAAGCATTTTGCATTCCAACTGATCACACAAGATTCGAATGTTTAGATGGTTTTTGGGTCGAATGTTGACATGGTTTTTGGGTCATACTTGAACAAACCTGGAGATGAAATCAGCATTTAAAAAAAACAAATTATTCTGGATGTGGATCACCTCAGAATAACAATGGCTCCAGTGTAAGTCATAGACACTGGGATAATAAACAAATTATTCCAGTGTGACACCCACATGTCCACACCAGAAGGCATGGTCCATGATATAATTATTCGATATAATTGGGATATAGGGATACAGAAGGGATCTACCCAACAATTCTTGGGAAACAGACAGTTTACGACACTGGTGCTTCTGTCCATACTATTCTACAACACCAGACCACACGGGAGCGAAACTGCGAAACCTACCACCCACCAGGGTGAACCCTATGACCGACTTAGAAGATTATATGGAGCTTTCCTAAAATAGGGATAGCCCCAAATCATCCATTTTAACTTTAATGGGATTTTCCAAGGAAGAAACATAAATAAACCATCCATTTATCCATTTGGGGTTACCCCCATTTCTGGAAACCCCCATTTCTGGTGCCATAAACAAGAGTTTCAGGCCTAACAAAAAGGCCACGCCAATGGTCAGGTGCCGATGATGTTTCTGAAGGGCCTATTCCGGCACCAAACATGGCCAGGGAACATCCCCAGATGGTCCCAAAAAACCTCTGTTGATTGGGAATTTGCCAGATGGTGCTCCAATGCTGGATTGCCGGAGGATAACATCTCACCCAGTTGTTCTCTATGGCAGTGCAAGTCTGTTTGCCTGGAGAAAGCGGAGTTTGCAGATGCGCGTGACCGTCTGCTGGTGAGAGTAGCACGAGGGATATTTGGTTAAATCCAAGTGATATGATTTGTTGATCATGAGGCTGTGTCTATGATGATTTGTTGTTTGGAACCTTCATACGTACTGTCAAAAATATGATGAATGGCTTATCTATAGTCTATCATGCCCAAATTTACTGGTTTAGAACCTCAGATTCCCCATTCAAATTACCATATAAAGTGGTACTCCTTTCATGTTTGAGGAAACCCATATCCCCTTTGTAGGTCTTTCCAAACTCTTTCGCAAGCAGTGACTCTTGGACGTTCAGATCCTTCGAACGGCGCTTAGGATGGCACTTTGACACAGCTCTTCGCATTCTTCATTGAACGATGCCGAGCAATGGTGGGCTACTCAGTTCTGTGCTATGGATCTGCCGAGCAAACCAACGCATCGATCAATAGCATTTTGGGGCTGGCAGGGTGAACATCCATAACTCCCGATGTGAGAACCAGATGTTTCGATGGGTTTTGGATGTTTTCTCCCATGCCTTGTGGTAAACCCAATGCCGTAGACAATCTCCAATATTGCCATAAATTTAAATGGTTGGTGAAAAGATGTGAATATCATCCCCAAATGGTCGGCACAACCCCCTTGATGTTGGCTTCACATTGTCCAATTTTCAGCCACGCTCAAATTGTGGCTTCCAAGCGTTTGTTTGATCGGCCATCCATTGTTATGTTCTGGAAAAGTGACTTACCCTCTGGTAAACTCACAGTGCGCTATGGAAAATCACACCATTGTTGATGGGTTAAACAACCATAAATGGCCATTTTCAACAGCAAACTGTTAGTTTACCAGAGGCTATTTCGTCCAATCTTTGCCCAAAGAAATCGAAGAATTGCTCAGACATGGGATCATAGAAAACATGTTGATATTATGCAAGATTGTTGGTCAACCGAGGTTTAAGCTTGTGGTAATGGATCTGAAAATTTTTGTTACGCCTAAATTTGATGCTTGACATCATTGTTCCTATATGTTCCCATATGTTCCCTATACTTGATGGCCATTAGAGGATACCACCCATCTTCAATCAGACCTACTTTTTATCGTCTGTTATAGATGATAATTGGGAAATATATTCTTTTCTGGTATTGTAACAAGTCACGTATGGAATCAGGATACCTTATGGAATATAAAGTTAGTTGGCCACGATAGCATGTTACAGCGGTAAAGGTAGTTGCAAATATCCCAGAAATCCCCATGATGCTCCCATCACAAGTAGCCTCTGGTAATTTAACAGTTTACGTACTGGAAATTGCCATGTTTATGTATGTATATATGTATATATATGTACGTATGCATAATTGGATAATAGGTCCAATAGGTCTAGGTTTTCCATGGTTTTCCTCATCGAATTCAATGGGGCATGTTTTTGAGCAAACCGTTTGTTTGCTTGAGGTTAACAATCATTGCAGCATATATCATCATATACTGGTATCATTCTATTCCCATTAAATATCCCTATAGACTAAATAGATATCAGATTACGTACGGTCGGTGAGGCCTTTCTGTGATATTTTGTTTATATAAAGAAACTATGAACAATCACCCAAATACAAACAAAAATATGTGCAAACTATAGTTACCCCTATAAACCCAAGTCAAATCCGAAACGTTTTTTTTTGAGAGACTAGTTACTTTCATCCCGGAATGATATTAATGTGGGTTAAAACAATAATAAACAATCTCCCGAATCACCATTTATATAGGTGGTGTATATAGATATATAGAAACCATTCCCAAATGGGTGATTTATGGCATTGTTAAGCCATATTACATTCTATAATTATCACTTATATTCCCATGATATGATATTCCCATTCTTAATATGCCCATCTATCGTTCTACCTATCTGACCTATCTATAGGGATGATATTCCCATGCAATATCCCTAGAAATACCATCTGGTTATGACTAACATAGCCATGGAAAATCACCATTTTATAGCTAGGTAAACCACCTATAAATCTATGGGCCATCTATACCATGGCTATGTTAGTCATAACCAGAAGGTAATTCCTATATCATCCCATTATTCACCATTGTTAATCCATTGTTAAACCATTATATCACCATTAAATCACCATTAAATCACCATTAGATGCAAAACAATGCCCCGGTTACCAGGTGGGCTGCGTGGTGTGTTTCTCGCCCATCGGTGACAACTGGCGCACGCGCCTTCGACAGTTCCTGGGTGCGAAAAACGTGTCATGAAACATGGCCGGCAATGGGACGGGTAAATCCTAGGAAATCTCCGAAGAAAACTACTGAAGAGATGGAGGTTCAGGATGGTGCCCCAGTGATGTGAATGTTGGTTGAAAGAAACCCCATGAAAACTAGTTCGTTATATCTACCATAAACCATAGAATTCAGCCACTTCTATCTCAACTGAACGCTGTCTTGGGGGCCCCATCCTGTTTAGTTCGCAACATGATCCATAGATGGAGGATGTCATGATGTTCGTTCGGAACATACTCAACATACTATACTAATAGATGTGAAATCCAACATTTGGGGGTCATTTTATGTCATTTTACCATATTTTCACATCATCTCAGGGCCATAGGGGTATACCCAATTGCATGTTTCCTCTATTGGGGATAGTTGGATGGTGTTCAACACATGGTATGGTCCCTTAAATACGTTTACATCCTCTGGAAACAAAGAATGGTTGCTTGCGGTGTTCAATATTAGGAGGAAAGGCTAAGTAATTCTGATGTTGATTTATTCCCTACTAATTTTGATGTTGATTTCACTATTTGTCTAGTCATTAGTCTATTTAGTCAGCTTATTTTTGTCACCGATTCAAAGATGATTCGACCAGGATTTCGTCCTCAAGGGAGGCTCAATGAAATTTGGGTTTGTCTGAAAATAGGGTATATTCCCAATTATAGCCATTTAATAGGGATAATGGTCATTAACCATTGGGTTTAGGGGTACACTATTTTCAGACACACCCATTTGGTCCCTGAGGTTTCCATCGCTGGTGAATTGCTGTACCATTGATTGGTACACAGCAGTGAACTCAGACGGATTACCGGGAATTGATAGGGAAACCAGCCACAGTTTTGAAAAGTGCACTGAGTTTTTCGTCACCGATGGGAATGCCGATAGGAGATGTGAATTTTCATGGGATTTTAATGGGATTTCATAGGGATTTATATAATAGGGATTAATGGGATTTGCATGGGACTTAATAGGATTTTAGTGGGATTTCGATACGGATTTTGATAGTTAAGTTGGTATCTCCAATAACTTTTGGGTCTATGAAAAATATAACTATAGTAGAATCAGATTGCCCAATGCCACATGTTGATTCGATGCTGTGTTTGAGTCCTTCCCCTTCGTGGGACATTGCGCCTAATGTGAGAAAGAAGGCTGAGAGGGGCCAGTGTGGTTGCGTATGGTCCATCATCGATACTTGTAGCATCATAGAAAACATAACATCAATCCACAGGCAGCCACTGCGAAATTCTCCCAAAAAGAACATCCAAAAACATCCAAAACCTATATCCTGATGGAAGCATTAATTTTCAAGTCAACTCAGTTTCTCCCACAAGACATGCAATTTTTGTTGTTTCTCCCTAAATCAAAGTTTTACCACAAAGCACCTGCAAAAAAAGAACATGTTTCCAGGATGTTGTAGATGATAGATGATGTTTTCTCCATAGTTTCCTGGTCTCTAAACTTCTCATCCAAATTTTGTGGGTTGCTGTACAGTATGATTATCCATGGTTTAACCTATCATACAAGGTGGTCCCCTTGTTATCATCCTTGCTTAACCCCATCACCCAATGTAATCCAATATCTATATATTTCTATATATCTATATATATCTATATATATGAATATATAGTGACCCCCCGGAGAAAAAAACACATAGAACAGTAATGTACTATGTATATTAACTTATAATATTTATCACTCACTATGCTGCTGCTTCCCAAATCTTCTCAATGTTTCTCTCTTGGGGGTTGCAATCTACCAGAAACCTTGCATTTTTTCGGTCCTCGTGTTATAAGTTGGTTTATAAAAACCATTAACTATAGTTATATCTTCCATAGACCCAAGGGTTATTGGAGATACCAACTTAACTATCAAAATCCCTATGGCATCCCATCAAAATCCCAATGACATTCCATTAAAATCCCTATTAAATACCATTAAAATCCTATTAAATCCCATAAAATCCCTATGAAATCCCATTAAATCACCATAACTCTACCATGACTTCCCCAAGAGCCCCACCTTTCAACCGTTTCAACCGGACGAGACCTTAGGCATGGCCGCCAGATGCCTTGATGGCGGTCGCCACCAAGTTCTTGGAGTCGATTCCTGATTTGGACGCGCAGGTGCGGTCGCCACCGCGTTGGTCGATAGTGCTTCATGGTATCTATAACAATAATGGGTAAATCTATGGGCCTATTATTATACTGGTGGATGTGAGTAGCTTGAAATAGATGAAACATATGGTAAATATATGGTAAATGATGGCTAATATATGGTAAATGATTCTGAATGATGGCTAATATATGGTAAATGATGGTTCATCATGGTTACTAGTGAGTTAATAATGGCTTCATCATGGTTATTGATTCACTAATGATGGTTAATAGTATGTGCATAAAATGGTTATTTTTGGTAGGCGTACTGAAACCCAATGATCCCACATTGCCTGGTTGCTGACATTGCTGACATTGGCGTATTAGATCCACTGGATTGAAAGTCTGAATTGCATGTTTCCAACGTTTCAAGGTCCTGTGGTACAAATATGTACAAATTGCTGGTTGGTGGTTTGGAGCATTTTTTTATTTTCCCCAATAGTTGGGATGATGATCCAATCTGACTTTCATATTTTTCAGAGGGGTTAAAACCACCAACCAGAATTGCATGATCCGAATAACTGTTCATATAGTCAAAAGTTGGAGGAGATTCACGATTATATGCCAATGAATTCGGGGACGGTCATTAATCCATTTTCAGGCGTATATAGCCATCATGTTAGGACTCCCAGATACTGCCCATCATACAGCTATCATATACCCATCATATATTCATACATATCATATACCAATAAATTAATTAGGCCCATACATATACTTTAAATATAGACATATAATATATATATATACATACACCCATACATATTATATACCCAGATGAATATACCCATTCCTTTACCCATACACATACCATCATATACCCATTCATATATCCATATTGCGACTCCCGATGTCTCCGTTGCGATGACACTGCCCCTGTGAGGTGCGACAGAACTGTGTAGAGATGTGCCAGTCTGGTGGCACAGGTTCTGAGGTGAAGCTGGTCTATCTATGGGCCCATAAGGTCAAGAACGTGTTAACAATAATGGGTAAATCTATGGGCATATTATTATACTGGTGGATGTGAGTAGCTTGAAATAGATGAAACATATGGTAAATATATGGTAAATGATGGCTAATATATGGTAAATGATTCTGAATGATGGTAAATATATGATAAATGGTGGTTCATAATGGTTAATAGTGGGTTAATAATGGGTTGATAATGCTTGATAATGGGCTGATACTGTAGTGGTTAATCATGGTTAATAGTAGGTAATAGTTAATTAATGATTAATGGATGCTTCATTGTTAATAGTGGTTATATAGTATAGTTCATGATTAACTCTTTGATGAGTGGATGGTTCATATTGGCTAATGAATGGTTAACCATGGTTAATAACAGTTTATGGTTTATAGTGGTTGATAGTGGTTAATAGTATCCCATGTCCTGTTCACATTAAACATCCCAATTGTATGGTGTGAATGTTTAATAATTCGCGGAAGGGATTCCATGCGGATGGATCAATATCTATGAGTGGAGTAACGTCCACAAAATCCCGGTGTGAAAACCAGGGTGCCATGTGTTTGACCCATAGCCTAATATACATTCTTATGGGCTGATTGGTTTTCATGCAGTCTGAATTAAGACCCTCCTGATTACTGCGGTTGCAAGTTGTTGTTCACTTTGAACCCCACGTAGACAATCTATGTTAGATAGGGTCTCATCATTCTTCCATTCTGTTGGATTAAGATTGATTAGGAGGACTCCATATACCCTCTGGTAAATAAACATAGACCCTGAACATGACCCATGTTTTAATGGTTTCACTAATCTTCCAACCCCTATCTGGCAGGGTCTATGTTAATTTACTGGATGGTACCAAACGGAAATCGATCCGATGGTCTTGACCGGCTTCGGTGCCAGTTGAAGGGTCCAAATATTGGGTTACCCTCCAGTGGTGGCCGGATGGGAAATCCCCGATCAATGGAGGTTTCATGAGGTTTTAATAGGAAAAACATCTGAAAATGCTGGGAGTTTCATGATTTTCCAGCTACTACTGTTGATAGTAGCCATGATTGACACCGGAGGGTGCTGAATCTGAGGTATTTCCACTCCGAGACGAAAAAGTTGGCTCGTCGCTTCGAGGATGAGTTGAAACGCTTGGCTCTCGAGTCCTGGGAGACGCGGGCGGAGAACATGTATCGAAAACGGTAAAATCCCAGGGTTTTGGATCATTTTTGAAGAAAATGCAGCCGTTGGAGTTCAGGCTGCCCACTTTCAGAGCCGTTGAGTTTGGAATCCTTGGGTTCTTGTCCACAGTTCTCTTTGGATTCTTGCAGAGATGTCTCGGAATGAGTTGATGCGCCGAAGAATGCGATGTTTTAACCAATTCTGATGTATTCCATTGAACTATAACAATGACATACAATGACAGGACCAGTCGTCCGCCAGTCTTTCTGAAAATGAGGCATTTACTACTCCACGCCCACATCCTTTTTGGAACTGATCCAAACCTTCAAGGTGCAGCTGGGAGTGTTGGGATCCAGAGGAAATCAGGTGAATTATTTCATGAATGAATGAACTATTTTGATTTATCCTGATTTATTCTTCATTTTGGTATTGTATTGACCATTACAAAGAGATTCCATAAGTTAATCCATATAGTGGCCATATATCCATATGGTATTATACCAGCATTCACATATATACATACATATATATATACGTATATACATATATACGTATTCATATAGGTGTAAACTTGGGGATTCCAGATCCCATCAGACCATCAGAACACTCCCAAAAAAGTTGGGGCTTGGAAGATGATCACTAGAATTGAAGGGTCATGTTGAATGATTATCACATGTTATCACTCACTAATTTTGAAGATGTTTGTTTTCATCTGTGAATTTCCTCTTCCAGGATCTGGAAGGTAATTCACTGGCTTTTCCAATGGCTTTTCCAATGGGTCACCGTGGGTCACCCGGGGTCACGTCGCCACGATTCTGCCAGTCGCTGCTGGCGGAGAAGCGCGACTCGATCAGCAGCTTGAAGTCGAAATATGAGGCCTCCGGTGATCAGATGATCGAGATCCCATGGCCATGGAGAAAAAAAAGAGAATTTCATGGGAAAGTTTTCGCATGATTATGGTTATATAGATTTATATAGTTATATTAATGGTTTAATATAGAAACATTAACACACCTAACCATGATGGGAAGAATATCTAGTTGATCATGGGATGACACATTATATAATTGATTCATTGTTGATAACGGTTAGTACAGGGGATAAACAAAGACTATCTGCTTTGGTTTGTACTTGTACTGAATAATTTTGCCCAAGATCCCAGAGTTCATCATACTGTTCAATGCTGTTCACTATTAAAGTTGCCATTCTTGAGGTATAACCATAGCCATCCATAGCCCACTTCATCCCACTCACATCCATTTTTTCGGTAGGACACTGTGGACACTGTGGGCATAGCCCGCTTTTGGGTCCCAGAAAGTGTGCGAATTGCATCGAATTGCATGGACAGGTCGGCTTGGAGAAGTTGACCACCACTGAGCAATCCGTGGAGGGAATGAAGCAGGACGTTTTTGGGAGACGACCCCGAAGATTCCACAGGGAGACGACCGGGTCCTGTCGGGTATTGTGGGCCAAAATAGAAAATTGATGAAAATTGGTAAATTCAGGACACGTCGAAGAAGAGGGAATGTCAATAATGTGGTTAAAACAATGCCATAAACTACCCATTTGGGAACGGTAAACATACCACCTATCTATGGTGATGACTGGGGGATGGTTTATTAATATAGAATGTATCCCAGCTTTGTTCAACCAAAGGACAGTAGCAATGGCTATTTTGGCAGATCTAGCAGTAGCAATGGGAGGACATGCATTGTTTCCAGCCAATATCATAACCTTCACAGATACATTTGATTTTTGCCGAAGCCCAGAAATGGGACCATGTCCGAGTTGTCAAGGAGCTTATTGCACTCCAACCAAAACTGGTCGAGAAGAACAAAGAGGTTGGATAAGGGAGCAGACAGTGGGCTTTCCGCAAGCTCCTTGGTTGGGACACTAGCTCTGACTATCCCTGGACTAATTATCAGATTGAACGCGCAATGGCGGAAATTTTCACATCAGCCACTCAGCCACTCAGCCACTCTGGCAGAGTGACTGACTCAGTCACTCAGAGTGGCTGAGTGGCTGAGTGGCTGCTCCAGCCACTCTGGCAGAGTGGCTGAGTGGCTGAGTGGCTCCTGGCCAGCCACTCCGGCAGAGTGGCTGAGTGGCTGAGTGGCTGCTCCAGCCACTCTGGCAGAGTGGCTGAGTGGCTGAGTGGCTGCTCCTCCAGCCTCTCCGGCAGAGTGGCTGAGTGGCTGCGTCGGCCACTCTGGCAGAGTGGCTGAGTGGCTGCTGCTCCAGCCACTCTGGCAGAGTGGCTGAGTGGCTGCATCAGCCACTCTGGCACAGCGGCTGAGTGGCTGAGTGGCTGCGGCAGAGTCATCAATCAATGAAATGGACGGATAAAGTTTTAAACATTTCAATATCCAAGCAAGAGTATATATATATATATATGACATTGACAGCAACTTGATTTACAAACATAACCCTGTAAACTTCAACTGCCATAGCTACATAACTTCAACGGATTGATTAAGAACAGCCACATATACACTTTGAACCATAACCTGAAATCACTTAAAAAGAAAGAGAGTGGTGATGAACTCTACAAGTTCAGGATTGGAAACAACTATTACAACGACTATTTGGTGAGCAAAGAATGGCTATGGTGTGCTGTAACCAGAGCAACAGATTTCAATAATGTATATTTTTCAAAAATGATACAGCCGACGAAGATATGTTTAAGAATTTGGTAGTTAACTATTTTAAAAACAAGGTTGAAGGTCACAAAGGACAAGACAGAAAAGGAGGAAGAGAAATAGTTGATGAATACATTGATGAACATGTTTGAAGATGTTCAAGGGTTGTTGTGCAAAGTGTGGAGTTAAATTTAATCTTGATACCAGAGGTGGCAAATGATCAAGTAACTTTACGGCGCAGAGAGGTGATAATGGACTGTGCCATTCTATTGACAACAGCGAGGCTTATTGTTGCCACTGCAATTCTTCTTCACATTAGATTTTTTCAAAATAATAAAACTTAATAAAATATTGGTATGAGTAAGCAAGAAATCATAGGAAACATATATTTTTATAAAGCAGGGTTTGGTTCCAAAAACACTACTTTGAAGGATGCAAGAGAGAAAGACCAATCTATTACTATGAAAGATGTTGAAGATTTTTTTCGAAAAGAGTGTAGAGATAAAAATGAACCCGAGAGGCTATAACAGTTTTGTTGTTCCACATAACAATCATAGATACCAAATTGATATATTCTTTATTTCCAAAAAAGATTTAAAGGTAAAACAAAGATACAGAGCTGGATTAGTCTGTATTGATTGTTTGAGTAAGTATGCTGTCGTAGTCCCAGTAAGAAGGAAAGAGACAGGCAGTGTTATTCAAGGAACAAAGAAAGCGCTAGAGAAGATGGCAAAGAAACCTGAAATCATATACACCGACGACGAGAAAGCTATAGCAAGTGGTGAATTCCAAGCATATGTAGAAAGCGAAGCCCGAATTGTATAGGACAAGAGGCCATCCTGCTTTTGCCGAGCGTTTTACAAACAATTTTTAAAGACAAATTATGCAAAAGAGTTGAGAACGATGAAAAGAATTAAAAAACGAATATACAATGGATAGACTACATAGATGAAATTGTGTTAACTTACAATAATAAAGATGTGCATTCCGCTACTGGTCAAACACCGTATAAAGCCAGAGATACAGACAATGAATTCAAGTCAAGATTAAACATTGCAATGAAAGCAAAGAAACAGAGGCTCTATCCTGAACTATTTGTGGGAGACAAAGTAAAAATCAAAAGGAAGAAAGCAACAACGGCGAAGGAGAGAACCTCACACTTTTTGAAAGGTGAGTATACCGTAGAGTCCATTGATGAAAAATTGAATCAAACATATTGTACATTAGAAGGATACAATAGCCCACTATTGAGGCATGAATTGCTGAACATATCAATTACCATTTATAGGAAATCTACTTAAAGGAATATTATATATATATTATATATATATATTAGCGAAATCTCATTCAGTGATACAAGTAGTGAACGTGAAATCAATCAAGAAGAATACATCAAACAAAAAATCTTAAGCTGTAAATGTAGTGAATATGCAACAATAAAATGAATTATAAAAAATAATTTTACCGATGGTATTGGTAATTAAATTTGTGAATATGTAGCCTGTAAAAGTTGCTCAAATATAATGAGTCATGTTGATTCAATTGAAATTGATATTAACCCTTGTGACGATGATGATATTGATGAACAAATTCAAATTTACGTTTATAATACTTTAGTGAATGAAATTCCAGATGATAAAATGAATTTAGTATTAAATGAAAAAGAGATAAGACATTATCAAGATTGTGGACAAGGATTGAAACATGTTGTAACAAATCATATTCTAGGGTTGCATTCTGCATGTTAGAAATGAATATTAATGATGCTGATTGTATGGATGATAACTTTAGTCATGAAACCTTTATAGATTGCTTAAGAAAAATATTGTTGCATATCAAAGACAATGAACAGTTTATTGGAAATACAATTATTGACGAGAATAAGTTTGACAAAGTGTATGAAATAATACAACAAGGAATTTATATTTGAATCCCATAAATTTTCATATCAGATAATATGTTTTTTTTTTTTTTATGGCATAAGGAAATACACTTAAAATTGAAAGGATAATACCTTATAATAGTATGGAGAGTAGAAAGTGCACAAAGTGTAAGAAAAACAAAAATGGTGACGAGTTCAATGGAATGAATAGAATGTGTATTGAATGCTTGGACAAACAAAAGGAGAATAACAAAGTATATAATCAAAAGGAAGTATTCTGCGACATTTGCCAACGGAATGTGAAACAATGCAGGTTGTCCAAACATGTCAAAACCGACAGGCATTCCAGCAAGGAAAAACTCAAAAAGGAAGAAGAGAAAAAACACACATATATGGAGGAATACTTAAAAGATGATGAAGCCAGAATTGCAAAATTGAAACAAATCTGGAAAACCATTACACCAAAAAACTTTAAAAGACTTTAACCCCATATTTTTTTCATATCATAATATATGAAAATTTATGATTCGAACGATTCGAACATAGGAATGTTAGACGTGGATGATTTAGATTTATGATATTATTTTATAATAATATATTATGATAAAATATTATGATGAAACTTTATGATATGAATTTATGTGATGATGGATGATGATGAAATAATGTGGGATGATGATGTATGAAATTATGTGGTCTTATTTTGTGTTGATACTGTGATGAAATGATATGAACTGTTGTGAAAATGAACTGTGGTAAATGATGAAATGATGGAGGTGGATGATATGACCTTAGGTGTGTTTGTGTCTAGCTATATCTACATATATATATAATTTCTTTTATAACATACACATATGAAAACATTGGAACTATAACCAAATGTCTCATTCCTTTCGCCATGATGATCCGCAGGGACCCACAGAGCGAACCCCTTTAACACAAATGATTAATGACTTCTTTCTCACAACCCTTTAACACAGATGTTTGCCCCATTCAACCCATAAGAATATATGCCCCAGTGCCTGGATGAATAAAGGAAGGGGCCCTAAATTAGCATAAAACCTCACTTGAGATACTACCCAGACCTAAGAAAAATTAGATCTGGGTAATATTGCTTACACTCCAATGGCTCTCCAGCCACTCAGCCAGTCAGCCGCTCAGAGTGGCTGAGTGGCTGAGTGGCTGCGTCAGCCTCTCTGGCAGAGTGGCTGAGTGGCTGAGTGGCTGCTTCGATTTCGCTGAGCCGTGTTGCCACATCCACTCATTATCAGAATGCTCAGTCAGAGAAGAGTGGCTGAGTGGCTGAGTAGCCTCTCTGGCAGAGTGGCTGAGTGGCTGAGTGGCTGCTTCGATTTCGCGAGCCGTGTTGCAGATATTCTCTGGTGATCTCTGATTCTCTGACTAACTGGTTGGTGGCTTCAAACATGTTTTATTTTCCATTTCATATATGGGTTGTCATCCTTCCCATTGACGAACTCCATCATTTTTCAAGATGGTTAAAACCACCAACCAGAATATTCTCATGAGTTTTTCGGAGCCAAAGGAATTGCTGCGTGCCACGGCCCATGGATTGTTCCCAGAGACGGTCATGCCCGGGATCAACAAACCAGGGAACCAACACTTCGTGGGGAAGTTTCCCCAAAATGGTGATGTCATGTGCTACTATCAATGGATTGGTTTACGGGACAATTGAAACCGGAAAGCCCTTTTTTCCATGGGAAAATCTACAGGTTGGTGAGATGATGATCGTGGTCAACGAGGTGGGGTCTGTCGCCACTTTGTGCATTGTGATGTGGTCGAGTCATAGTAATATTAATTGTTTGAGATCAACAAAATATATCATCAATTCTGGAACGAAGAAAAATTGAAGCAATTTCACAGTTGGCACAGTTGGCATGAATTTGAAGTCTTGCAAGACCGCGCGAGGGAACTCCATGCGGTGGAATGGAAAAAAAGAAAAACACTGTTGTTCATTGGATGAGTGTGTTAGCTCTCCAGCTGTTCTGGTAATGTGAAGACACCTCAGTCATGGCCGCAGGAAAGTGCGAAAACGGAGAAGGTCAAAGAGGCGAGACGAAGTTTCTCAAGTCATGGGGTTTCCCCAGTCGTCACCATAGCTTTCAGTCTAATTTTGGATGATTTAGGGCTACCCCTATTTTAGGAAACCTCCACATCAATCATCACTTGAATCGGGATTCTACTAACAATACTTGGGGATACCATTGACATTTTTGTTGGTAACAGCTGCAGAATGATCCCTTGAACTAAGATCCCGAGTGCTTAAAGGGGTAAGGTAAGGCCCACTTGTTCTGACATTGATCCCTGAACAAATGGGGCCTGCGAAACTTAGTTTGTTATTGGAAGGTGTTCCGGCTTCGATTTCAAGACTTCTTAGTATTAAATATGGAGTCATAGAATGCGCAAGACTGCCATGAACAATGTTTTCATAGTTCATAGAATCCCCCAACATCGCGATTCTTCATGAAGTAACCATTAAAAAAAAACATATAGTTCATATATTCTTCCATAGTAATAGTATTATACCGATATCACTCCTATCTTAAATTCACCATTTCAAAAAGAAGGCTAGTAACCCTGGATCCAAAGCTTCGCTGGGATTCCTCTCGGCTCGCTACGATTTGGACTCTGGCTCCGGAATTGGACTTTGCCCGTGGGATTCCCTTGAAGTAATCTTCATCAGGGACTCCTAGGAGTCCAAACCATGATGAAAAGCCCATCACAAACCATACCGAACCTTTGTAGTGTGTTGCACCATTCTATTATAACCTCAAATCTAGTTAAGTGCCATGATCTTATGACATTTCACATGTTGAAATGATTGTAAATAATTTTCACCAGTTGTTTGCTAACATATTTGTGTCATTGCATATAAACCATGGATGGTGTTCTAGTTGTTTTCATATGTTTTCATGTTTTACCATCTATAGTTTTACCATGTGTTTTAACCATAGGTTTACCACAATTTGATGGTCGACTTATCTACCCATTGGAAGCATGGTAAAACCCCATGGCTTCTCGCCCTCGCCAGGTGGTGGCCGCTGATGAGAAGGTGGCCAGCGAAGCGGCGGCGGAGGCGGATGGCATCAAGAAGGAGACGCCATGTTTGGCGCTTCGGCGTGGCTGCGGGAAAGCAGGATTTTAACGGAACGAAAACCTACAAAAAAACCATATGACTAGGGGGAATCAAGATCCATTGGCAATGGGTTACTCCATGTTACTCCCCATTTTTGGACGCGGATGTGGGGATAACCGGAGGTTTTTGCTGGCCAGGCTTTCCCATACAATGAACTGAAATGAGATCAGCTGAGCACGGCAAAGATTGGGCAGACTGGGCAGCTGGTGGTCTCAGGCAGACGTTCTGATTAAGTCTGCAGAGGACCAGTTGCCCTATGGGTGTGGCGTAGCTTGCAAAGTCTGGAGACAGACGTTGACAACTTGATTTGGAGGTTCGACTCCTCCCTGGTCCGCTTCGTCATCCAGTGCTCTCGTCCACATGGGACCACATGGGATATTGCCGTGCTGCCTGAATTTTTAGACATGGCATTTTTTTTAGGAATACCAAGGTGAACAACCAGAGTTACAGATATTTACCATGGAGTTTTTCTAAGGGCCTTTCTCCATCATTCCAGCTGGGAGGAGTGTGAGGAAGCGTTGGCCGAAGCCATGTGCACTACTCAGCGGGGGTGTTCTATCACGGAGTAATGGAGGTCTCAGGGCAGATTTTCTTTTTGGTGTATGATATCTCTATCCACTTTTTGACAATATATATATATATATATATATGATCATAAATGTACATACATGTACTATATCATATCATCCATATTATGTATCATTTATGTATCTGTACATATATGATCATTTATATAATATATATATATATATAATCATAATATGAATGTCATAGCTAGTGCTGGACACCATGTCCAGGAGTCCACCTCTCCCAGAGACCCCTTTGCCTGCCGTTTTTTCAGGCCGGCCTTGAACGAAGCACTGAAGGCCTTGGACACTCTGTCGGGGAAAGAGATCGCGGAGGTGAAGGCGTGGCAGAAAGCTTTGGTGGTCTGAAAATTGTGAAATTGAATGCTATTATTAATATTAATTAATAATGGTTATTAATAACCCATAGGATCCATGGTGCTGGTATATATATATATGGTAACATGACTGGGGTATATTGATGGGATCCATGTTACCATATATACCATACATGGATCCTATGGGTAATGGTAATGCTATGAATGGTTATTAATAATGCTTATTATTTTTACCCACAGGACGAGGGGTTGTCCCGAAGGGACAACCCCCCGTCCTACGAGGGTATGGCCCGGAGGGCCATACCCGAGAGCGGAGCTAGCACCCCATTGGTTCCATCATTCCAGTGCCAGGGGATTTCCTTGTCATAATCTCCCGGCCCCATGGAACATATACGCATACCTCTAATAGGGGTTTCATTTAGGGTTTACATAAGTTATAAAATCCGGACTCGCCAAAAAAGTCGAAAAGACTGAAAAAGTGGAAATGGCCGAAACGCGTGAAGTCCGCAGAGGGTTTACTTTTCTGACTGATTATTCCAAAAATTCGTCTTAGACCACGCTAACTCACAGATGTACCAGAGTCATAAAACACTGCACCTGCGCAGAGAAATGAGCCTCCCACTGACGTTCATACGACCATTCCGGGACAACCCTCAGTCCATTAGCTATTAAATTGCTATTAATGGTTTTTAATAATGGTTAATTCTATGGTTCATATGGTGGTTTCCTAAAATGGGGGATCCCCAATAGTCCACCAGTGAATAAGCCAAGCTACGGCTGGTGCCTCATCCCTCGAATCCTAAGTAGGCTAGTTCACCCTAGTTATTTCAGTCGATTAAGCCTACAAAAATCTCACTGAGAAAACCAGGGAGATATCCCCGCTGGATTGTTTTTTTTCCAGAAAATCCAAGTCGCCATGAGCCAGTTTCAATACGAAGTCATGGTCATCCATGACGACTGGATGATGACTGAGGGTACCCCCGTGACTTTGGAAAGCTCCATATATATATATATGTTTGTAAGAATTCAGTGAAGTTTAGTGAAACATTATAATCATAGTTCATACTAGCTAACATTGGTTGATTATTGTTGGGGATACTCCCAAATTTCATATAGTTACTGTTATAAACATAATTTTCCTTAAATTGAAACCGGCATTTTGGGGTATTAAATTGCCATTTTCAGTCAAATCCACTTGTTTTTTTTTTTGCGTGTGTTGATGGGTTATGACAAGGCAATTCGTTGCCAACCATTTATAGGGGTTATAACTTGCTTTTAATAAGCATCATATGGGGATGTAGTTGATAACTCATTGGTTCAACTCTCCAGTCGATTTTTACTGGGATTTCAAGTATCAATAAATGATGGTTGTTTGGTTGTTAGGAGGTTATACTAGCTGGTCCATTGGAGATTATGATAGCCCAGAATAGGGATAGCAATTTATTGTTTTTTTTTTGGGCGGGGGGATGGTTATTGCAAATATGTGAACTGTGATCATTACGCAGATTTATCTCCTCAAACTACTTACCTTCCGGTAATCAAACGTGACAAATGAAAATCAGCAATTCAGAGATGATTTTCCCATTAAGATCTGCATTTATAGGAAGTTTCCAATTGCTACGTTTGATTCCTGGAGGGTGAGACTCGATGGCACAGTGAGTCTTAACGTCCGCAGGCTATGAAGAATCCCGCAGCACCTGTTCGCCTGGTGCTCTCCGCTGTGTGCGTTCTGAGAAATGCGCGGATGCCTGGTGATTCCTCAAGTGACCTCCATTCCCCCCAAAAAAGAACGCAGGTTTCATTCTCAAGAGCACGCAAGTGGTGGGATTTTACAGTAAACCTGGTCATTTCTCAGTCAACCGATTGGTGAAAATCTAGCAAAATCTGTCAAAATAGTAGGTTTACTTGTGGACGTACTGGTCTTGGGGCTCCACATTTTTGAAGCATCTCATTGGGCGTTACCCTCATTGGTGTCCTATCTCACATGGAAAATCCCCCCACGAACGATACGGAGTTTCATGGATTTGTCCATTCATATATTAGGGATTTCATGGAATGCCTCATTAAAATTCATGAAACCCTCTGGTAAACAGCCACAGTTTGCTATTGAAAATTGTCATTTAGTTCGTTGATTTTCCCATGAAAAATGGTGATTTTCCATAGCTATGTTAGTTTACCAGAGGGTAAATATCATCCATTTACAGAACACCATGAAAACTCCGTCCATCTTTAGTGCGGGGTGTTCACTGAAAATTCGCCACGAGTCAGGTGAAGCCTGTGAGGGTCAAGGATGAGAGTGGCAAAATGGCGCGGATTCTCAGTTGACCCATTTTCATCGATGGTCAGAAGAGATCCTCAAATGAGCAAAGAAATGTTACAATATGTTACAATATGTTACAATATGTTACAATATGTTACATTTGTAAAGGTTAAGTTATAAGGGTTTAGGATGGTTTAGGTATGTTTAGGTAGGTTAAAGATGATTCAAGACGTGTGATCACTTCCTTTGTTGAACAATGAGGAGCACTGGAGTTGGATGTCATACGCCCATGCCGCGCATAGGACCTATGGATCTGAAAAGGGACCTTGAAAAAGCGACGTATATCCATCGCATGCCGTTAACTGACATGTTTTCAATGGGAACTCCAGGATCCTAAAATGGAGGTACTGTACCATATTTCTGGCCATATTTTGGGGGTATATCCCCTTACATAGGCCTAAAAAATAGGCCTTATATATGGTAGGTACACATATAGGTACCTTTAACTGACATGTTTTCATGCTGTTTTTTTTTTGGTGGCACATTGAGGTGGATGATTTCTGGCCAGCAGCTGTCAAGATGATTTCAGACATGGGTTTCCTTCAATCTTTGCCTCTTGGCTGGATTGGCTTAGAAGTATGGAGCGGCTCCAACTTATGCTACATGGTTATATCATATATAATTATAATTATATATATATATATTATTACTATATGTTCTACTCATAGACTTGACATGTTTTGACGGATTTTGACGGAATTTCAGATTCTTGTTGATTGGTGCTCGATGTTCAGATCTTTCAAAGATGATTGAAATAAGTTCATTGGTTTTCTTTTTCCATGTTCATATATGAGATAATCGATATATAATAGCTATATTATGCTATAATGATCATATATATATATATATATTACAACTATGGTAAACTATGGTAATATATTTACTATGATGATCAAACACTTCCAGGCCTGTGCTTGGCGCTACGGAAGTCTGGAATGTTTTCCCAGTGTACCGATCTGGTGAAGTTGGTACGATATGCGCAGCATGTTTTGAATGCATGTTTTTTCACCCCTCAACGGGGATCCTTTTTATCAGTTACTATTCAGAATCAGAATCAGTGATCTGGTATGTATATATGTGTATATATATATGAGCATTTTCCTGAAATTGATTGGTCGTAAATTACGCCATCCCGAGCTCTGTGAGGCAGACCTTTGACAAGGATAACATCCCTCCTGTGCTGCCAGCGAAGTTTTTTGCTGACCTGTGAAGAAATCTGGTATCATTCCTCATTAAATGTTGTTTTTGTTTTTTTTGGATAATAGTCTATTTTCAGACCCATCTCTCATCATCCAGGGGCTGTTTTGGATCCTGCGCCGGCGCCAGGCTACCATCAAAAAGATTGCGGAATACACTGTGAAAGAAGACTTCCAGCCCGACCGCGCAGGGAGCCCTTTTGGTGCATGTCTTGTGGTGTGCATGAACATCGGGTAATTAGACCATATTAGACCCCTAAAAATGGCAGTTTTAATAGGAAAAGATAGAGAAACTTATGATTCACCGATTTGGGGTAGCCCATTTTCAGACAAACCCATATATTTTCAATTGTATTGAATGTAGGAAAAGCCAGCCAAGCCAAGCCATAGCTGCATAGCTTTCACTATCAGCTAATCATAAGTGAATAGTTTGGCATTCAAACTTGGCTGGTTTTTTGTCGTTGGATTTCCCAGCTTGGTGTGTGAATGAGGTCCAAAAATCCTCGACTGCAGCTTGGGGTGGCCTGCCCTGTGGATGAATCCGATTCGGAGAGATACCTTCCCTGACGAAAAAATCCAACACTCAGAGGGTCTAATGGTAGGGGATGGGATTTTTTTTAGCAGACATAGCATGTTGAGAAAACTCAATTTGTGGAGACAATGCCAGGAGTTTGGTGGATACTTGATTTTGATCCAGTTTGATCCATCAAATAGCCAACCGCATAAGAAAAAGTATATTTTGATATCTTTTGATCATATATATTCCACTTAGTTCGATGATTTGTTATTTACCCTCTGGTAAACCAACATAACCATGGACAATCACCATTTTTAATGGGTAAAATTTAACGAACTAAATGGCCATTTTCAATAGCTATGTGGCTGTTTACCAGAGGGTATCTACAAAAATGTGTGGTTTTTTTATAGCCATGTTCAATGCCCAAAGGGTCAACATCTCTATCTTTTTGGGCTGGGAAAAAGTCGAATCTGGAGACGCCAGGTTTGTGCATGTGGGTACGTGCCATGGAGACCTATGACCGCGTGGCCAAGGTGGAGCAAACCCAAGGGCTCAAGGGGGTCATGAAGTTGAAATACCTTGGTTGATGATCAGATGGGGAATGAATACCTGGGGTAAATTGGGGATTCTATGGGATTGTGAGCTCATCATACTAATCCGACTAGGGCCTTAGATGCCTTAGCCTTAGCTATCAAGAAAGTGGTGAAATCATGAAATAGGATGATGGTGATGATGATTTTTTCATGGCTCATTTGAATACATTTGGAACCACAAAGTCCAGGACCCCACGATCTTTTTTTGAACCTCTGCCAATTCTGACACGGTCAATTCTTTCTGTGCTTTGTCTTGGAGGGTACAAAGACACATAAAATCATCCAGTATCAACACAATCATTTTCTGGCGAGTAAAACAGCTCGAACATTGTAACCATTAACTGTTTTAACCACTCATCACATAATCATTGTCTAACCATTAATCATTAGCCTATATGTTGTTTTTTTTCCATGTGATATATGTTTTTGTCCATCCACTGCAGGTGGTGGCACCCAAGAAAGAAAGCCTGGCCGAAGCTGAAGCCGCCTATCAAGGACCCGTGGAGCCTTGAAGATCTACATGCACGGCATTCACCATTCACCTGTTTTTTGAAGGCTGATTTGATGGGTATTCTGATTAAATCAGGGTCGGGTGTTTTTTCGGCGATGCCGGCGATATCTCCAGGAGTCATGGAAAAGCTCAAAGAGAAGCGTCTGTGAATCCCAGCGACATCACATTTGGCATCGTTTTTGATCCGGTTCATCATCAATTTCCCCATTCACTATTACCCATAGGATCCATGTATGCTATATATGGTAACATTTACCATCAATATACACCAAATGTTAGCATATATACCATACATGGATCCTATGGGTTATTCAAATTGTTATTTGACGTTATTTGGGGTGTCAAAAAATGGAGGATCCCCAAAACCATGGGTAAAATATACTAAAATCTAGTGTAAGTTTGGATGATCATGGGGGTCCCCCCCAGTGTAGGAAACTGCCATTTGGGAGATTGTTTGATGATTTCTGGAGCAAGAGCCAACCCTTGTTGTGACATGTTGTGACCCAACAGGGTTCAATTTGGTCCATGTTGAAGGGTGAAATTCAAGATGTCAAAACCATGCAAAACACATCCTTTTTGCAGCTCATTCTTAGTACCCTTTGATAATCAAACATGGCAATCGAACAAACTTCCCCATTTGGAGATTATGTATTTTATCAGGTGAATGGCAAAAATTACTTTACTTCGTGTGATCCCCACCATGACATTTATACATTTTCTTACTGGCAAATCTGCCCATTCAAATCCCAGTTCATTTGGAGATTTCCCCGACATCTACCGGGTTTGAGCGGGGATCCTTTGCTGCGCGCGCAGCAAGGTGCCGAATTGCAAAAGGTCCTGGATGAACTCTCGGCGTTGAATGGAAAGTTGGCATCACTCAGGTAGGGAGTCGCGGCTTATGTCATTAGTACTCAACTTGACCAACAGGACTGCAGATAGCAGAAAATATAAGAGAAAATATGGGTCCGGGGTGTGCATGGAACTGGGAAGGGGTAGGATGGGATGAGTATGGATGAGTACGATTGCACAATATTGCACAAAGCTGATCTGGAAAATGTGACAACCACACGCTGCGGGGATTGTCCACGTGCTGTCAGATTGGAGCAGCTCCTTCCCACGTCTATGTGCAGTACCTGACAATTCCTGGTTCAAAACATATTTGATGTGCTGTTTTACTTACAATATCTTCATTATAACTAGATATAATTAGATTTACATATATTTACTATAGATATGTTTGACATCCTAATATGATTTACATTGATATTTACTATGGCAGTATGGATATTTTGACTGTGGATATGTCGCCCTTCGATGATTGGTGGCCCCAGTGGCACCAGGCAGGAGCAGGATAACCTCACCATGGAAGTTGACCTCTGCCAGAAGAAGTTGGAGCGTGTCGGATTGCCCAGTACCGTGATGGACCATGATGGACCATGTTACTACCACATTTCTGCCGTTTTTGTTTGGTTTTATGCATTTATAATCATTCATAATATATAATATATATATATATATAAAACACTCCATTGAAAGTGGTGCCCCTATAGTGATAGGTTGAGTGCCTAAACATCCACATTCATCAAGAGAGATCGATTTCATCATTCTACATTCATCATTTTTTACCTTCCAACGGTTAATTGACGGTTAATTATATAAAATAGACCAACTGAACGAGACCCTACAGAGAGTTGCTAAAGTCGTGCCTAGATTAGTGGGAATCGTTGAAAATAGCTTGGGAGCACTTGATTTTCAAAAGTCGTGCCTTTTTGTGAAACGCATAGGAAATGCATGATTTTCTGGTTTTCATGTTCGGATCCATGATTTTATATAAATCCTGCATTCAGTTGGTGTTCAGCATGTTGGGCAAAGACTTCACATCTGAGTTACTTAAGACTTGGTCGTTGCATTTAGTTGGTGTTTTGATGTTGGGCAAAGACTTCAAATGTATCAACTATATGACACAAAACAAATTCCCATGTTATTTATATCATAGTAAATACAACTTAACTATCAGCAATGACAAACACACATCACCAATGTTCCCCTGATTTGTGAACCTTCATGATTAGCCATTATTAACCATTGTTGACCATCATTAGCAATCATTAACCATGACCATTATATTATCTATATATCTTTGATCATTGTTAACCATCGTTAACCACTATATCCACCATGATGAACCATGATGAACCGTCATTAACCACTCTTAATCATGCTGAAATCTCCATGTTGTTCAGTAAACCGAGGCTGAGACGCTGATCACCAGCTTGGGCGGCGAGAAGACGCGCTGGACGCAGAACGCCATCGACCTGGCAGTGTCCTGGCTGCCACGGGTTGCCGATGCGAGCGAAAGCGGTCTCCAGGAGGAGCTATGAAAACTACCTTGGTTGCGTTATGGCATGGGGACACTAATGGTGATTAATGGGGACACTAATGGTGATTAATGGTGATTTACCCTCTGGTAAACTAAGATAACATAACTATAGAAAATCCATCCATTTTTAATGGGTAAATCAACATAGCTATGTTAAATTACCAGAGGGATCCAGAGGGTACATCTATATACTAGTACCATCTAGTACCTAATTTACTGGGGATTATGAGAAGCCATGGCGAATAGGGAAACTGCTTTCAGGCAGTTTTTTAGGAGATGGGATAGGGGTAATTTTGTGTGGCTTTGTCCGAAAATAGTCATTCAAATGGCCATCTAATAAAGAACATGAAGAAATAAGCCTAATTTTCATTGTTTTTTTTCCGGATTGTTTCAGACTTTCCAAAGTCTGGATACCCTGGTTGAAGCAAGAACAACTGGGATGTAAACCTTCAAACTTTGGGTTCCGCCAAACTTAGGAGGATGTCACATGATTTCGGCGTGGGAATCTGGTGATTTAACATGATTTAAACAAGAAGCATGAGGATTGAGCCATGAAGATCGGAGGTTGTGCATGATTTAAGCATCAAATATCACGATTGAACTCACGATTGAACCATGATATAAATATGGTTTCAGAATGACACATTGAGATTATTCTATGGACATAATTGTACATGGAAAAGTGAGTGGCAAGAAATTATAATTCAATGTATGGTCATGTATGGTCATTTTCGTTGGGACAATTATCATGAACCAGTGGATGGAATGGACATCTGATTCTTGGAATATTGCGATGTTCGACAAGAAAACTCAGGGGGGTCATTGAAGGGTAACACTGGAGAGAATTGAGGATTCGCTATGATGTAGCTCCGAAATCCTGACTGGCGAATGGAGCATACCAGGCTACCTTGATACCTGCAGTATTAAATATTTGTTGATAATCATCCGGCCATCCATTGAATGGCGAAGCCATCGGTCCAGATTTACTGAAGGTGATATTGCTATTATATGTTAATTATTGTAGTATGTTTAATGTGTGTTCCATGCGGTAATTCTCTATTGTTTGAAAATTCTCGGGGGAGATGTCTATGTTTTGCCACGTGGCATGATGAGCTTAGCCACTCCAAGGGTTGAGAGGTCCCTGTGGAAGATTGGCCAACAGTGCTTGAGTTTTGAGGACCACGAGTGCAGGGCATAGATTGAAGAAATAGACCCTAGTGTCACTGGATTGGTTTAGGGGGAAAATTTACAGGAAAACCCAATATTTAATGGTAAAAACAATGGTTTCCTGTAAATTTTCCCTTGAACCAATCCATTGATAGTGCAAGTTCTTTCCACATTGGTCTGCCCGTTTGATCAACGCCATGGGGATCTAATCATCCATCAGGTGCCCCCAATCTCCCCCGACAAAACCGCTGCGGTCTCGAGGCTGACTATGTGAACCTTACGGGCGATGTGAGCGCAGCCTGTTGGTCCTGGGTCATGTAAAATCCGATGCAAAAAGTAGATCTGTTTTTCGAAGGTGTCTAATAGACGTATGTCAGACGTATACGTGAGGATGCAACAAGTTTAAGAGCCTTGGAAAACACAGCCTCCTCTTCCCAAGCAAAAATCACCATCAAATCAACCATGATTAATCAGTCTGATGTTAACCATCTATCGGCCAGGTTCATTGGTGACCGTTCGCGATGCCGTGGCCAGGTCATCGTTGCCAGTGGTTTGATCGCATACCTTGGTGCCTTCACTCCAGACTTCCGCGAGAGCGCTGTGAAGCCTGCCTCTCAGACTCTCAGACCATGAAAAACTCATGGCATTGCCATAGAATCCCAAAGGAAGGAAAAGACATGAAAGTATCATGTTGACTTGATGTTCTTTGCCATTTCCAGCGACATCAGTGTTGTTTTTAGTAAGAATTATCATTGGATTTTTGAGAGAACAGCACCACCACCATCAGCATCATCAGCATCATCATCATCATCATCATCATCGCATTTTTTTAATCACCACCATTTGTTTTATCACCTCCTCGAGGATCATCCCACTGTATAACTGGTAAGCAATTTGCAAACTCATATCTGAACTTCACAAAACAGTTATTTCTATGGAGGTTTCCCAAAATGGGGATCCCCAAGTCACCTCTTTGTCCCTCTGTCAAAGCGGGTTTACCTCGAGTTTGAAGATGTAAAGATCATCCCACTTAGTATCACTGCTTAACAAGTATATTCAATGCATAATCATAACTTAACTTTATGACCCAGTTATATATGAAGGTTTCCTAAAATTGGGAGGCGGTACCCCCAGTCATCATCCATTTGATTTTCGGAGTTTCCATGACATCAACCATCCGTCCAGCTATTGGGGTAACTCCATGACTTAGGACCCCCCAAGTCATCCATGTTGGTACTGTTTAACCCAGGGTTCCCCCAGTCATCATCCATTTCGGATTTTCCATTGTAAACCATCCAGCTATTGGAGTACCCCCATTGATGGAAACCTCCATAGTAGGGATAAGTCCCACCTTTCTCGGCCTCGGCCGCCTGGCAGGGCCTGGGCGGAGGAGTCGCTGCAGCGTCAGATCCCGGGCTCCGAGAAGTTCTCGTTGGAGAAATGCCTGGGGGAACCCGTGAAGGCGCTGGGGGGATCTGTGGTCTCCCGAAATGGAGGGTTAACATAATGGTTAATCATGGATTAACAATGGTTGATATACGGTTGATATATGGTTAACATGGCTTAATATAGTGGTTAATATATGGTTAATAGAATTGTGAATCATGGGTTAATCATGGGTGAATACTCCATTTCGTGTCCATAAATATTATAAATAGGTGGGTACCCCAATAGCTGGCAATAGCTGGATGATTTCATGGAGGAACCCATCTATAAATGGATGATGACTCGGGGTACTCTCATGACTTGGGAAACCACCATATGGGGGCCAGAAAGGTGCTAGATAGACTGGATAGATGACTTTAGGAGCAGTGGAGATGAATGGGAAGAAATGGGATGTAATTATGATGTATAGCTGTGATAAACCATATAAAACCATATAAAACCTACACCACAAGTAGGCCACTTAATGTGGACGATTTCTGGCTTCTGTGGTTTGGAGATGTTTGGATTGGAATGCTGGCTCCATCGCAGCTATGGCAGGTGAGGGCTTGGGTGGTGGCCGGACTGCCGAACGACTCCTTCAGCATTGAGAATGGCATCATCATGGACAAGGCGGTTATCCGGGCACTGAAAATGCTGGATTTATCATCTGGTAAACTAACACAGCTATTGAAAAATTGCCATTTAGTTCATTGATTTACCAATTAAAAAACTTGTGATTTTCCATAGTTATCTTAGTTTACCAGAGGGTAATCTCAATTTATGGATATTTATGGTCATGTCAGTAGGGAAAATGATTATATAACCATTTAGTTCGTTGATTTACCAATATTGAAAATTGTGATTTTCCATAGTTATCGTAGTTTACCAGAGGGTAATCTCAATTTATGGATATTTATGGTCATGTCAGTAGGGAAAATGATTATATAACCATTTAGTTCGTTGATTTACCAATTAAAAATCGTGATTTTCCATAGTTGTCGTAGTTTACCAGAGGGTAATCTCAATTTATGGATATTTATGGTCACGTCAGTAGGGAAAATGCTTAACCAACAATTTTTGGGGTATCACATGTTTGGAGAAGGCTTCATCTACATCTCTTTTCCTGTGAACAGTGCCGTTCTTGGATTGTTATGGATTGTTGCGATTTGCGATTGACATTTGGGCAATTAGCAAGACATATTCAGACTTGTCCATTCAATGTCGGACTGTGACACAAGTGCACACGGTTCTGTGGGGATACGGCAGGCACGACGGTTCCATGCTCAGTATGGCTCAGTGATGAACGTCTGGATTGAGGATTCTGACCATATTTTTGGACGGATGATGGGCACCTGGTTTTGAACCCAGTTGAATACATACGTGTACTCATTTCACCTTATATTTCGTCTATAGAATATGAAGTGTTTCACAAAAAATACGCTCTTATCAACATTATAACATTATTTACCATAATTTTCCACAATTTCCATCAAAAACCCAGTATTTTCAAACCTTTTCCATATATACCATTGTTTTTTCTATCCCGTTTCAGCGTTTCCCCACCTCCAAGGTGGCCCTTATGCATCGACCCACAAGGGCAAGCCAATCGGTGGATCAAAAAGCACGCCATGTCTTGGATGTCTTGGGGCCCGGGACATGGGACGGTTTTTTTTTGCTCAGAATGAGATTTAATTCATTATATTATATACATATTCTCAAAAGGTTCTAATTTTTTTTCCAACCTTCAAGTCACGAATGTACAGGATGTTTCTAAGCTTCCAGAATTTGGATGGGAACATTTACAGTTGAAACCTCTATGTGTGGAGGTTTCTTAACGTGGCATCCACAAACCTGGTGCTGCCAGGATGGGGCAACCACTGCAGCTGGTTGTGGCGAAGTTTACGGATGGCGACTATCTGAAGCGCTTGGAAGGTGGGCGCGAGGAGAATGTCGAGAGATTCTGACTGGATTCATCGAAAAATGGGTGGATTAAGTATGAAAAGTTGTGGTTCAATGGGTTTGATCATCACAAATGGATACACATGGTGGTTTCAGTGATTTTAAGTATTAAAAATTGGGAATCCTGGGGATTCAGGCAATGATTATGGATTTAATGGATTTCCTAATTGATCAATTGGTTTAATGCCAATCTAAAGGAAACCATGTCTTTTCTCCCCAAATTTAATCAGAACGGCCCCTCACGGGGGAGTGATTTTTGGACTAAAAATGCTTAGAAATACGGGTATTTACAGTGTTTTGTGACAAGAGTAGGCTTAAAACCGTTATTTTAGAGCAAAAAATAGAGTTCACCTCCAAAGGCTATCATATGCTGTCATAAATCACTGGCATCTACAGATTCTTGTGACAGGATTCAACTTTTCCTATGAGGCTTGCAAAGAACTACAAGCAATCAACACATAACATTTTCAACATTTGCTGCACAACATGCCATAAGACTGGGTAGCTGTGCATCTTGGAACAGAATATACAGTAGCAATGGGTACTTCATTAGGGATATGTTCGGATGAAGTTTTCCATAGTTTTCCATTCTCAGAACTAGTAATTGGATCCATCCATCCAGGGACGTTCGAGGTATCCATGTTATCCACGTCCCAAAGTGGAGCTGATGGCAGGTTGCATCCAGTTTGGCAACCCCATGCTGATCGAAAATGTCCAAGAGGATCCGATAAGATCCCACTGCCGGGACGACCCGGTTGGCTAAGAGAGGGCTGAATTCCAGAGATTTCGATTTCGATTTCGCGTGAAGTTCAGGACATGGTTGGAATATGTTGGAATATGTTGGTTGGATTATGATATGTACATTCACCTATAAGTCAGCATAATTTCTATAATTCTATACATATTCGGTCGGTGGTTTCAAGCATTCTTAATATGTTTCAACCCTATGACTGGGATGATAATTCCAAGTGAGGAGCATATTCTTTACATAGTGTTGAAATTACCAACCAGATGCCATATTGCTGTTTAAAACCAGCTGACTCCATATCATGGAATATCAGATGGACCACAACTGACCAAAAGGTATAAGTTGATTCCATATCATACTATCTATGATATTGACATACATCAACATATATTGACATCTATTTACCAGATACCATAGGTCAGTTATCATCATAGGAAATGTATGAAAAAGTCATAGTATTCGGAAGATTGTACATTGTCACCCATTATACCATTCTAATTATGAAATTACAATACAATATTGAATAAAGTGGACAATTACAATATTGTTTTTTGTTTTTTTTTTTTTATGACAAAACTTTCAACATATTTCAAGCATTTTATACTACCCGATGGATCCGAGGTATTTGGGTTATGATTTGCTGAGTGATTTCTCCCTGTTCGAGAACAGGACGCATTTGAATCCATAGGGCTAGCATTGTAGTAGTGTTTAAATTCAACTCCATGTTATTGATATTTGTTGATATTTTTTGTGTGTCCAGTTATGAAACATCAAAATTTCTAGGCTCCATCAAGATGTTTTCCAATTATCAAAACAATCAAAAAACATTAAAAACATATGTTTAGTGTCCATTCAACCCACCATGTTTTTTTCCAATGATTGAACCCGATTTTGTTCCACTTCAAGCCACCAAAAACCATTGGGGGATCACCAGCCAGGAGACGGATCCGGCGGTGGAACCGGTCCTCTTGCGGCAGACCTTCAAGAAGGGAAGCGCGTGGCTTGGCGGTCAACGGATGTTCGGAAGCTGAAGTCATTTCCGGTTGGTACATTGAGGTAAATCAAGAAATAATTATGTAAGGTATATCCATGTATATCAATGATATTTAAGAAAAAATAAGATATATCATGATATATCCATGTCAATGATATTAACAAATAAAATAAAAGGATTTAAAAGGATAAGATATTATTGAGTATCATACATTATTATAGTACCTAGACCCTCCAAGTGCCTCGAAAATTCTGGCAATATACCAATTATCTTGGGGACTTGTGGCAATTTTTATGGCTTGGAGGGTCTACGTAGGTATTTCTTTATGTTGACACTTGGGACTCTGACCATTTCTGCAGTTTCAGGATTATGATCCGCTTGGGCGAGGTGGGTATCTGCAAGTGCTCATCACTCATTGTATGACCCCTTGAATCAATGCTTCAATATTTTTGGTGGGGGGTTACAACCCTACAACCTTAGCCTGGCAGCTTGAAACTCTTGTTTTTCGCCGTGCAGTTCTTTTTTCCGGCCATGGCCACCGCATCGCATCGCCAGTCGACCATTGAATGGGCCAAGAGCTTCAAGTTCTACCTGACCACGAAGTTACGAAATCCGCACTACCTGCCAGAGGCACAGCCTGGCGCTGTAAGCGCATGGTTTGGGTCTTTCAAAGGCCCGTGTTTTGATGCTCTGGCTGCAAATTTGCCACAATCTTCGATGATTTTGTCACTCTTTAATACTTTTTACCTGTCCAAAACATTCCAAAACTAGGTGATGAGAATATATCAATGACCCAACAGGTTGCTGTCCCCTTCGACAGGATGCTTTCTTTGTGCCAGGTAGCCGTGAAGGTCACCCTGTTGAACTTCATGATCACTCAGGTGGATGTTCCATCGACGTGAGCTTCATGACATTTGCTTGTGCTTATCCATGTTTGATTCATTTTAACGGATTGGTGTAAGGGAAAATCTTTGCCGGAAACCATGGTTTTCCCATGAAATATAGGGGTTTCCGGTTCCAATTTTGCCTCAAACCAATCCATTGATTGATCTCCTCATTTGGGGGTGCCAGCAATGCTGCAAAAGAAGGTTTATCCGGGCCTTCAGATGGGTGAAGTTGGACTATGTCGCCAGTTAAAATTCGCCAGCAGCATCTTTCAAAAATCAATGTCCATCCCTTTTTCCACTTGCTCAAGATATTTGGATGATGGATTTGGGTCGAGTTTAGTGAAAGTGTGTCGCTAACTTGGGTACCTGGGGTGATGTTCTGCGTGTTTCTAATGCATACATCTACCATTTTGAGATATTTTGAGACTCTGCAGACTATAGGAACATTGCTTAGTCACTTCACATATGCCGCAGTCGTCACTGCATGTTGCCATCTCAGCAGGTTGGACTACAAGACCAGTTGCTGAACATCGTGGTTGAAAAGGCAACTCGTTGTGTCATGGTGTCATGGGGTACTGCGCATCACAAATCGAGATGTGTTCCCGACTTTGTTTGGCATCAAAGACACTGCAGTGCCTTGGTCCAGATCCATCCACTTCCAGGAACGTCCAGATCTGGCAGAGGAAAAGGCCAGATTGGTGGTCGAAGGTGCCCCAGCTGGACGTGGGTTCTCAAGTCATGGAGGATCCCCAGTCGTCACCATGGGTTAAGCGATTAACTAAGTGATGGTTGAATGACTTGGAGCATTTCTTGGGTTTCCGTGACAAAATTGGAAACCTCCATTTTGATACTTAATGTACTTATGACTTTCCGTTTGTACCCATCAAAATTGCTACTGTAACAGTCCCAAGTAATAATGAGTATATATATTACCCCAGGTACTTCTAGGTACTTGGAGGCTCCCCCAAAAGTGACAGCCCAATGATAAAGGTTTATTGAGGGCTCCTTAACCACCACCAACCGCTGCTTGTGGTCAGCATCATCGGGCTCATCGCTGGGGCAGGTGCTGAGAACAAGGAGCAATTGGAAGTCACTGAGAATAAGATCCTGGATGTCACTGGTCAGCATGGGAAGCAGAGTCCAAATCACCAGAACAACTCATTAATGTACCGGAAATTATTCCAAAATATCCAATGTTATCCAGAAATAATACCATGGAAATAATATTATACCATTGGTATTGCCATTCCATTATACCAAGTCATAATGGTAATACCAATGGTTGTCCAATGTTATCAAATGGTAACCTAATCCAAATCTTTAGTGTATCCAATATTTATCCAGATTTGGAATCAGCTAACTATGTTTTTCTTTTTAAAGTGGTACCCAATGAATAAAATGGGATCGGAACCTCAAAATGAATTCACAGATTAGTTGATTAAAGTTGAAAGCATCTTGGTTCAAGTGGTTCCAAGATTCTATGAAAAGATGATGCAACCTAATCATAGAACTGTTCAAAGAGATGATCTCCGCATTCCTCAACATTTCCGAGGAGATTGGTCACCATCACGAAGATCATCAACCATAATCCCATCACCTGTTTGAAAGAAAAACACTCCATTTCTATGGTGCCAATGATGTGGAAAATCCCTGAAAATCCACCATGGTTTCGTTTCGGGTGTGTTTAATATGAACGGGGGAAGGGATTACAAAAAAAAACACAGCCGTTTCCATTCAGGATGAGCCACACTGTTCCAGGAGGAGGATCTCGATGCAAAGAATCCACCAATATTTCGCAGATTTTTGGGACCGTTTTAGGGAGGTTGATATTAGGGGGATGCCATTAATCTAATCATCATAAAATCATTATTGGTCCAATCACCGATTATATTGTTTAATTAATTACTCTGATATACAATTTGATATTTATTTTACCAGTATCTGTGATTCCATTCTTTCTTCACAAGTTCCATCACCAGAGTTCGTCACAGTTCACGCCTCACGCCTCAGGTTCTCAGTTCTTCCCAGGGCAACATCCTTGAAGATGAAGCTGCAGTGCAGGTCAGTAGGATCGTTGAATGAAGCCTCCGAAAGGTCCCCCGGTTTTTTTAAATCAATTTGACCATGGGATTTACTGGAAATATCATGCGATATATACATCTATATTTTATCTTTGCGATACCATGGATGGTTGCCAAATTCTACACCAGTTGAGGGATGTGGTAAAAAGCCCATGGGTTTCAACCATCCAAAGGTGGTGCAGGATTTCGCAATGCCGCAAGAATCCACTGTAGTTCATTTCTTTTGGGTCAAAACAGTGGCTTCTCTACTTGAACAAGACTGCTTCTATGTGATTCTCATTGTTGCATTGACATGCAGTGGTTTTTGAGATTACTCCCCTTATAGTTGTCCTTTTGCCAATGGGCCAAGTTTCATTTGTTCAGGTTCTTTCCGCCTCCAAGCAGCTCTCCAACGAGATCGCCCGGGGACTCTTTGGGTGTTCCGTTGGGAAATGGCCATGAAGTGTGTTGTACTCGTACACAACCCTTTTTCCCAATAAAATATTGAATGTGATTCCCAAAAAATGTCACACTTCCTGGAAAATATAGGATAAGCTAATATGTGATTTTCAGAGAAGCCCAGAGACATACTGTAACCATGTCATTTGAGCCATGACCGGAGGCCCAGAAGCAATTGACCGCAGAGACCACAGAACGGCAGATCGACGAAGCGCGACTGCAGTACGTTCCCGTGGCGTCTGCCCGGCACGTTGAAAATCCCCATGGGACCGAAAGGGTTTTCATGGGTTTTCACAGCAAAAAACAACATAAACAATGTTCAATTTTGCCAACATCATATATGTTTGTTTGATTCCAAACCATCATCTGTCAGGAATGTTGAATAGTTTTGATCGATTGTGTGATCTGCTCAATGATCTATTCCAATAGATAAAAACATCAACATATAGATCAAAATAGCTCGTGGCGTTGCTGGTGGATCTTCACCCAACTTCATCCCCCAAATTCGTAACACGATTTGACCATTCCGCAGGTGGGTCTTCTCATCCCATCTGTTGGGTACGTACTGCCAGCGACAAGCAGCAGTTTGACGATTAAGTTGAACACTGGAAACTGATATGGTTATTGGATTTGTTAGAGAATTTTACAGGACCATAACCATAAAATTTGAAAACGTTGAACATCAGGTTTCCTCTCTTGTTTTCCTTGCATCATACCTTGATGTCACCCAGCGCATCCGGGCGTCAGGTTCCAAACAGCCATCCTCTTCTTTTGCATCGCTGATTTGGCCAACATTGCCACTCGTTGCGAGTTACTTAAGGGCAGGCTTGATCGGTGGTCGCCAGAAATTTAGAAGCACTTCCATCCATTTCCATGAAAAAATGCAAAACATAATATGAGGATTTCTTAAAATGGGAGATTCGGAAGATTTCGAAAGAATGCTTCAATGACTTGGAAGATTTGGTACCCCGATGACAAAACGGAAACCTCCTAATAGAACATAGCGGGCAATGTGGAGGTTTCCTAAAATGGGGGTAGCCCTAAATCATCCATCTTAGATTGGGATTTTCCATGAAATGAACCAACCAGCCATTTGGGGATCCCCCATTTATCCATTTATCGCTCCGTTGGTGTCACGTCACCAACGGCCCGTTCAAACAACGGCAGGATCCGATGTACCAGTATTCCCTGCCTTTCTTCATCAACCTCTTCAGAGCGGCCATCTCCAAGTCACAGAAGTCCGATGACATCGCCACTGGGATGAAAACATCAAACAAAACATCAAACAACCTGTTTTTTCATTGATCAGTGGCTGTTGATTTATCAGATATACACTTGGCTTTGATCCACAACCACAGCAAGTTTTATCATATGTTTTTATCACTTTGAATATCGTTGATTATATTTGCATATGACATTTTGTTGGTTAATTGTGCTGCAACCTACATATCTAACACGCAAAGCAGACACCGGTATGGAATGGGCTCCACAAATTTGACGAGGCCGAACGCATTTTGATCCTCAACGACTTTTTTATGGACTGAACCGTATGGGAATGTGATGGCAGACATTCCTACCTGCCATATCCCGCCATGTCAAATCACATATTTGTTCGCTTTCAGTACGGTGTATTCTCTAAAATATCCAAATGTCTGGTATCTCTCAGAATGCTCTTCGACTCACAAATACGGAGATCCAAGTTGAGGAAGGGATTAAAGAATCAACACATATCAACACCTGACATCAGATTTGGATCAACATGGATCAAGAGATTAAATCTCTATAAACCTCTACCCTGATGTGCCAACCAGATCTTTTGGAATCTGTTGGATCTTCATGGATCTCCATGTAAAGAAAAAGATCAGCCCTCCCAATGGTTTCTTCTTCTGCAGGAGATGCTTTACAAGAACATTTGTCGCTCCCTCTTCGAGAAGCACAAGCTGCTCTTCTCCTTTTTGCTCACCATGCGATTGCGGATCACCACTGGCAAGGCACCTTGGAGCTGGAATCCGTTCAGAAAGAATTGGAGTGAATGGTTCTGCAATGTTCCACGCATAGTCCAGATTGTCTTGAAAGTTGTTTTGATATTCATATGGAGATTTCCTAAAATAGGGCTACCCCCAAATCATCCATTTTAATCCATTTTAGTAGGATTTTCCATGAAATGAACCACCTATTTTAGGAAACCCCCATATGGTTCCCGGTTTCGCCACAGGTTTCAATGTCAGACTACCGCTTCCTCATGACCGGTGGCACGGCGATGGAGGACTTGGACAAGTGTTAGGAAGCACATGGAAGCACAGCACGTATATATCATATATAATATGTATATGTATATATATATATATGTATATATATATATGTATATATATATGTATATATATATGTATATATATATAGGGGCCCCCTTCAGATAGATTTCAGTTGAGATATGTTGAGATATTTCAGTGGCTGAATTCTATGCTTTATGGTAAAGATATAACTGGGGGGGACCATCCTGTAGTTTATCAGCCTAAAAATAAAAGAACACGTTTGGCTTTGATACGTTTATATAGTTTTCGTGCTTCCATAGTCATAGATGTCTTTGATTCTTGAAAGTACTTTGACATAAGTATCACTAGATTTTCTATATGCATAGATCGCAACATTTCCCATTTTGGCGTTGCTTCGACTTTTCCTTTTTTTGCCGCAAACCTATACCGGACCTGCTGCGCATCACACGTATAACACCACATCCCAGGAGCCTCCAGCCAAGCCAGCAGACTGGGTTCCTGACAGGTTGGGTGACCCAGTGAAATTCTCCCTAAAGGACTGGCAGGGACTGGCAGAAAGATGAAGATTGGAAGATTCATGTCATGGAAAGCATCTCAAAGTCTTCGTTTTTGTTGGTTTTGAGATGTTTCCACGATGCACCGGGTGTGTTAAACAATAACATATCCACTCCATGAAGGATTTACTGGTACTACATCCTGGTCACCAGCAAGGCAGCAGCACCATGGCAACAGCAGTGAGGTGCTGGTTGGAGATCTTCAAACTGAGTAAATTGGAAGAGATCTACCAAGCCATTCCGGACCGAGAAGCCGAGAAGCGCTAGTAAGAAATGACAGATTCGGTGTATATACCAGTTAAAAGAATTGAAAAGAGGTATCTCATGTTATCTCTAATTTTCACGGGGGTAATCATGTTGTTGTACTAAGTATTTGGATGTATTTGGTGCATCTCTATTGTTTAGGGATTTGTCTCAAAATCCATTGGCACCCAATACAACAGGGCTGGAACCCTTGGAGATCCACGCACCATGAGGATAGCACCGTGACTCTGTAGATTCTAATCACAAAACATGTGGACAGAACATGATAAAATATGATAACACCAAGCATTTTGGATAAAAATATGATACAACCCAACTTCAACCCGTTTTCCAACCAAATGAAAGCCATATATCGGAGATAGCCAGAGCGGTTGAATTCGCAGGAGAGCTTCACCAGTGAAACCCAGAAGTGGAAGGATGCCTATGATTCCGGCGATCCCATGAGGCCTGGCAGTTATTGCCATGACACATGGTGATTTATCCATGAAACATGGGGATTGATATGCGATTTATGATAGGTAAGTTGACTGAACAATCACTTGCTAAACTAGGGTTCATGGAGAATAGATAACTATGTATATATATATTAATATATAATTATATAATATGTATATATATATACATTATATTATTACATATAGTATTCATAGGGGGTTATAAACCAACTTGTAACCTTTGGGGGCCGCTGTCCAGTAGGTCACCTGCAAACAATTGGATCATCGGCTGTCAACATAAGCCGGGGGATGTGACCACCTATGACCTACATATAGATATACTATTAGCATCCATTAAATACCATTCAGTGATGGTGATGGTACCAGGTTTCAGGGAAAAACTGATGTTTCCTGCAGGTGTTTGGAAGACATTCGTAAAGCTCCACAGAGCCTGAAGGGTCGGGGCCTTTCAAAGGGCCGATGGGTTATCCTCCAGCAATTCAGCACATGGTGGCCTTTAAAAATCCCTGGCTATCCACGAATGGTTCTGGCTGAATCCATGGAATCTATGGGCTGTAACCCCCTGGGCTTCTGGATATTTCTCGATCAGAAGCCGGATTTGATGCTCGAAATGGGATCAGGCCATTGAATTTAAGGTCAAAGAGGATGGCTGGATTTTATCCAAGATCAATGGTGCAAAGAAGGGTGAATCCTGAAATCAAGACATCCGAATGCTAGCCTCAGACCCCCTGGGTTTTATCATGTTTTATCCATGCGGGTGGCAAGCTTTTTTGGGGGTTCAGACCCTTCCACTGTCCAAAGGGGACTATTGAATGGAGGTTGGGGTAGGAACAGCATGCGCCACATAAGCTCCGACCGTTTCTGTGCTTCGAAGAAGGTCGGAGCTTTTGTGGAATCAATGTGCGAAGACATAGAAAGACATCAAAAGAAATATGGACCCATCATTCGGAATATCCTATCTATATCTTTGTTCAATACCTGAAGTAAATAGAATCTAAAGAATCTAAAGACTGTTTGTTAAAGTTCATTAAAGTTCATATGCCATTAGAATTTAACACAGATCATATCTCATTAGAATCTACCACGTTTGGGGTCACCCAAGAAATCCCCCAAGGGTATCCTGTGGGGCCACGCTGCAAAGCCGAGGTCTGACGCAATTCCAGAAGCTCATGGTCTTGAGGTGATTCGGACCACCCATTTATTTGGGAATGGTAAACATACCACCTATAAAAATGGTGACATTGGGGATGGTTTATGATTGTTTTACCAACATGAAAATAAGGAAATATGGATAAATATGGTGGTGGTTTACTATACAAAAATGATGGATATTGCCAAAAATGATGATGACTGGGAGATGGTTTATGACATTGGACATTACCTACAGGAAAATATCGATTAATGATGATTAATGTGGATAATTCATGGTTCATCATGGTTTAAGAAGGGTTTGCAATGGTTAATCTGGAGGTGTCCTAAGTCATGGTACCCCAAGTTATCTAAACTGGTGATTATCAATGGGAAAAGCAATGGTTTATGGGGTAACCCGGGTAACCATATTTTAGGACATTCAAGGCAAGATGATTCTCGGTCCAGGTAATTTGCCATTTGGGGATTCTGTGACGATGGCCATCACTGAGGAGAAAAAAATATCGACCCATTTGTTGAGCCAAGGGACCTGGTACTTGTCTTGAGGATCTAATGTAACGAAGTTGTATATGTTTGTTTGCTTCTTATCCAAACAAACTCATAAGAAAGAAACAATTGATGATCACCAGCTATTTACATAGATCTATTTAATTCTATTGAATCTTCTTGATAATGATCATGTGTGTTGTTTTCACATATTCAATGATCATCATGATCATCACTCTCAGGGTGACCCCCTAGCTTAGTTGACGCAAATAACTTGCCTGGTGATAACTGATAGCTGGGGTTTAGGGGGAATATAGCGAATATAACTCGAGTTATTATAGTATACTGACATATTAATATATAATTATATATATATAGTTATATATATAATTATATATATATGATTTTTTATAATTATATATATAATTATATGTATATATAAAATTATATGTATATATATAATTATATGTATATATAAAATTATATGTATATATGTATATAATATGGATATATATATATAATATGTATATATATAATAATTGATAGTCGTGAGAATATACTATGATACAACATGGTGTAAGTCCAGTATACAACATAGTTCATGGGGGTCTTTTTGACCAACATTTCACTGCGGAGCCTCACCAACAGTATCTGATGTGGGATATCTAATTGAAATATAATATTTCATCATGATTATATATCCTCCAACAAGCTAACCGTTTGCTATGGTATACATGGCCCAGCTTGTATACCCTCTGGTTAAAATCATCTTGTTTAGCATCGTCTATAAATTGGCCACCTATACCATAGCTATGTTAAATAACCAACAGGTGAATCCCCATTCATTAGATGACTTCTCTGGTAAGCATTGTGATTTTCCGTAGCTATATTAAATTACCAGAGGGTAAATCCCATCACAGAAATATTGTAGTTTGTTGAGCCATTCAATTCCATAAAATATTTCCATATATATATATATGGATATACATATATATACAGATATATATGGATATATATATATGGATATATATACATATTATATATACATATGGACATATATATATCCATATATATATATGGATATATATATATATGTCCATATATATAATATGTATATATATATATCCATATATATATATATCCATATATATATAATATTAATATCCATATATATATATGTCCTGATTATCAATAATTCCCCTATGTGTAGATTACTTACCCAGCTACAAAACTTCCATATTTGAAGGTGTGTGAGACCCGATCGCGTCCTGCCTGCGGTGCTCACCTATGTGACCGCCGAGGTGGAAAACATGTGGAAAACATCTGGAGAACATCTGAACAACATATGGAAAACATAGGGAGCATCAACAAGATCAGGATCTTAAGGTGCTTTTGGCTTATGGGGATTGTACGGAGATTTGTTGGGTTGGTGTTTCTCACTCTCTGGGTACTCCAAGATCATTGGTTTCGCGATCAAGAATTAGAAAATTTGGATGACTTTGATTCCTCAAATCAACCTACCCTCTGGTAATTTAACATAGCTATGGAAAATCACCATTTTTAATGGGAAAACTCACTATAAATGGTCATTTTCAATAGCTATGTTAAATTACCAGAGAGTACATCAAATCTTAGTAATTAGAAAATTGGGATGACTTTGGGGATCCCCCATATCCAGAAATCCCGAAAAGAATCATCATCAAATCAGCGAAATCCCGCCTTTTGACACCGCATCAGATCGGCGAGAAATTTGTGACACCGCCGCCTTTTGACATCGCCGGAAGCTGCTTGCCGTAGCTATGGCTTGGCCCAGGGCTGCCAAATGAAGAAGGTGGTTCCATGCCACATCTATCATATCCCAAGTATCTGCCATGGTGAAAACATGGGTGGCCAAAAAGTTGTGGCATGGTCGTCCAATCCTGTTAATGTCAACCATGGATTAATAAACCACAAAACGGTTGTTGAATTGGGGGGATAGTTTTTCAGTATCAGATTATGACTATTTTCATAGAATTGAATGATGGGAAAATTCACAGGAAAACCCTATATTTTTGATGGTACTGTAAAAACCATGCTTTCCTGTAGATTGTCCCTTAAACCAATCCATTGATATTTGGAAAGTACCCCCCTAATTAATAAACAGGCCTTATATTCACCCAGGAAAGGAAACCATGCTGGGATGAGCCAGGGCCCCATCGGGCCCCATGGGGCCCCATGACGCACAAGGTCCAAGGTTGTCTCGGAGAGTTCCAAGGTTTCGTCCTCGTTCTAAAGCGACATATTGTGGAGGTAAAGGATATACCTAGACCATCCTAGACCCTCAAGAGTAATTAGTTTTATCGGCATGTGGAAGGTCTAAGTACATTCGATTTGGGAGAGAGCCGAGCAGTTTGGTTTGGTGGACATGGTATTTGCATATTTGTTTTTAACACAAAATGTATCATGAGATTGCGATAGCACCAACCTTTTGCCTCAAAAATCATCATGATTTGCAACTCATTGCAGTATCATTGTGGGCTATGGTCGACCCCCCTGCTATGGTATACCATAGCCGCCAGGGCTATCGTCGCCTCCCCACGTCCAAGGTTATGCCGATTCATCAACCACATCGCCCTTGATCTTCATCCTGTCACCTGGGTGAGAGCCTGAGTCGATGAGTCTGCAGAGACGACCAATTCTGGATTTACCCAGAAAAAATCTTCAAAAATGTGTTTAATGCATGTTAAACCAACACCTTTTTCGGGATAGAATTCATTTGGGATTTTTCTTCAACAACTTCGCCAGACTGAAGGTTGGAACACACAAAAATCTAAAAGGTCAAGATGATCCCAAGTGACTCATCTGGATGTGGTAAGTTATTGTTCCTTTCGAAAACTGTGGTATTTTCCAGTCATCATTGATATTAATGATATTCAACCACCAGCAATATAAAACTATGTTATCTAATAATATTTCTTAATAAAAATATCAATGTGACTAAACTGTTATTATCATTGATACTGGTGCTTCAAGATTTAGTCGTCTAGATGAATGCTGAATATGCATTGAATATCCAATTTCTGTCGTTGCCTGAGGCAGGGGATCACGTTCACACCGTTTATTTAGATGTCCTTACTGTCCTCCTGATGCATGTTGCAGTGCATTCATATCGACTTGATGCCGCCTTTAACAATGCCTTTTGACTATTCGAAGAAAAGTATGTCTCCAAAGTCTTATAGATCTGCCCATTTTGTCCCATAGAGTCTCCTTTTTATTGCTGTAACCATCCAAATTTTCACATTGTTTTTCCTCAAAAAGAGCTGCTTTCCTCGCTGTTCTCAATTTAAAGTTGTAGACGAAAACCTCGCTGGACAGGTCTGACCCATCCTCGGCGCTGTACATGTTCGCAACTGACAAGGCCACAGTTCGCAACGGCAGACCGGACGACGCGTGGGCCGGCCTATGGCCGATGCGTCGTCATGATTTTTTTTTCGGCCAGAAGTCAACATTGATTAATAATATTGGGTTGATAAATATTAATTATGTGGGTAAAACAATGCCATTAAACCAGCCATTTATTTGGGAATGGTAAACATACCACCAAGCAAAAAATGGTGATGACTGGGGGATGGTTTATTATTGTGTGACCATGTGTTACCCACATTAATGAGTTATAATTATGTTTATACTTGGTTCATGGGATATTTGATATATATATAATGTTTGCGTCTGATTAGTGTGAGGGGGCCCCCCCCCCAAACAATTTGGGGATACTCTATAGCTCGCACTTTTTTTTGCCCCCCCCCTCAACATTTTTTTGGTCAATCAACTTAAGAAAGGATTTCAATTTACTTTCAATTGATTTCAATTTACTTTCAATTGATTTCAATTTACTTTTAATTTACTTTCAATTGATTTCAATTGATTTCAATTTAATTTACTTTTAATTTACTTTCAATTTACTTTCAATTGATTTCAATTTACTTTTAATTTACGTTCAATTTACTTTCAATTGATTTCAATTTACTTTTAATTTACTTTCAATTTACTTTCAATTGATTCAATTTACTTTCAATTTACAATTGATTTCAATTTACTTTAATTTACTTTCAATTTACTTTCAATTGATTCAATTTACTTTCAATTGATTTCAATTTACTTTTAATTTACTTTCATTTTTTTTTCACTCCCAAAAGTTGGTGCTCACAATAGAGTACCATCCAAACAATTATATTATTGAGTAACTGAGCCACTCATGAGGTACACCCTTGAAAAATTGTCTGGATGCTGTTTTTTAATAAGGGTTTAATAAGGCATCTAATTATTTGGGAAACCTTGCATTTTAAAGTTTTATCACAACTATGGCTTTCTAAAGTGAAAGGACCAGCTTTACCCAAAGAAAGGTGGAGAAAGGGTTTCGTTTTTTTTTTCACTCCAAAAAGTTGGTGCTCACAATAGAGTACCATCCAAACAATTATATTATTCAGTAACTGAGCCACTCATGAGGTACCCCTTTGAAAAATTGTCTGGATGCTGTTTTTTAATAAGGGTTTAATAAGGCATCTAATTATTTGGAAAGCCTTGCATTTTAAAGTTTTAACACAAATATGGCTTTCTAAAGTAAAGGGACCAGCTTTACCCAAAGAAAGGTGGAGAAAGGGTTTTGTTTTTTTTTTCACTCCCAAAAGTTGGTGCTCACAATAGAGTACCATCCAAACAATTATATTATTCAGTAACTGAGCCACTCATGAGGTACACCCTTGAAAAATTGTCTGGATGCTGTTTTTTAATAAGGGTTTAATAAGGCATCTAATTATTTGGGAAACCTTGCATTTTAAAGTTTTATCACAACTATGGCTTTCTAAAGTGAAAGGACCAGCTTTACCCAAAGAAAGGTGGAGAAAGGGTTTCGTTTTTTTTCACTCCAAAAAGTTGGTGCTCACAATAGAGTACCATCCAAACAATTATATTATTCAGTAACTGAGCCACTCATGAGGTACCCCTTTGAAAAATTGTCTGGATGCTGTTTTTTAATAAGGGTTTAATAAGGCATCTAATTATTTGGAAAGCCTTGCATTTTAAAGTTTTAACACAAATATGGCTTTCTACAGTAAAGGGGCCAGCTTTACCCAAAGAAAGGTGGAGAAAGGGTTTTGCTTTTTTTTTTCACTCCCAAAAGTTGGTGCTCACAATAGAGTACCATCCAAACAATTATATTATTGAGTAACTGAGCCACTCATGAGGTACCCCCTTGAAAAATTGTCTGGATGCTGTTTTTTAATAAGGGTTTAATAAGGCATCGAATTATTTGGGAAACCTTGCATTTTAAAGCTTTAACACAAATATGGCTTTCTAAAGTGAAAGGACCAGCTTTACCCAAAGAAAGGTGGAGAAAGGGTTTCGTTTCTTTTTTCACTCCAAAAAGTTGGTGCTCACAATAGAGTACCATCCAAACAATTATATTATTCAGTAACTGAGCCACTCATGAGGTACCCCTTTGAAAAATTGTCTGGATGCTGTTTTTTAATAAGGGTTTAATAAGGCATCTAATTATTTGGAAAGCCTTGCATTTTAAAGTTTTAACACAAATATGGCTTTCTAAAGTAAAGGGACCAGCTTTACCCAAAGAAAGGTGGAGAAAGGGTTTTGTTTTTTTTTTCACTCCCAAAAGTTGGTGCTCACAATAGAGTACCATCCAAACAATTATATTATTGAGTAACTGAGCCACTCATGAGGTATCCCCTTGAAAAATTGTCTAGGTACTGTTTTTTAATAAGGGTTTAATAAGGCATCTAATTATTTGGAAAACCTTGCATTTTAAGCTTTAGCATAAATATGGCTTTCTAAAGTAAAAGGACCAGCTTTACCCAAAGAAAGGTGGAGAAAGGTTTTTTTGTTCACTCCCAAAAGTTGGTGCTCACAATAGAGTACCATCCAAACAATTATATTATTGAGTAACTGAGCCACTCATGAGGTACCCCCTTGAAAAATTGTCTGAGTGCTGTTTTTTAATAAGGGTTTAATAAGGCATCTAATTATTTGGAAAAAATCTGGAAAAATCTAAAATTGAAAAAATATTAAAAAAAAATAAAATAAAAAAATAAAATAAAAATAAATAAAAAAAATGAAATAATCTGGAAAAAATCTAAAATTGAAAAAATAAAAATTTAAAAAAAGTAAAAACTAATTGAACAAAAATAAAAAAAAATGAAAAAATCTGAAAAAAATCTCACAATAGAGTTCCCCCCCAACAATTAGCATGTGACTGAATTAGGAGCAAGAAAGATCTCACAATAGGGTACCATCTCTTTAATCATTCCCAAACATTATATAGCCTCTGGTGTATAGGGATGGTCGACATACCACCAAGCCAAACATGCTGATGACTTGGGGATGGTTTACTGTATTATTGGATTGCCCACATCAGTAATAACATGGAAAAGAGAAAAGAGAAAAGGATAGATACCCTTTGGTAAACCAACAGTTTGCGTTATGGACAATCACCATGTTCTAAGTTCGGTAAATCAACGAACTAAATGGACCATTGACTTCAATAGGCAAGTGGAACAAATTTCCAGAGGTAATTCGGATCGGTGCGTCACTGGGTTTCTGTTCTATGTGTATCTTCTTGAACTTTGACAGGCAGTGGTCTGAGATTTCTGCCCCGATAATCGTGCGTTTTTCTACCGTTTTGGGTTGCTCAACCGCTAAGCCAAGAATGATTTTCCGGGCAACAGCACAACATATCCAAAAGACATGTCAAACATATCAGTGATTGGTTTCGAGATATTCATATATCATCATATATCATTTGGTGTTCTATAGTGTTTTTTTGGTTTAATATTTTTTTTTTTTGTGTTACTCTTCAGCAATTTGTTCCCATGATTTACCCTCTGACTCACCTGTGATTTACCCATGAAAAATAGGGAGGTTTCCTAAGTCATGGGGGTACACATATGTTAGTCATCCATTGATGGATTTTCCATATTATACAACCATCGATTTTTGGGGTACCGTCATTGGATTGGTGGGAAAATCTGAACCGGTTTTCCCATGGTTTTCCCCATGAAATTGCTAGGGGGGTCCTGCAAATGTTCATAGTCGTTTAGTCATTCCCAGAGGGTTTGCCTTCTGTTGCAGGCACGGGAGATCAACAGTTTATCCTTGGGCCGGGCCGCCCAGAAGACTCGAGAACTCGTTCGACGAGTTCGTTCGACGTGGGGTGGAAGGGTGTTCGCATGGTAAACGAGATGGAAAATACATTGGTAAACTATGGTAAACTATAGAAAACAAGACAATATGTAGCTTGATTAGAAAACAAAATATCTAACAAACATTGGTAAACTATATGGAAAATATGGAAAATGTAGGTAAAACAATGCCATTAAACCACCCATTTATTTGGGAATGGTGCCTAAACATACCACCAAGCAAAAAATGGTGATGACTGGGGGATGGTCTATGGCATTGTTTTACCCACATTATTGATATACGCAATGTTTGTTAGCTCTATTTTAGGGCTTTGATATTGGATCTGAATATACGTAGGTTTAGTGTTATTTATCTAGAACCAACGGCTCTATTAAACTGGGTAACATATGTAAATATTTAAATAGACCAACATGGGGTAACACATGTTATGTTTGTTTATTTAGAACGTTGATGTATCATCTATATTTAACCCACCAATAGGTATAGTAGACCCACTATTGTAATTTACATGTGTAACCAATGGTAATTTACTCATATGTTAGGTATTTGATTGCCCATAGTTATGTAAGCACTGTTAGTTATCATATTTTAGGGCTTGAATATGGATAGTAAGAATTCAATAGATCCTTTATGTTGGACTTTTCCACATTTTCATGGGTACTTGGAGGGTCGAAGTACCCCTCAAATCAGCAGATTGGGTAGCCATATTTTCAGATGAACCCACAACCATGGCGCTGGTATACTTCAGATGTTTAAGCCTACATCAGTGGACCATTGTTGGGGTAGTATTGTGGGTAGGTATGCCATCTTAAAATCACAGCGCATAAATATGTATATAATAATATATATATATACATAATATTAGTGCAGACAGGGAGATCTGAAGTCCATCCAACATCATTGCTTAAAATGCTCGGAAGTCTGACATCTTGTCGCTGGATATCTCTGTCCTTCACAGTGAGCACCAGTCATCCGTAAGGTGAGGAATGTATCCCAAGGAATGAATCATTGCCCTGTGGAAACTGAAGATAGCGAACTGGAAAATATTGGAAAATCATCATTTTGAGGTAAAGCATCTGTAATTGGGCCATCTATCCCATAGCATACCATAACTTTGTGAGTTTACTGGAGGGTGTTAGGCATTATGTCCAATATGTCCATTATATTCCCATGATATTCCACAATCATCCATACTTACCGGAGGGTACAGTGTTTCCTACTGAAGAATCAGGCGGTCCCCAGCAACTGTTGACTTCCTGCGTCCACGTTAGTGGATGGCAGGTTAGCGTATTATAACATATAATACTGTACCGTTACAATATAGATTGACATATGTGATAATAATATATCTATCTATCTATCTATATATATATTGATCATTCGTATCAATTTTGCTCACAAATCTATTCATTGAATTTAAACAGTTGTACATCTAAAGAAGGACATTCATCAACTCAAGAATGCAATATGAATTGCTATATATAATCATTAATCATCTACAGTCATCTATAAATGATATCCTCTGGTAATTTAACAGTTCGCTATTGAAACTGGCCCATAGAAATTGTTGATTTACCGAACTTAAAGATTTTAATTTTCAAGCTCGCAAACTGTTAGTTTCCCAGAGGCTATCCTTATTGAGATATGAGTGGAATATCTATGGGATATGGGATATAAATCTATATATAACTTATATAACTTATATAAATCACCATGCTATGTAGAATCCACTATTTCTATGGTGTTTACCAGACATCCCATAGATATTCCCATGGGGATTCCCATGGCAACCGAGGTCAGGGTCAAGGTCCCAAGGCCGAACGCTTGCTGGCGGATGCCACGCAGAGTGGAAGCTGGGTGCGGTGCCAAAAATTCACAAAAAGGACTGGATGGGATGGAAAGTGATAGAAATACTGGGTTAATTTCATGTGTTAATGGTTAATGAAGAATATTGGGTTAGTGGATAATAAGAAATCATTGGGTTAGTGATTTTTTAGGGGAGTTTCATCATGGATTTAGTGATATAAGAGCTTAATAATTGTTAATAATGGTTATTTACTATTAATGGTTAACAGTTCATACTGGATTTATTGTCATAATGGTTAATAATGGGCTAATATTGGTTACTGTAACAATTAATAATAGGTTAATACTGGGCTAATAATGGCTAACAATTAAGAGGTTAATAAGAGGTTAATAAGAGCTTAATAATTGTTTGGGATAATAAGATGTTAGTAATTGTTATTAACAAGATGAGTTAAGAATGGTTAGTGATGAATTGATTTAGGTTGATAAACCAGAGGCGAACCAGTGGTTCTATACCAATGGTTGTCAATAATGGGTTCATAATGGGTTAATGGGATATTTAATGATATTACTGTATAGTACTGTCAGGTGTCCTCAAACGTGGCTAGAAAATTAATCATTTAGTTCGAGGCTGGAAACCCAGCTATAATCTCTGGATTTCCAAGTGCCATGTTGGATATAATCAGAGGGTATCCAGGGTATCCTAAATGGGGAGTGCATGAGCCAAAAACATAAAAATGAACATTTAGTGTCGAAAACCACATGTTTCAAAATCCATTGGATTTTGAAAAAACTGGGGGATTTTCTGGGGCATGGTTTTTTATGATTTCTTCAGACTGATGGATATTGATGCGCTGCATTTGAGTGGAAATCGGCCTCCAAAGATCGGACCCTGCCATGACTTGGGACGTTTTTCTGACAGTTGTGTTGATTGGGGCCATGACCTGTATGTCATTTGGGGGATGGTGAAAAATAGCAGGAAACATCTTCGAAAGATGTATCAAAGATTTTTTTGGCTATGGGTCAAAACCTTTTTAGTACCCCTTCTGTTCACATGAAAATAGCTGGGATTTATGGATGTGAATAACCCACTAAAAATGTATCTATGGGTATTGACCCATACCCATATGTTGGTATAGTGTTAATTGTATATAATTGTTATTATTATTGGCTAAAAGTCTGAAGCCCAGAAAAAAGTGAGATGTAATTAAAAAAGGATGGTTGACTGGTCATGAAATAGTGGGATTTATTTACTGACTAATTTCTCGGGGATAGCCTATCAAGCAACCATGTGTAGACCCAATAATAGTAATACAGTAATAATGATATTACAATGACGATCATAATAACAAAGGGGATATGACAGTGCCAATGATAATGATAACAACACTGCCATAGAGTCATAATCACTTCTCGTTTTTGTTTGAGGTTTCAAAACAAGAATAAATTAGGGATACAATCATGGTGAAAAGTAGGTTTGGGTTCTCCAGATTGTGAACTGGTTGGCAAGACCATTGATTGAAAGCTGAGGGTATACTCCACAGAAACAACTACGCTGGATCCTGCAAGTACCAAATGTATTGATAGTTGAACTGTTCCCATACCATTTTTTTTGATGGGTCAAGACCTATATTTCGATATTTGTGGGAGATAAACATCCATATGTAAATTCCAGCAATGTTGGTGTTTTTGACCCCTAGCCGTATAATCTTATGTAAATCATCATATCAGTTTGTTTTGTTGAAGTTTCCGACACGTTTCCAAGGTTTTTCCCCAGAATTTCCCCCTAAAGGGGTTTCCCCCAAGGTCCCCATCGTTAGTCACCAGGCCCTGGCCGCCCTGGCCCAGGTGTTGCTTCAGAACTGCCATTTGTTCGCCTCCTGGATGCCGAAGCTGGACAAGATCCTGGAACAGATGGATCCCAAAGCGACCAACGTGGAGTTCAGGTGCCGCGACGTCGGTCCTGCTCTTTTCGTCGTTGATGGCTGCCATGGCTGCCATGGAATTGTTGAACACCAAAAAAAAAAGTATCTGTTGGAGATTATGAATCATGATGAAAAATTAGGACATTTACCAACCCCGGTTTTTGGGGCCTCTGGTGATGTCGTGGTTCAAAGTTATTCAAAGATGTCATGGATGGTGATGAATATATGCTGATGTCATGGTTGGATGTTGAAGATTTGCTGAGGAAGTCATGCAATAGACTGGAGTCTTAAAATGAAAGGCGCGCTTTTTATGACGTCTATATGTTTGATTAGCGATGAAGGAACCATTCATAGAATGGGATGATGGGAAATTTTACAGGAAACCCCTATATTTGATGCTAAAAACCATGGTTTCCTGTAGATTTTCCCTTAAACCAATCCATTGAACCATATGTAACCATCCCATGTTTTGTCCGGGCACTCCTCAGCTGGCGAAATCTCCACCGAGACGCAGGTTGTGGCTCACGTCCTACCCATCCGACAAATTTCCAGTCGGGTGCTGAGTGCATTCAGCAACAGACCTTTTGTTTTTTTTTTTTATGGGTCCCAAAAACGGGGGCAGACTACACTAACATGTGAACATATGTGAACATATGTGAACATGTCAAGAGTCCAAATGATGATGAACCATTGCATTTAATTGGGTTCAAGTTTTTTTGGGATAAGCCCAAATGTTTGTGCAATATTGGTTTTAGGTATGTCTGGATACCAAGCGCGATACTCAGGTGTCAATTCTCCAGAACAGCGTGATGAGCTCGGCCGATGTTCTTTACTGTGCTTCCTCAGTCGAGTGCGCTGAGTACTCGTCTTGATTTGTTTTCATATGTTTAGCCACGGTTTGTGATAAATCATGATACATTTCATTTGTGAGTCACCGAAAGATGCAGTTGGTTCCATTTTTTGAACGCCAAGGTCAAGATCACGAATGAAGCGCCACAAGGTTTGCGCATGAATTTGGAAGGCTCCTATTTAATGGTTGGGGATTCCCAGCTGGGCACGAGGTGCCTGACGATAGGAGATTGCTCAAAGTATCAACCACTTGGGTTTGTTTGCAAATAGGGTTCCCCCGCATTTTGATGGTCTAAAACCTAATTTTTTTTTCATATCTTCCCATTACAATCATTTACAACCACCATTTTGGGGCTAATTGTACCCAATTGACCCAGAAATCTGGTTGCTTCGCTGGCTTGGGATGTTGGAATCTCCAAGGATCCTATTAGCAACGAAGAGTTCTTCGAAGGCTGCAAGAACCCACAGGTCGCCACAGCGGGATGGGGCGGCGAGCCCTTCAAAGGTGCTGAAGGTGGCTCAAAAGGCAGCGAATTTGCCGAAAATTCGCCAAAAATATCTGAAAACAAATTTGATACATATCTAAATTCCCATCTAAATGAGTATATCAGAGTTTGACCATTCAGGGGAAAACCTCTAAATTAGATGGTTTAGGATCTCAATTTCCCTCTGAAAACGGCTTAAAACAAAATCCTTGGGGCATCCGGGCATCCTTTTCCAGGGTCATTCCCTATTTTGGGATGATGCCCATGAAGTTGATGGGTAAACAAATAGGGGGTTATACTCACTGGCAGAATGGGATTACAACATATTACAACTTATAACATATAACCCATATTATTCATCATATATCATATATATATTCATATATCTATAGCGGAATATTGACTAACCAACCAGTCACAGAATTGGATGATGGGAAAATGTGCAGGAAACCCCTATGTTTGATGGTAAAAACCATGGTTTCCTGTAGATTTTTTCCCTTAAACCAATCCATTAAACCAGTACAATGGAATGGGATACAGATAGTGATATGTTTCAGGGCTCAAATGACTTTCATCCTTTCTTACCTCGAATTGAAACAGCCAGCCAGTTGTGGGATCTCCAGCTCTTCGTTCAGGCATTCAAGCGCTTGCTGTACGCCCTGTGCTTCTTCCACGCTGTGATTCAGGTGTCAAGCAATGTCAAGCACGGCAGTTCCATCAATCATTCATGAAAAACGGTGGAAGTTGCACACACACATCATATTTGAGTCCGAGGTGAGATTTTTATAGATTTTTCACTCATCCAGAACTCAGACATTGAATGGTGAACCATGGTGAACCATGTTGAACCATGATGAACCTGTGAATTTTATTTCACCACTGACATGATGAACAAAAACTCCTGTACTTCTAGCCAGGAGAGACGACTCTTTGGACCCTTGGGCCCGGCCCTTGGCCCGGAGTCTTCGAGCTGAGTGCTGTCTCCCGAGATAAATGTGGCAATTTCTAGCAATATACGCATGATGACTTGGGACTTTCACCCATTTGGGGCTACAAACGGAGGGTCTAAGTAAGGTCGCGATTCAGACTGTTTCAAACGTATGTAATAAACATAAAATGGGGTACACGGTATACACCCCAAAATGTCAATTTTATACAATTCTAATATGGACACAATGATGACACATTGATAAAACAGTGGATTCAAAGGGGGTTTCCCATGTTTTCCCCTACATGTTGCAGGTACCAATCCCATTTGAAGCGTTTTGCGAGGTTGGAACATCCCCTACGAATTCACGCAAAACGCTTTGAGCTGAGTGAACTAAGTGAAGCTGAAGGAAAAGAACGATGATCTGCATCCAGTTGAAGCAGAGATTTCATGGTTATTTCATGGTTTTCATAGATGTTAAGCGAGTTTCACAGGCTGGAGCAAAACGTAGTTAATTAACACATATTAACACATACTACGTATTTACATTTTGCGCCAGTCTGCGGCTTTATTGCGACTTTATGCGGTCAAAGCCAAGTAGCCCATGTAATTCACCAGCTATCACATGTCAAATCGGTGCACCAGCCACTGAGGATTTGCGGATTTCAGCTCGGCAACTGCAGATGTTTATTGATGAGTCTCCGGAGCAGATACAGTTCAAGGTCTGCTGTCCTGTGATGAAACAGCGACAAGCCCCGTAACACCCATGGGGGATGTGAGATATCCTCAGTGGATGCAATGTGATCGTCACATTCACTGTCCACATCTCTCCACCACTGCGTCCTCCCCAAAGGGTGCTGCTGCATGTAGAACCTACAGACTATTTGTGGTTCGAGCATATGTCATCCTGGACAAGAGATGAGACTAGCATGACGTGCTTTCAAGATCTTGCACTCAGTTCATGTTTGGTTGGGTCTGACCATGGGGTGTCCCAAAATCCATTGCTATTCCAATCAGAGAATCAAAAAAAGTGCCCCTGGAAACAACAAAAACTATATGAACAAAACTTGGGCTATAGCCGCATTTTCGGACAGAAGATGACTACCCAAAGGCCTAACCCCGACACTAGGACACTAGGAGGAGCTGTTTCTATCGGTGCAGGCTATCAACTACCTGGCGGGAGAGTGCAACTATGGTGGCCGCGTCACCGAAGCACAGGCCGTGAAAAACACAAGGGGCTAAAAGTTCGTGGATTTAGCCAGCTTAAAATGGTGATTTTCCACAGTTACGTTAGTTTACCAGAGGGTAAGTATAACAAATGCTGGTTAGTGGTTTGGAGCATGATTTTTATATTTTTCCATCTATTGGGAATTTCATCATCCCAACTGACGAACTCATATTTTTCAGAGGGATTGAAACCACCAACCAGTTTTGAGTTTCAACTGATCTTTTCCATGGGTGCTAAAGCAATTCAGTTGCAGTTGGGCCAATTTGCCGGAGCATTTGGATCGTGAATAAGGACAGATGGAGCATTACGCCTAGGCTTTGTTGGGGATGGCAAGGTTGAACATGGCTCTTCAGCAAACTGCCAGGACCGACGGTTGTTGATGACTCTTCTGCTAGACTACTACAATCCTGAAGTCTTGAAACCAGGCATGGTGACACGTTGAGTCGTGCAGAGTATGTTACTCTGTAAAAGGTACACATGTTAGCTCAGCCACAGCAGACTTTTTGGGGGGGTTAAAAAATGTGTTACCCCAGGCTTTTGCCCATCAGCTGTCCGATGTTGACCGACCTTCCCATCAGTTTTGCGGCATTTTGTGGAACAGCCAAGCTGTGCTCGGCAACGGGCCCGAACCCGGTTCCAATTTCCTTTTATAGAGCCATCTGGAGACAGTCAGAACACCCTGCAAGATCAGTAGAATTTTCGCGGTTCCGCCTGGGCTTGCGTAAGACCCCTTCATGGTTGGAATATGTTGGAATTCAATGGAATTCATTTCTCCTTGTAATTACCGTTAATTACCCAATTTCAATTAAAACACCCCCCCACCAAGAAAGCAGAAAAAAAACAAGTTCCAAACCATAGTTCTCCGAACAGTTTTCCAGATGTTTTAGAAGTTCTCCGAACAGTTTCTGTGAATGTGGCGAATGTGGCACTGGTTTGACACGGATTCGACCCGAAACTCTGCGAAAAACGATCGCAGGCTATAGCCTCTGTCCTGAGCATCCAGACTTCACTGTGCTCCCAGCCAGCTCTTGGGAGGAAAAATTCTCGGAAATCGATGGCTGGGTTAAAATGACCTTTAAGAATCTATGGCTGATTCATGTTCAACAAAAACCAGATTTTGGGTATATAATGTAGTCCCCTGATGGATAGACAAGGAACAATATATACATAATTTGATAATATTTGATATAATTTGATCATGTTTTATCACTGTTTGAGGTTTTGATCTTTCTTTTTGGCATCTTTTTGGTTGCCATAGGTGAATGGTGGCTGATATTGTTCTGTTCATATGGCCTCCAACAATTTGGACATTACCAATGGATATCACCATGGAGACCTTAAGAAATCTTATCCTAGTGTAAACATACAAAAAGATGCGTAAAAACCATGAGGAAACCAGCTCGGAACATGGTTGAAGATGGTCTACAAATGCTGGGTTGTCCACTTCTTGTTGTATGATTGCAGTAGGGTAACATGAGTCTTACCATGTTCGCTGGGATCGCTGGGATCTCGCGCCTGCTGAGATGCTCAATGTTGGCAGATGATACGAACTATATGGTGGTTTCCTAAGTCATGGGGCTACCCCCAGTCATCATCCATTTGAGATTGGGATTTTCCCATGGAAATCAACCATCCAGCTATTGGGGGTACTCCGAAATTTCAGGAAACCTCAAAAAAATGATGCACATCACACATCATAACACATACATACATGAATGGATATGAATGGTATTGAATGGTGCTATCTCCATATCAGAAACGCTTACCTTTCCTCCAGGAGAGTTTGGAGATGATTCGGCAGACGCCCATGGTGACCCCCCCGGGCATTTACGGACCGCGATGGCGGCTTTTTGCGACGAGTTGTGGTTTACCCATGGATTTCAAGCGTTGGAGCCATGGGGAAAAGATATGGGGATTTAGCCCGTTGGCTATCTGGAAAATTGCTCATTTATAGATGATAAACATATATACATGACGAGTTTGCCATTAAAAACCGGTGATTTACAGACTATCAAGCATAAAGATTAGAGAATCATGAAAAAAGAGGATCTTCCTAGCAACAAAAAAACCATTTAGTTGGGGGATTTTTCCAGCCAGCCATAGCTAGCCATGTTCTGCTTACCAGAGGGTGATCCATAAGTGGATAACATTGGGAGGTAATTGGGACTTTTTAGCACAAACACTCAGGATTCAACCAACAAATATGTGTTTGAAAGTTTCAATGGTTTGACTAAAAGAAATATCTACAGGGTACAGGAGGATTTTGACCCTGAAAAAAATATAGGCTTCGAACCAGTTCTTCCTGTAGAACAATTGCATCTCATTTCTTGGGAGGGTGGGAGGTTTAGGTAGCATATTCTTGTGTTTGAACTATGTTTGTAGATATAGTATACATGGATGATATCTGAAATTGGGTTCTTTGGGGAAAAAACACACAGGGAAGATGATGAAAAAAAAAACATGATAAATATTCGATTTTTTCGGATGATACGATAGTGGTATTCTATGTTTGGAGGTTTAAAGCAATAATAAGGAATTTCAATGAACCAGGGAGGTTTGGTCCAATTCCAGGCTCCGTCTCACCAAACCTCCCTGGTTCATTGAAATTTGTTTAATATTAAATGTTATATAGTTTCGATCTACCCCCCGCCCAGTAACAGCAGATAAATGATTTTCCTTTAACCTACCCTTTCAAAACGAGCACAAGGAAATTGCTCCAAAAATCTCGGCTAGGAGGTGCCCAAAAAAAAACGTCAACCTGCCCTCCAAACCTCTGATACAGAATTCAGAATTCAAGACAGGGGCTTCACTTTCAAGATCTTTCAAGCATATCAGTTGCATTCCAACATTGAGAAAAGAAGAGCGCAGACTACAGACAATACATTCATGTGTTACCCTGAGAAGGTGCGAGCAAGGCGTCTGCATCGAAGCAAGGACTAGAACATATTGTGAAAGGATTTGGCCGCTTGATGCAACTGGCACAATGCACCGTAATGTGCTCAACCATGGAGTCAGATTGGCCATGTGGGAAAATGGAAATGTTATATACTTGGCATCCATCCTAAACTTTAAATTCTAAACCCCGAGCCCATTCGAACCCTAAATCGCAAAACTTCATTGACGCGTAAGTACCAACCGCCAAAACCAGCACAAGCTAGACACAAAAAGAGCACAAAAAAACACAAAAAAAAACATTAAAAAACACAGAAAAAAGCACAAAAAAGCACCAAAAAAAGCACCAAAAAAAGCACAAAAAAAGCACAAAAAAAAGCACAAAAAAAAGCACAAAAAAAGCACAAGGAGACTGCAAAAATAATTGCGAAAAAAATGAAAAAAACTAGCCCGGGCAAGGAAAGGTCCAAAGGGACGACAAAACGAGCACCAGAGGGACCACAAGAAAAGCACAATTTGAGCACCAGCCGAGCACAATTTGAGCACCAGCCGAGCACAATTTGAGCACCAGCCGAGCACAATTTGAGCACCAGCCGAGCACAATTTGAGCACCAGCCGAGCACAATTTGAGCACCAGCCGAGCACAATTTGAGCACCAGCCGAGCACAATTTGAGCACCAGCCAAGCACAATTTGAGCACCAGCCGGGCACAATTTTAGCACCAGCCGAGCACAATTTGAGCACCAGCCGAGCACAATTCGAGCACCAGCCGAGCACAATTTGAGCACCAGCCGAGCACAATTTGAGCACCAGCCGAGCACAATTTGAGCACCAGCCGAGCACAATTTGAGCACCAGCCGAGCACAATTTGAGCACCAGCCGAGCACAATTTGAGCACCAGCCGAGCACAATTTGAGCACCAGCCGAGCACAATTTGAGCACCAGCCGGGCACAATTTGAGCACCAGCCGGGCACAATTTGAGCACCAGCCGAGCACAATTCGAGCACCAGCCGAGCACAATTCGAGCACCAGCCGAGCACAATTTGAGCACCAGCCGGGCACAATTTGAGCACCAGCCGAGCACAATTTGAGCACCAGCCGAGCACAATTTGAGCACCAGCCGGCACAATTTGAGCACCAGCCGAGCACAATTTGAGCACCAGCCGGGCACAATTTGAGCACCAGCCGAGCACAAAAAACCGAAAACAGTAAAACCAAAAAAGTCAACTGCGCCAGCCCAGCCCCAGCCCCAGCCCCAGCGCCACGCCCAGCCCCAGCCCCAGCGCCCCCAGGCCCAACCCAACCACACCAGCCCCCAGCACCCCAGCCCAGCCAAGCCCAGCCCCAGGCCCAGCCCCAACCCCCCCCCCACCCTTGCGTTTGGTGGTGGTGGTTGTTGTGGTGGTGGTGGTGCTGCTGCTGCTGCCGCTGCTGGTACTGCTGGTTGTAGTGGTCGTGGTGGTGCTCTCGCTGGTGGGGGGCGGTTGTTGTTATTGTTGCTAGTTGTCACATTGCTAAGCTGTCGTAGTTACTAAGAATTGCTAAGGTTTCCAACGGAATGTTGGTGATAAGTTGGCCAGTTCCTAGCAAATCTGTAGCAACCAGAGCCGAGAAGAGAGAAACATACACCTGTGCAGCTTGATTCCTTCCGATTCACATGAAACATTTTTTCAACCATTTGATGATTTACATATTCATGGTGTCTACCTGATCCATTGTTTGGTTTTGGTATAAGAATTTATCCGTATCATATCACCAGATTAGACCCTTATTTTCTGCATTTGGCTGGTGCTCATTTTGTGCCCCTGGCTTGTGCTCACTGTTACTGCCCCGGGGGTAGATCAAAGTTATAGTATAAATGGTTTCAAAGCATTCGCATTGACAGATTGCAGTGCTACAGATCCGCATCGTGACAGGATTCCACGCCAACGCCAATCTCACTCGAGAGCAGAATGAAACCTATGCTACTTGGACGCAGCCACTGGGTGTGTCTGAAAATGGGGTATAGCCTCCAAATGACCATTGAAAAATGGTGGAACATGATCATATACTTGGAATTAGGGCTATCCTATCTTCAAACCCATGTACTGGTCATCGTTGGCCGTTGTGGAAGTAGACAGAGGTCGCCTTTCGGGAGTAAATCCAAGCCATAGAACATATCACATGATATCCCATTACCGTTGGTTAAAACCCAATTGATTGATTGCTTAAAACCACGGAAAATTCCACACCCTGCAGGCGATGATGGAAAACTTGCTGCTGACTGTGGGGCAGGTGCCAGATCCTCCCTCTTTGGATGATGTTTTTGTTTTTTTTTTTCCACCCCTAGGGTGTCTTTTTCCTGCCAGAGGTGTGTGATATTTTGGCACACGAACTATGCAGATTGAGAAATTAGGGCAAGATTTCGTTGTTTAAAAGTTTAAAGTTTAAACTACCTGGCTTTGGAGCATTTACTGGCTTAGGAGTATTGAGTAGTAATATCCTTGCAGAGATCCAAATACAAAAAATAATTTCACATCACTTGACGCTATCGTTGTTTGCTACCCTGGTTCGCAGAATCCACTCTGTTACTGACCACTCTGCCACGCTTCTTTCCACAAGATGGTGTATTTTTTGAGGATTCTGAATAGTGTATAGTGTCCATCATCCCAAAACATAAAATCAAGTCATCTTCAAGCATGTTTCCCTAAACATCAAGAAATGCCTCATATCAAAACAAGAAACATGCCATGAAAAATAAGCACGTCCTTGTCATCCTCAAAAAGGTTCAGTATTCCAAATCCTTAATTCTCATCTTCCACATCTTCCATCTTCCATCTTCCATCCATTTTCCCAAGACAACGCCACGTCATTTTCCCAAAAGGCATCAGGCGCTGGTGGAACGTCACCAGAGGAGACCGTGGGCGAGGTGCATGTCTTGAAATTTTGTGGTTTCTTCAGTCATGGGGGATCCCCAAAGCCATAGGTTTCAATACAACAAGTCAAAAATTTGTATAAAATGACTTGGATGATTTGGGGCTACCCGCCATGGAAACCTCCCAAAATCCGGTCAAAGAGTCTGGATCTGGGATGATCTGGATAGATGAAACGATAGCATTGGGCCCGAAATAGCCCAACCTTTCAGGTGAGTGAAGTACTACACTTACCCAGATGGACAAGAATGTTACTTGTATGTAATTTCAATGGCAAAACTAGGATGATGATAACCCTGATAACCCTGATAGTCCATGAAATTTTGGGGGTGTAGCCGATGTTCAAGCAAACCATATGTGTCGTCAGAGATGGACCAACCATATTGGGGCATGGGCATCACTCCTTTAACGGGGAGATTTACATACCCATTAAGTACGGATTTCCAAGGGCCAAAAAACCATACGTTGGGATGTTTTAATGCTGAAAATGGGCGCAGCCAATGAAAAAAGGGACGCGTTTACTATGTTTTATCATGTTTTATGTATTGTCAGATAAAACGTTGCCCGCCTTGCACCCTTTCCCAACATTTCCCAACGATCAGCATTTGGCGCAAGGCGGCGAATGACATCTTGCGGCGGATGCCCGAGCAGTTTGACTTGGTGCAGGTACAAAAGAGGCCACGCATGCCAAAGTTCTTCTGGTGATAGCATTAAAAAAAACTATGGTACGCTCTGGTTACAGTTATAATTATAGATAATTATAGTGTATATGAAGGTATACTGTAATATGATATACACAATATAATGATACAATATAGATATAATATCACCTGATATAGTGACGTAGTAATGTGTCAGTGTGCGTTCAACAATTTCATATGTTTCAGATGGAAAAACATGTTCTTTGGACGCTGGTTCCTGCGCCGCATTGCTGGCCAGGTATCCCACCATGTATGAGGAGTCCATGAACACCGTCCTGGTACAGGCATCACTTCACAACGAATCGATTCGAAACGGTTCTGTTTCGATGCCAAAACCTACCTGAAAGTGTTGTTGTTTTGGTTGCGCTCCTATTTGTTGGCCGTTGGCCTCCAATTTTGTGGTTCAAGTTCTGGTTTTGGCTTCAGTGGCTGTCAGCCTATTGCTCGAAGTCAACGGACTTCAACATGCCCGTGGGAGGGGAACAACAACTGATGACCATCTTGATGGCTTTTAAAACCATCATATCCAGCAAGTTGTCATTCGTTCCAAAACATATCCATGTGGTATCAACATTTGGTAAAGTTTAGTATTCAAACAACTTGATGGTTCTTCTGGTCACAAGCTTTCACCATATTTGGAGTTTTCCTACTAATAGGGTTACCCTCTGGTTCTTTAACATAGCCATGGAAAATGGCCCATTTATAGATGGTTTACCTATTAAAAATGGTGATTTTCCATGGCTATGTTAAATAACCATATGGTACATTTAGTTATCCAAATCATCGATTTTGATAGTAGGATTTTCCATGAAATCAACCATCCAGCTATTGGGTGCCCCCATTTTGATTGGGAAACAAAAAAATACTCATCACCATTAGGGTTTATTATAAACCACATTATTTAACCATTTATGTAAACCATATTATTAACCATTATTATATAACCATTATTAACCATTATTAACCATTGTTAACTATCCATTATTAACCATTATTAACCATATTAACCATTATCAACATTGTTATTGACCATTATTAACCATATGATTAACCATTTCTGGTGCCACCCATTGCCACCTCCATATGTCCATTGAGAATTCTTCGTTTGTCACCGCAGGAATTGACTCGTTTCAACAGCCTCACCCGGGTCATTGTGGCGACCCTCAAGGCGGATGCGCCATGATGAACGCACTGCAAAATGCATCTAGTGATAATTTATAACTTATCCCACTGATACGTATAGGCTTAATATGTTTTATATAATATGATTTCATATGTTTTAATATGTTTTAATATTGTTTAAAATATTTTGATATGTTTTAATATGCTTTAATATGCTCTTATGTTTTAATGTACGTACATATTAAGTTGGTATAGGTTGGTGATCTACAACTATATTATAGCCCGCTTAGATTCATGTTCCCACTTATAGAGGGGTTATTTCTCGGAGATATTACGTACATTTAGAATCCTGGGATGTACATCCAAGTATTCCATGAATAGGACCCACAGCAGCATTCCTGCTCCAGACAGGATTGCAAAACGGGTGACTGGAAAGCTCCTAAGTCTAAGCAGCATGTTCTACATGATGGGATTTGGGTCATGTGAACAGCCATGTTGTGTAAATTTCAAGCGTTTTGTTTACACTGCAGGATTAGTATATGTGTTTCTTAGTTTACTTGTGCAATAGCACTACATAGCACTAGCAAAAACCTCGAGGACTGGGATTTAAGATGAACAGTGTTTTAATTCATTGAATTCATGGTGCAATTATCAGCGAAGCCAGACAGGACATCCAGAAGGCCATCCAAGGACTTCTTTTGATGAGCATGGAACCTAGGCTTTGCAAGCGCAGGAGCTGCAATTCGTGCTCGTTATTGGGCTGGGTCTTTTTTGGAAAGCAACGACATCACGACCCTAGCCTCCGGCCATGAAACGTGGCTAGCTGGACAATAGATGAAAATACACCACTTGTAGATGATTTTCCCAGCTATAAACGTCCATATTTACAGACGATTTCTTGCCATGTTGGATTACTGGACAGTAACTGAGGTTCTGACCTGGAGCAAGTCTTCTTGTCCATTTTCAATGGAAAGACGTTGGGGCTCACAGAGTGCCATTCTGGACACCGCAGCGCATTTGTAGTTGTGTGATGCAAATTGCTTGATTTTGGACTTGATTCAGGGAACCACTTTGAGAGGCAGTTCTCTCGGACATCCCCACTCTAAGAAAAGCTCACGTTTGGTATGTAAGCAAAAAAACAGGTGTTCCAACATGTCCACTCTCTTTAGAGCGCGGTCTGCACTGAGGCCCGCCATGTGGTTGGCCAACAGCTATCCTTCATTGAAGCCCTTGGGTGGTTACACCAATGCCCTGATCTCAGCCAAGACCTGTGGCCGGATAGTGGCCGGGATGGTGTTTTTGTTTACCCAGATCATCTCAGATCACTTATTTTGATTTGTTTTGGATCATTACAGATTTCACCATCTCTGACATAATGCATGTGTATGTTTAAGTATTTTCTGATATCCCGACTCATTTCGACTCAAAAATCGCCCAGCTCAGAGTTATGTCCATTTCATGGGCTATGGAACATGGCCCATTTATAGATGATAACGATGATGATTTGCCTGTTCAAGATTGTGATTTTCCAGTTCGCTACGTTAGTCATTACCAGACGCGAAGTAGGACATGTGATATCGCTTTGTCATCACCAGATAATATTACTATATTACTATATTACTATATTGCCATATATTTATATTATGAGGTACCATATAATTTATATAATGACTTACTATAAGTGATTACAATAATGATATATATGATATACGTATAATTGTGTAATTATATATATATTACTTTATGCACATGATATATTACATTATATTACATTATATTACATTATAATACATTATATTACATTATATTACATTATATTACATTATATTACATTATATTACATTATATTACATTATATTACATTATATTACATTATATTACATTGTATTACATTATATTACGATATATTACATTATATTACATTATATTACGATATATTACATTATATTACATTATATTACATTATATTACATTATATTACATTATATTACGATATATTACATTATATTACATTATATTACGATATATTACATTATATTACATTATATTACGATATATTACATTATATTACATTATATTACGATATATTACATTATATTACATTATATTACATTATATTACATTATATTACATTATATTACATTATATTACATTATATTACATTATATTACATTATATTACGATATATTACATTATATTACATTATATTACGATATATTACATTATATTACATTATATTACATTATATTACATTATATTTCATTATATTACATTATATTACGATATATTACATTATATTACATTATATTACAATATATATATATTTATATAATGCCATAGTATGCCATAGTAATTTCTATCACTGGCTACGGCTCATCACCAAAGATTTGGATCATCGGTTCCTATCGCCCAGGATTTGATCGAGCGGTTGAAGTTCTTCCAGGCGCCCTTCCGAAGTATATGGGATCACCATGGATAACCAATGGAATGCCCTATAGGGGAATATGTTCATAATGGGAATATATGATATCCCAAAAAAGGGTATATTTTACCCACATGATATTCTATCATCACGAAAATATTCCAATGATAGGATATTCCCCTAGGGGTAAAGATGTGGAAAACCCATAGGGAAACCCCTTCGGAACATGATCACCTTTAATGGTGGCTAAGCTCCACTTTTTTTGTATGTTTACTTTAGGGTAGATGATATTGTAGGGAAACCGTGGGTTTCTGCTAATACCCGTCTCAATTTAAAAAGAGGGTATATGCCATGGATCAATCATTATCATGATATACATATACAGTATACAGTATACATTATAGTTACATTATAATATATATATATTGGGAGCTGCCATGGCCTCTTTGTCTCTGGGAAGGGGGGGCAGCCCTACGCTAATCACTCAATTCATCTGGTCTACCAGGAAACCATTCACAAATTGCCATGAAAGGAAAAAAACATGTAAAGAAACCACAGGAATTGCAAGAGCTACTCACAAAAACATCTGGTTGGTGGTTTCAAACATGTTTTTTTTCCATATATTGTGTTTTTTTCATCCCAACTGACGAACTCCATCATTTTTCAGAGGGGTAGGCTCAACCACCAACCAGTTTATAATTAATGATATATAATATGGTAGTGAAATCCTATGACATTGTTTTCCACAGTTATGCTATGCAGCACATGGTCCCAGATGAGGCTTGGATCGACAATGGAATTCCGGTCACCTTCTGGCTGAGTGGCATCTACTTCACTCAGGCGCCGATGTCGTGCCGAAGTGAGGAGAAGACGGAGTTTTTTTCTCCAAGAAAGTCATATGGATATGGTATACAAATGGGATACATCAATGGATTGGTTTAAGGGAAAATTTACAGGAAAGCCCCATATGAAATGGGAAAATCGATTGTTTCCTGTAGATTTTCCCTCAAACCAATCCATTGAATACAAGACATCATATAATATAGGGATCTTGTTTTTGTTGAGCTTCGAAAGAACAAGATCCCTATGATATGATGATTGTAAGGTTGAACAATACACCAATAATTATATATATATATCATATCATATATGGGTCACCATAATCCATATCATAGATCATCATGATGTGGATCATTCATAGATCTACAGGATCCCTATCATTTATCACCTAGGGATCATATCAACGTACCTGCGGATTCCGCATCTGTGAGGCCTTCACCACGGGTGCAGCGCAGAATTTCGCCCGGAGGCTGCCTGTCTTGGTGAATCACCTTGGTTCCCAGGTCCCCCAAGTAGGTTCATTATCTTGGTTCCTAGTCACCCTTCAATGGATTGGTTTAAGGGAAAATCTTAACCGGAAACCATCGATTTTCCCATTTCATATGGGGCTTTCCTGTAAATTTTCCCTTAAACCAATCCATTGAACCCTGTCTTGGTGAATTCACTTGGATTTGTGATAGATATAATTCAATATGCCCTCTGGTTATCTAACATAGCTATAGAATGGTTCATTTTTAGAGGATCTATGATGATTTACCTATCAAAAATGGTGATTTTCCATAATTCGCTACGTTAGTCATAACCAAATGATATTTATAACTGGTTCATAAGCCCATAGCTACTAACCATGCTGAAGCACTTCCAAAATGGGATGATCCTCCCAATCAGGGACGATCAAGAAATCTAATCTAGTTGATCCCTGTCACTTTGTTTGTTTCCAAGACTCCTTCCACTCCTTCCGCAGATCCTGGATGAATCTTGTTGCCATCCTATCAACCTTGGTGCAGGTACACCATTCCAATCGATACCCTGGTCTTTGACTTCGACATGCCTCAGGTGATACGAATCGACACGGAAAAATCAGTTGACATAACGAATCGGTGTCTCTGAAAATGGAGGATGTCTGATTTATTTCTTGGAAATCGTGGAAATTCTGGGATGATGAACCAGTGGATGGAATAATGGGTTACCCCAGGTTCCCAAGTTTTTATGTTTGTATACAAACCCACGCTGTTGCAGGATAAATGATCTCAAGTGAAGTGCGGCAGAGAGATTCCGAGATTGAGAGCCCTCGCAATTTCGCCAAGACAGGATCAACAGCCTGTGGCTAAGCCCGAGAATGGAGCGCGGCACTGAGAATCATTGGATGTCGTGGGGAATACAGTGGACCACGGTCCAGTGCGCATGATTGACATTGTTTCTGCTACAATACGCGACATATTTTCATGGTCCATTGTTATCCATGGTTATTCAGATATTTCGACATGCACACTGATGAATTACAGCACTTATATATCTTATATCACATTTGTTTAATATATATATATATATGGGGGGGGGATCATTGCCCATTTGGCCTAGGTCTACTGTTATGGACTGTTCTTGGAAGGCTGCAAGTGGGACTGGTCAGAGTTCGAGACTCAGTTGCCTCAAAATATTGAATAGATATATATATATATGACTCAACTGCAGTATTGCCTTTACTATCCTTTACTTAGATTCTTAGATCCTAAGGTGTTTTTTCTTTGCCTTTTTCTCTCTGTGGACATTCAGTCACATGTGTTGTTAAATGAATGGACTGAAGAGTCATTTCTGTGATTTTGGGGATTGATGTCGCATCGGCTGCAGGCTTCCCAACAATATTGAATCAAGAACTAACCCACGTTTTTCATAGCAACATCTGAAGAATGTTTGGTTGATGGTTTGGAACCATGGAATTTTAGGACGTTCCATTCAGTTGGGAATGGAAAATCATCCCAACTGACGTTCACTCCATCATTTTTCAGAGGGATAGGGCTCAACCACCAACCAGATGTGCGTCCGTATTTCTAAATGGCATATCCCCAGAATCATCCAGGGTATCTCCAGTTGCGCCTCAGGTGGGAACTGGCAGAAAGTGATTTGAAGGTGCTGTACGTTTCTTGGCAAAATCTGGGACCCATGGCGGGGTGTGGTTGAACACGGGCTTCATAACACCAACATGATTATTTCTCTGTTGAAATCATTCCACCCAAAGAAACATATAACAAATAATATGTGTATATATATTAGAATATTATGTTCAGACAAACCCTTATGAGATCATATAAGATCATATAAGATCATATTATACTTAATTGTTTATTCACGTTCATAATCTTATTTTAAAAACATGTTCAATCTTAGAAAATGCCTTGCATGATCAGCATCGCATCGGAATCTTCATGCTTTAGCGGCGCGGATTGGGCGTGCGCTGGGACGCAAAATCTCAGGTGTCGGTCCCCCTCCTATGGATCCTGCCGTGCAAGAAGGTCGGAGACCTGGGGTTCGATGATGAAACAGTGGCAATGAGCACTTGAAGATTCCAATCATCAACAGCTGTTTTATGGATTTCTTAAGATGGCCTAAATATGCAATGGTCATGATAGAATCCGACAGGTAGCTTAATGGATATTAATGGTTACTGGGCACAGATTGGTAGATGGGTTGATCCAGGAATATTGAGGGCTGTTCATCAAATGAGACACTGCCATGTACCAAGTAGGGACGGAGTGCTTTGTACCTCGAAGCTTTCATTCCCATGTTAGCCTGAAAGTTGGTGGAATCTGGTGATTTGCCATACACCATGAATTTCCACCAGTTTCCACAGAGTGTCCACAGAAATTTCCATGGAATTCCACATCCGAATCAGAAACAGTTGCTTCTCATTCTCACATCAACCAGGCAGAGTTGCGGAAATTCCCGTGGTACGATTGCCCGTTGTACAAGGCACGAGCCATCGTTGATTCAGCCATATCCAGCCCTATCCAGTTGCCGGTGATTCAAAAGATGTTACCGTGTCCCGTGTTTCAGCTGCATCTTTGATCATTTTTTACAGCCATATGATGTCATATGATCCAAAAAAAAATATCGAATCCCCAGGATTCAGAAATTGGGATCCCTTTTTTCAAACAGCCACGGCAGTTCGAATTCTCGAGGTGTCAACTCGAAAAGGCGTCTTGTCGACCACTGGACACAGTACCAACTTTGCGCGGGACCTGGTTGACCTGGTGGACCTATTATATGTATATCATATATACTGTATGTATAGTATAAATATTACAAAGATATTATATATGGAATGTTACTACACAAATGATGTATATCATCATATTCCATATATATATATGTATATATATATATTATATAGTTGTTTTTTTTCTCTGTCGGCCCCTTTTCCAAAACCCTGGATCACAGGTCATGCCCATCAAGCTGAGATCCTCCCATCCAGATTCTTGGCTGTGTGATGCCAGTGAAGTGCCACAGTATGGGGAAAAATACATGGGTTAATGGGGATAATATGGGTGAATAGTGGGTCAATGGGGATTTTCATATGATTTCATATGATTTAATAGTGGTTAATGGGGATAATGGGTTACCCTCTTAGTAAACTAACAGAACTAAGGAAAATCACCATTTTTAATAGGTAAATCAATGTAAATCAACTATCAATTGCCATTTTCAATAGCTATGTTAGTTTACCAGAGGGTAATTGTCACTGTAACATCATGTAAAATCAGCCAAATGTCAGTATATAGTGGTAATTAGCGCCATCAAGTATCATCGAATCTAGAATTTTGGAATATTTTAGATATCAGACTGTGAACGCATCCAAGTTTGAGATGCATTTGCCATCCCAATTAGGTTGAGATGATCATTCCCGTCCTTGGCACGACATGTGTGAACTGGTCTAGCTGCTAGTGAATAAAGCGCGTTGTTCCTCGATAGTTTCTGACGTTTTGAAACCATCTCAAAGCACCATAATTTCCAGATATATCCACTAATATCCACTACTATATATTATGGTTATTTCATATATCACTATACATATTGTGTTCATTTCACATTTCATATTTCATATCACTGTCGCTATATATCAATCTATATGACCAAAAGAAAGCTTCTCCATCATAAATATAGCTATTATCCGCTACGATCCACATCTATCCATACCTATCCATTAATAATGAGCTATTGAGACCATTCAGCCGTCATTCAGCTATCACTTCACCATCGGCCAGGAGAGCCACTGGGTGAAGCGTGGCGTTGCGATGCTGACGCAGTTGGATGCCTGACGCGGTAGCGTGACGCGAACATCGGCGCAACGTGTTGCTTGAGACATGAGAAATGACTGTGATGAACTGTGTTGACTAGCGTTGCTTTATATCATATAATATGCTGATGTTATGATAGTATGTTTGAATAACAATTAAAGGATGGGTTGAAACCTCAACCAGATGAAGATTAGCTGCTGTTTTCATCATGGGAAATGGTCAGATACCACCAAAAACCAGGAGTGATGGCAAAACAAAGAATGTCCCATGAGCATTATTGCCATTCAATTGGAAGTCCAAACCTTGAACGTTTTCTTGTCCTCAATTGTGCATTGACAGAAGAATGGGAAGAATGGGAAGAATGGGAAAAAGGAATGGACGTACGTTTTTGATGTTTCCAGACACAGAAAGCTGGAATTTGACTTGCGTTACTGGCCTCATACTATGCTCATACATGGATTTGTTCAACGAAAGAATGACGTTGCACGAAGCTGGCAGTCGGCCAGAAGAATGTCAATGTCCGTTTCACAATTTAGAGGCGGAGTTTGGCATTCAAGACGATTGAGCATTGAATCATATTGAATCCATCCAGAACACATCTCAAGATATCTCAAGGCTCATCAAACTCAGCTGATGACTTGTACATTTATGCCAGGACCTGGGGATAACTTCGGGTTCTTTGTCAATGGATCCACAGTGTCCATGTAAAACATGGACACTTTCGTTACACGCGTTTGGGTTTAGGTTGTGCTTGGACAGGCCGCTGTACCCGCGGATGAAAAGCCACCCCGCCGTTTGTGCGGGTAGACATCAATGTCCATCCAATGAGATCCTCAATGTACAGATAAACATGGAACTTTAATTCATAAATGTGGGTAAATTACAACGACCTCACTGTTCTCCCTCACTGGAATCATGGTTTATTTTAGGGAAATCATCCCCAAATGGCCGAACTATTCCGGTTAGTGAAATATTATAATTTACCCAGATAAATGTTGGTAGTTGTTTTGATGTTCATAAACTTGTCAGAAAGGGTTGTATCATGTTGTATCATGGTTTATCGGCACTTTGATGCCCAAGGCAGATCGTCACTGCAGCGCACGTTTGTTCAGATGAAACACCATCGAAGAGCTTCGACTTCATATAGATCTCACATGTGGCATTACAGACTGTAGAGAACATCAAAGAAAACAGATTTGATTGAAAGTTGATTTGAAGGGCTTGGTCCATAGAGGACAGGCAAGTTGGACCCAACGAAGATGATGAAAAAAGTAGACAGAGTCGACTACGGGAGCCACATGTTGCATCACCAAGTTTTGGAATTCCAAGCAGCTCCCCAACTGGACGTCTGATGCATTTCGGTGAAGTTTTACCTCAAGGTGAAGTCACCAGTGAGTCATCAGTTATAGCTTGAAGTCAAGCACCATGCCAAGCGCCACACTCTCCACGTGGTTCTCTGTGAAGGTGCCCCGGTTGTGGGTGTGCACGCCATCGCTGAGTGAGGGTTTGGTGGTTTTGGAATCCTGGGAACGAAACAAAAGGAAAAACAAAACACGACTTTTATATACTGTTATCATATGTTATCATCTTTTACTTGTGTCATTCCCTCAAAATTGGAAGGTTGGTGCCAACAACTAGGTTAGGTGGGATTTATATGGTGATTAATAACTGTAATGTTGCAGCGACTTTTTAGACCAACATCAAAGGGGGCCCTTCACAGCCCCACTTCCTTTAACCATTGCGCTGTAGGCAGTGGAACTGGCCGAGACAAGTTGGAAAAGGCTCGCTTCATTGCAGCGATGGGCAGCCGACTTTTGGGGTCTTTGGAATTTGATTCTAGGGTCCTTGGTGATTTAGTTCTACCTCTGATTGTGTGATATTAATGTTTTCCAATTTTTTCCAATACGTATTTGATATTGAATGATATTGAATGCCCCACAAACAAAATATCCAACGAGCAATGGTGTGTGCCTGCATATCCAACATCCAATTTTCTCTTGACGTACGGGTCTGGCATGTGTTTTGTCCATTACGGTTTTGGCCGTTTTGGTGGATGTTGCTATCCAACAGTGCAAGCATGCGTTTGTAGAATCCTGTGCTGACAACACAGGAAGGTGTTGCTGTTTGTTGAAGCGACACCCCACTCTGCCAAATATGGGTGTGAAGTTGAACACATTTTGGGGGTATTTATTTTACTTGGCACAAATTGTGTTTGTGGGGTGATACTATCTGTAGGTCTTTGGCAATTTTCGTCGGTGTTTCAATGATGATCAGTTTGTGGCGGGTTCCAGAAGTGTTGGCAAAAGCCATCTCTGGGAATCAGCCGGTTTTTGTGATATCAGTCAGAGTTTTGCCACTTTTTTGTCATTTGGACGGCATATCAACCGAAAAAATAGCTGAACAGGTTCCCAGATAATCATGGTTTATAAGGGGCTGCCAACCACAGAAAATTATTGAGGTGTATAGTTTATTTCATCCTCCAAATATTGCATCAATCTAAATCTATTTGAATAGGGTAAAATGATGGTAACCTGGGAATCCATTGAATTGGGGGTGATTACTATCTAAATTTTCCGATAAGTCTATGACATGTAACATAAACTGGATAGGTATTTCACTGTCGTGTGACATGACAACATTTTCACACGCATGATGAGTTTTTTATTTGCGGCTGACATGAACCACATTGATGATGTGTCGTAAAATGGTGACAAATCGGGATAGCAACAACATGTCATTTTGGTGGGAAGATCAACCGTTCCAAAAAATTGGGTAATGTGGTAAGCCCAAAAATAAAATCTACGATGTTTGGATGATTTATACCTATACTCATTCCTGGTACAGTAAGTCATGCAACATGAAGTCAACCATTTGCAGTTGGTGCTTCCAGCGATAAAGCACCATTTAGTTTGGGGATTTCCCAGCCATGTTTTATCGGACACTGGAGGGTAATCCTTATTTTCTTGGTTATGTCCCATTATCTCCCATTACATTCCTATTACATCCCATGGTCTTTGCTGTTCCGACGTTCCGACGTGTAAAATCGTTGACGATTTGGACACCTTCCTGAGAAGGTCAGCTATCCATATGAAAATGACATGTGAAAATAACAGAAAAAACAACTTCTTCGAGTGATCCCCACCAAGTGACATTTTTTGACATATGTTCAGACATTCTATTTGGCATTCACATTTTATCTCAGATATTTTCTTACCTTCTATCTGGCATTCTGTTTGGTATATCTTCGGAGATTCTTTGTGGTTGAGGTCCGGCGGGGAACACTCTGATCCGGAGCTCGCGGTTGAGGTCCGGCTGGGAACACTTTGATCCGGAGCTCGCGGTTGAGGCCCGGCGGGGAACACTTTGATCCTGAGCTTGCGGTTGAGGTCCGGTGGGGAACACTCTGATCCGGAGCTCGCGGTTGAGGTCCGGTAAAAACACTCTGATCCGGAGCTCGCGGTTGAGGCCCGGCTGGGAACACTTTGATCCGGAGCTCGCGGTTGAGGCCCGGCGGGGAACACTTTGATCCTGAGCTTGCGGTTGAGGTCCGGTGCGGAACACTCTGATCCGGAGCTCGCGGTTGAGGCCCGGCTGGGAACACTTTGATCCTGAGCTTGCAGTGGAGGTCCGGCGGAGGCGGAGGAGGCGGAGAAGAAGGAGGCAGCAGGACAGCTGATATAAAATCAAACAACTCTCACCTGACAGTGGGGAAATACGATAAATTGATATTTTAGTTGTTTTTTTCTATACATGGTGGATTTTCAATTGCCATGCTAATTGGATAAATTATACAGTAACAACTTCACCACTCTGAGTTGAGAAAGTATCAGGTCTCCTCATATGTTCTCATTTAAGGTCTGTGCTACCAGTTGTTAATTTTTGGCCTCGATTGTCAAGCCGTGTTGTGGGCGTGCCTAAACATGGTGTTTTTTGCTCCGAGAGCGGCCATGAAATAACAGGGAACACCCAATGAGTCGAAACCCTGGCGCCCTAGGTACCCTATAATGGCTGGTGAATGGATGTTTATCCCCCCCATTACGGCAATAGTAGGGTTTGACCCATTCCCGTGCTGACTTTTTAAGGGTCTGTTGGTCCCTTTACTGCATGACTTTGTCTCAGCCTTGGCTTTGACTTGTGCTTCAGATGAGCGCACCATCATGGGAAATCAAACAAGGGGGCAAGGAAGAAGGTCAGACCCTGTGAATCCATGTGACATCTTCCACAATCATCACAAATCATCTGATATGATCCAAGAGAAACACGAGAGATCCCGGGGTTTAGTCAGGCTCTACGGTTTAGTAAACCACCCCCCAAAGAACATATATCCTCAGCTGATGGTGACCTGTGACCCAGCCATCTCAAGTCGTCGCGCCATGATGCGGCTCGCCACGGTGCTACTGATCCAGATCTGCCATGGCTGCAGCTATTTTGAGGTGAACACCAGCCTTGGGACAAAGGTCATGGGCCACACCATGGAATTTGGTGCCTCGGAAACAGTTTTCCAAGGTGAGCCAAGAGGGCCAAGTAATGATGGTGATTATATGTTGTTAAATGTTATTCACAAACATAAACATAAGTGACTCACCACATGTTTTTTCGTGGCATGTTGCAGTGTTCATCATACTTGGCCTTTCAGAGTTTGGGTTGGTGTGCTCGTTGTTGTGGTTGCCGGTGCATGTGATCTTGAGTCTTTCAATTTCTAACAACGTCAAACCTAAGATACTCATAACACGTCATGAAGTAACATATCATCAATGGCCATTTCAGGAACCTAAATCCGAGGTACCTACCATATGTAAGGCCTATAAGGCCTATGTAAGGGAATATCCCTATAAAATATGGTCTTATAATATAGGGGGCCTTGTGAAGCGATGCCATGACCTCACCACATGAATTGAGTTTTGACGGTCGCACATATGGTACAGTACCTCCATTTTAGGATCCTGAAATTCCCATTGATATCATGGGGAATGGTGGTAGCTGATTTCCCTCATGGCTCAACTCTCAGGTACTTTCTTCGGCGTGATTGACTGGAAGATCTCCGTCTTCCCACGGAAAGCTTCAGTGGTTGTGAGCGGTGAGGGGACACCTGCCGTGACTCTTCGAGGTCCTTTTGGCTATGTGGGCATGAGTTCTCATTCCTTTGTTGCTGACGGCATGAACGAGAAGGGTCTCATTATCTCGGTACAGACATTGTATCGTTCGGACTATCAGCACTGCAATCCCTTGTCAAAAGAGTGCCCTGGGCTGATAGCAGTTGCTTTGTTGCGAGATGACTTCTTTGCCCAATGAGGGTAAGCATGGTGAGTCAACTAGTGTGACAGGATTTTGATTGGATCTCTAGTCAGCATTCAGGAAGAATCCAATCTGCACCAGGGGTACCAGGGTCAACCACTCTTCCAATCTCATCCAGACCAACTTGAGGCATCTACAACCCGGTACCGGGGCGATCTGCAAACACGCACTGGTCCATTGCGGATGCAGAGGGCAACTCAATCGTTCTGGAGTATGAACGGGGCCAACCCAAGATCTATAACAACTATGTTGGCGTGATGACCAATGATCCGTCCCTTTGGGCCTTTGGATCATGAGGGCTATGTTTTTTTTCCTGTCTTTGGCATGGCCTGGCAGCGATCTTTAAATCTTGGCAATGTGTAAAGCAAAGCAATGAATATTATAACATAATGACATAATGTGACATTGAATCATAACATCTCATAACAGTTCATATCACATCACGACGACCCACCAAAATCTCCCAGACATGGTCTCCCAAAGAGTTTGGAGATGGGACTCAACGGATTGGATCCACCCTTTGCGTGCCTTTAATGGGTTCCAGTGATGTGTAAGAAATGTTGGTTTTGTGGCATGAAAAACCAAACAAACTTAGTATCTCTTGAAGGTGATGATGGATGATGGATGATGATGGATGATGATGGACGAACATTCCATGATTTTCAGAAATTCATTGTGTTGCTGTAACTCATTGTAACTTGAACGCTGAATTTCCTGATGGCGCCAGCTCTATGTTGTCAGGTTTTACCCTTGGCAAGTTGAGAACATCAATACCTACATCTCCATCACATCAAAGGACCGGGTTTCAAAGTCTTGAACCCTCCATACATATCATTAATATACTTAAACTGGTTGGTGGTTTGGGACATGTTTTATTTTTCCATATATTGGGAATTTCATCATCCCAACTGACGAAGTCCATCATTTTTCAGAGTAGGTCAAGGTTGAAACCACCAACCAGTAAATCATTCCAAATCCATTGGAACTTTGTGCTACCTCAGGGTCAAATTTCTGTGGTCCCCAACCGCCTTCACCAAAAACCGCCGCTAGGACGCTTCGCAGAGCGACTTGCAAATGAAGATTGGAGATCAACTGGCCGGGACTAATGAGGCCGTCACCGAGATTTCACATTTTTGTTGGAAAAACAAATTCCTACCAAACTAGTGGTACCCTCTGGTAAACTAACATAACTATTGAAAAAATCCCATTTATAGCTGATTTACCCATTTAAAATGGTGATTTTCCAGTTCGCTATGTTAGTCATTACCAGAGGGTTTTTTTTGGGGCGACTCTCCCATGATCTCCAACGGTTTGCCGTGAACATGAAGCATTTCATCATGGGGTATCACCCAGTTTTAGAGAAAACCCACATTTCGAAACATCAAAAAACTATGCTATTTAAAGGGATTGATGTGGGTCTCACATCTCACAAGACATCAGGGTTACCACGCTCATGCATTTCCCCTGCACGCCATTTTTGGGTTATGCTTTGCCCCAATTTGGGGAATACCACAAATCCCAGGGTCTACCATCACTTTTTCCAGTGAAACGTGTCATTTGAGGGTATCCCCCCACTTGGATCATCCCACTCAGTCAGTGATTAGTGGCCTGGTTTTTCTCAGTCTAAATCGGTCATCCCATTCCCAGTGAAGTTTGGCTCACCGCCAGGTACCAAAGGTCATGGGCCACGGTTTCAATACCTTTGGATTGCCTGGGGACCCATCGCCTCCCTCACGCTTCGTCAAGATGTTTTTCGAGCGCCAGATTGCCCTAACCAACAGCCCACCCAAGAAGAAGGTGGAGGACGGCCGTGAGCCATGAAAAGTTGTCTCCTATCCCATTGTGGGAACCCCCCAAAAAGATGCCGAAATGTGGGAAACCTGGAAATATGTATATATTATATATATACTTAGTGACTTAGTATATATGATGAAATATCATTTATATAACTATAACTGCCTGGAAACACTTTTCTACTATCTTTTTGGGGATGGCTATAATGGTTGGTAAAAAAAAAAGTACAGTATTCCCATATGAGTGGGATTTAACAACGGGGTGTGATTTTTGATGGCGATATGGGCATCAAGCTGTGCGGCAGGAGTTTGTTTTTTCTGTAGGATTCGGTAGGTACAATGCGGGGCCCCCAAACGATAGCTAAGTTGGTGAACATAACTCCCATAACTATACTTTTAACTTTTAACTATAGTTAATATATGTTAATGGGGTTTACAAACCAAGTTATATTTGCGGGGGGGCACATTATAATTATTGGTATTGATGTGGTACAGCATGGTACAGCGGATTTCACTGTACCCATCCAGTGTCCTCAAACATAGCCATTTCCACCTTTGAGTACCAGGTAGATTTAGTATGATTTAGTAAGTACCCCGACATGTCATGGAATGACTTTTACATCACGTGCTGCGATCGCAGTGTTTCTCGTGATTCAATCCAAGGCCGCAATTTTCACTCCAGGTATCATCAACCACATGCACCGTCTGAGAGACTGAGAGACCTCGATCATGAGAATTTTCTGACTTGATAGAAACCGATTCTCTGAAACGGCTGCTGGTTCTTTTGGCACATGCATAGAACTTGTCGTACATAAAGTTTTACATCCCTGTATGTCAGAAACTGAAGGAACTTCTATACAAGGTGGGGCCCCCTAGATAGCTAAGTTTGTTTATAACTCCAATAACTATGGTTTATGGTACTTATAACTATAGTTAATGGGGTTTATAAACCATCTTATAACTGGGGGGCACCACCTTGTAGTCAAGGATATCGCTACTCCCTTCCAAAACCCACAGAGTTTTCAATCACTCACATGAAGATGTATGTAATACAGAAAGACCATGAACAGAACGCCCTTTGTAGCAAAATCTGAGATGTGGTTCCCTTTTGCAAACATCCACGGAGGACTGGCTGACCCTCGTGCAGGGAATCCTCAATTCGATTTTCATCATCAAAGGAGCCTTGGCAAAGTGTGTTGCACAATGTGGGGCCCCCTAAGATAGCTAAGTTGGCTTATAACTCCAAAAACTATGGTTCAGTTCATTATACTTATAACTTATTATATAACTATTGTTACCGGGGTTTATAAACCAAGTTATAACTGGGGGGGCCACATTGCAGAATTGGGATGAATTGGGTATGTCTGAAAACAGGGTAGAATCCCCAAATTGCCAGTTCGTAGGGAAAATATGGGGAAAATGCTGATGAACCATGTCACCAGTGTGTGTGCGTGTGTGTGTGTGTGTCATGGGATGGAATGGGGTACCCTACTTTCAGCCAAAACCAATTGGTGAAATCAATTATTGAAGGGAACATTGACAGGTAACCTCCACTTTGTGTATTCGATGGCCAAAGAAATAGTTTGAACATGTTTTACAGTGTTTTTGATTTTTATGGAAAAGCAGCCCGTAAGTGAGTTGGAAACCTGTCAGAAACCTGAAGAATTGGAGCTAGATCGCATGACCTAACAGAGATTCCACCCAGTTCTCATGGCGATTAATCGGATGCAAGCAATCATACATGGTTCACGACTCACTGTTGATGAAACAACTTCTACATCAGCTAGAAAATTTCTTCGGTTACACAGGGTTTCTTGATCGGTATACCGTATACCATCATATACCCAAATGCTGGCCGTTTTGATACCATGTTGATCCTGAGGATACCCGGATACTCTCCGTTAATCAAATATGGCAATGCAAAATGCACATCTTTTTTGCATGGAGGTTTCCTAAGTCATGGGGGTACCCCCAGTCATCATCCAATTTTCAAGGGATTTTCCATGAAATCAACCAGCCAGCCATTGGGGTAGCCCCGAAACTTCCATCCCATTGCCAGGTCTGACAGGTCCAGATACCTTGGGCCACTACGTGGAGGGTGATCATACTGCATGGGCCACGCTACGCATCCCCAAGACGGGCTTCTATGCGGTGCGCACCTATGAAAATATGCGTTGGTATACCATCGAAACGCAGAAGTTGGACTGGACAAAGGCCAGCAGCCACCCGATTTCTCATGATATTCGCGATGGCTGCTAGTCCAAATACACAAAAAAGTCCGAAAAGGAGGTCCCAACCCTCAAACGGCAATTTTCATGGTGGAAAAGTTAATAACATGTTTGGGTACCACATTTCCGGAAAAAATGGAATTGTTTGGGTATGGTGGGGTCCCTTGGGCTCATAACTCCTTTGCACCTTTTCTTAATGTAATAGCTAATGATTTGCCCAGACAATGTTTCCACATTGGCTGACTTACCAATCTATCCCAAAAAAAAACGAAATTTCCTTTCTACGTCCCTGTGGCTAACTTGTTGCCCAGATTTGCCCAGTGTTCCCCTGAGCATGTCGCCGTTACTAACGCGAAACCCATCGAAACCCATGGTGTCGCGAGAGCCTGGCACTCAGGTTTCCATGATGTCACCAATGCCTTGCTATCTCAATCCAAAGATCCTTCGTTTCTGCACGTGCCTTGGCCTTTGCGCACGTTCATGGGCTCGAAGATTTCCGAGATGGCTCTATATATAGGTGACCACCCCAAAAAACGTTTTAAGGCGTCGTAGCATTTTTTGGGGTCATGATAGGTCTGACCCATGCCAATACGAAAGCTACCAGAAGTTAAATGTAGCTGAGTTTCTTTTTTCCGGCGGCCGGGATGTGGGAGCAAGTGCGGAATTTGGGGTCACATTCATGGAGTACTGTGCCCAAACCATCCCGAACCACTCCACCCAACTCACAGTTCACCGCAAGCATATCTCCCGTTCCCACCTCTTCATCTCGCTTTGCTGCTTTTCATCCACCAATCTTCGGACTCAAGTTCTACCATCAGATTAAACAATCTTAAGGTCAATGGATGCCATGGACCCCAGGGACCCCCCCAAAAAAAAAACATTCGCCAGGTGAAGAAACAGAGCGATGAAGCCTCTTTTTTGCAGATGCACGAAGAGATGTGACTCCTCCACCTGGGAGAATGCCGCGCAAGCTGTGCCTGTCCGTTTGCTTGTCCAAGAAATTGCGTGTGGTGTATCGTCTTATGTTTTTTCCATCTTTCAATGTATTTCGAAGCATCCTCTAATTTTGGACAAGTCCGGTTCAGAGGAGTTGCTTTTGGACGTGTAGCTTAGGTTGATGGAGGAGTTTGTCCCAAAGAGGACTCTCCATGTTTTAAGACATATCAATCTCAACGTTTCAAGCTTGTTCCAGCCCTCAGATTCTGGCGGCGCCCACCTACGGCAAAATGCATGATGCAGTGATAGCTGACAAAGCTGCAAAGACAAAAACTGCCCGGCTTTTTTGGGTCCAAATACGGAATCTAGTGTGAATTTGTCAAGCCGCTGTTTAGAAGTGCCAAGACACGGGGAAACTGCTAGTTGGTACAGTATTTGGAGAAGACTATCGGAGCAATTTGTTCGTGGCGTAGTTCGTTCGGACACCCCTAATCTCACAGTTGACATGGCTGGCGATTTCCCGTTTAAGACTTATTGATGAGGAAATTGATTTCTCGCACTAAAGTCCAGAAAACCCTCCATGATCATCAAACCTTGCAATTGAACATCCCCCATTTATAGACGATTTTCCCAAGCACCAAACTTCGTTTGGGGAGTTTCCCAACTTGCTATGTGAATGATTACCGGGTACCTACAACATCCCGTCATGCTATTGCTGGCTAAGTGGAACCACGTTTGATGGTTAGATCACCATTAAAAATCCCCATTCCCAGCTAAGGGTCAGAAGGTATGATATCATTAAACATCATTAAACATTGAATATTAGATTCAATGAACCATTATTACGCCATTATTAGCCCAATATCAACCATGATTTTTCCATTCCAACCTCCACCCTATCCTCAACTGCGTGGTTTTCTTGGCTGGCGGAACTTGCCACGTTGCAGGCGTGCGGAGCGAAGCCGTTGTGAAGGAAGCGATGGCTTAAAACGGATGATGACTGGGGTTACCCTTATTTTAGGAAACCTCCGTACATGTATATTTATATAGAAGCCACTATAGGTTGTGTTTAATACATGGGGGATTGGAGGATACTGTATCTTCTAGATTCAGATGTTCCTTGGCTGGGTTTGTACAGGGAAATGTCAGGAAACAATGGTTTTCCTTGTAATTGTTACCCCTCGAAATATCATGGAATATCTAAACAATTAGGACCCATCTAAAAGCACTGGTTTTTTCTACAGGTATCTGTGCTGTATAGGCCTCAACTAATCCATCTTCTATATGCCATGTTTACCTCAAGAACGCAACTGTGCCAGCATTGGTCTGGGTTGGTGAATGAGTATCATTTGGTCGGATTCAGGATTCAATGCAGGCATTTGCAGGTAAAAACAACATATTTGGATGTGTTGGGAAACATGCAACAGTGAGTTCAATACTCGATGAACCGAAGCCGCTTGTGACTTGTGGCTTGTCCTTTTGGCACAGGCGGCAGTCTAAGAAAGATCGCCGCCAGACGTGAAATCGTCCTTGCCGGAATTTGAACGTGCGGAATCCGCCATGGATATATCTTTGGCGAGGCACGTGATGACGGACTTGCGACCACCAATCCATCCGGTCAAGGTGCTCCCAACCAAAATGGGGGAGGCCGACCGGTTGAGTCGCACCCGCGCAGCGGTGTGGATCTACGGTTCATCGACCCTGCTGACCATGTTGCTGGTTGATGGTGTCCGTTTTTTTTTTTCGATTTTCAACATGGGGGGTTCTTAAAATGGGCGACCCCCGATCACATGGATTTCAATACCAAATTTGTCTAATGTTATGACTTGGATATCGATGATGATCCCCATTGATTATATATTTGCTTATTTTTTTCAGATGGGTGGCTCAACCACAGATCAGGTTGTGTTTGAAGTTGCAAAGTCAACGGTGCCGTCAGCGTCGTGTCCAACCAGAGGAAGCAGAGCATGCAGAGCCACTGCTTGAAAGTTCTCGGGCACTTTCTCTCGAGGCCAAAGAGGTCAGCGCAAAACCGGCAGAAGCCAAAGAGCAAGATGCTGAACGCGAGCATCGCCTCACAGTTGGCTTTGTTGTCTACCACATGACTTATACATATTTGGGCCTCATACTGGTGTTTTGGGCTTGTCGCAAAAACTATCTCAATGTCTATGGTTTGGACTGGGAGCTTTATTCCTTCTGGTTTGTCGAGGCTGCTGCTACGCATTTGATTTGCAGAGCTCCGCCACAGAAATTCCTGAGTTCGATCTGTCCCATTATCAGTGAACGTTATGACCTCGTAAAGGACACCGTGTCCGTTGGTATTTATGCCAACCTGGGCCACACTGTGGGATATGTGTGTCTGGATGACTAATAGCCACATACAAATACATACAATATTTTTCTTTTGTGATTTTGGATGCATGTTGGGCCTACATAGAACCTATACTAAAAAAAACGAGTCAGAACCTATACTAAACTAAAATATATTGTATTATTTGGTGTTTCCTAAATATTGTAACAGTCAGTAAAAGGGTTCCTTACTAAACACCACCCCAAAAAGGAGCACCATAAAATCGAGCAATTTTTCTTGAAGGATTGTTGGGCCTGGGGACATGTTCATTTTTTTGCTTGTAGGGACCATGACCATGGTTCAAAAATTGGGAAACATAGCCCGTCGTTCTGCTCAATGTAGACATGTGGTGGTTTGCACACATCATATTAGGAGAAAGAGGACATGGGAATCACTTCTCAAAACCATCTGGGATTGGGAATCAAAACCATACCAAGTATCAAACATGAATCATACACTATCCAAACTTCCCATCAAACTTCATCTACTAGTTTGCGACGTTTGCTGCTGTGCTGAAGCAAGAATTAGATTGCTGCTTTTTTTTCTCGGTTTGTCGTGCACCAAATTGCTCCAATGCGTGCTTTTTTCCGCGGTTTGTCGTGCACCAAATCGTGCTCCAACGGTGCTTCTTTTCACGGTTTGTCGTGCTCCAACGCGTTTTTACGGCTTGTTGCGCACCAAATCGTGCTCCAATGCGTGTAAATGTGCCTTGGAAGGGTCGCAAATTTGAAAAATGAAGGCTGCCAAATGGGGTACAGGATTTGATTTTCGCCTTCGCTATAACATGTTGCACATTGTTGCACATGCTGTCGTATGTTCATCAGGGAGGTGGGGGGGGTGTATTGACTGACGTTCCTGATGAGTACTTCACTTACGTTACGGAACACGTTGCCGTTGTTAACATGTTGCACATGCTGCCGTATATTTTCATCAGCGGGTGGGGGGGGTGTATGAAAGTTCCTGACGAGTTGTAACAAGGATTACCCTCACAAAAGATTCAAGATGGCCCAAGTCAACAAAAAATACTATAAGACTTATCATTTTCGAGGTCGTTTGCGGGGCAAATCCCATGGAACCATTGTTGCTGGCACTCGACACAAGGATGGTACATGGAAACACGTCAAAAAATGGAGACCAATGTCCATGCTCCACAAGAAAAACCAGCAAGTGTACGAAAAAAAAGTACTCTTGGGCTTACAGTTGGACATGGCTTCATAATGTGGCCTTGTTGGACTCTGTGGCCGCTGCGTTGTCAAAAGCACTCGGGCACTGAAGCTTCGAGAAGAGGAAAAAATGGATGGGTGGATGTTTGCCTGGGATGATTGAAAATCATAATTTTCTAATGTTTTTTTTCAACCCTTGAAGAGCAAAATCGATTCACTGCGCAGGCGAAACGCAAATTTTGACACTTGAGTCACACGCCTGCCAATCGAAATGAATGTCCATGTTGCAAACATTATTTCACAAATCCCACAAATACCAGCTCATTTTGTTTCTTAGCCTCAAGAATCACAATTTCAAATTCATCACATCACCCTTACAAGGGCGGCGAGTCAATCGGTTGCCTTGTTTTTTTCGCGGTTTGTCTTGCACCAACTCGTGTTCTACTTTGTGGTTCCTGGCCTGGTGTGCCTTTTGGGGAATGGTTGCTGGTGGTTACTCTGCAATGTTTGCAATGATCCATCTTTCACGAAGGTATTGACATAGTACTGACAAAATTTGAGGATTGCTATATACTTGTATTTTGAATTGGTTTCTTCGTGCACCAAATGGTGCTAAAAAAACGTGTTTTTCCTGATATAAGTTGAAATAGAAGAAGCACCAAAGATACCACCATTTGGAGCACAATATTGTCCTTTCAGAAATACACTGCTTCAAACAGCTGTGAAATCAAACGAAACCGGACCGGATGTCCAGTAAATTGTTTCCTCTGCCCTGCACCAAACCGTGTTTTTTTTTGCGCGGTTTCTCGTGCACCAAATCGTGCTCCAAATGAATGCGTGTTTCTTTTCACGGTTTGTCGTGCACCAAATTCACATCTTGCTCCAATGCATGTTTTTTTCCGGTTTGTCGAGCACCAAATCGTGTTCCAAATGCCTGTTTTTTTTCGGGGTTTGTCGTGCGCCAAGTCGTGCTCCAACGCATGGTTTTTTTCCGGTTTGTCGTGTGCCAAATCGCGCTGTATGGTTTGAATTGTGTTGAAAGTCGTCCATGTTATTGTTCTTTTATCTTCGTGCTCTGAAAAACCTGGCGGTTTTGTATTAGTTTCCTCTTCGGAGCTTAGGCCAGGATCTGGCCGGAGCTAAGCCAGCCTCCAAAACCTAGAAACGTATTGAATACGGAATACTAAATACATTGAATATTGAACATGTATATAATTTTAGATCCAATCAAAGCATATCATATTGGCACAAACACAGGAGGTTTATATACTTGATTTTTGTTATTTTTATCGTGCTCCAAATGGTGTTCCATTTTGTGCCACTGTTACAATATTTAGGCCATACATAATGTGTATATATATATAATGAACTCCTTTTCGGAGTGTCTTTTTGTGGGTTATTTTAACTCACGAAACTAATTAGTGATGAATCCATTTTCCGCATCTTTTTGGGGTTGGTGCACCCCTTTGTCAAATTTGACTTAGATGTTCGCAGGGGAGATGTCTTTGGTCAGCAAAGGTGCTCCGCCATTGTGATCCTCACCATGATTGTGCCGAATTTGAATAACTACTTGAACCCAGTCACAGAGGAGCTGATGAGAGCATCCTATTGGCCGTTGCCAAGGGATGGGGGTCAAAAAGGTGTAAATTCGGGTACGGCTACGGATGAAGAGACATCGAAAAGAACCTCTTTCTTTCACAAAATGATGGTGATGTGTGTAAAACAAGTGGAGGAAGCAACGCGAGAGCACCGCAGAATGCTTTGCCTTCTGGAGGATTTACCACAGCTTTCGGTGGCCTTGTTCTTTACGGGCTATTCTTACTACACAGAAGGCAGGTTTGTCTGAGCATGTTAGAGAAAACACCCCGAATCCTATGGTTAGTAACTTTGTTTTTCTTGATTTTGGCGACAAAAAGTGGGGGATCAACCCCCAAATTCTTTGGGTCTCACACATAACATTTGAATCAACATCAACACCCATAAAGCAGTGATACTCCATGATATTTCAGGTTTTCCCGCATCCCCACATGATTTTTATCCACCCTCTGGGGGGTTCAGGTGCCGCCATCTCACCCTTCATTGTTGTGAACATCTGCGTGGCCTTGTCCAAGACGATTTGTATATTCGTGGGCAGACCCATCTGTTTGACCTGGATGGCCATGAACGGTGTGCCTTGGCCCCTCAGGTGCATCTCCAGGAACAATGTGCAGGACAGGGGGCAGTGTCTGACGGTGAATGCCTTCCCCACATGGCCAATCCAATAGGGAAAATGATGACATTTTCGCACAGGCCCAATATGTTCCATAGTCAACAGTTCACATTTCTTGGCGACCCCGGGTACTGTAGATGTAACGTATATGAGCTCATTCCTACGTGACAGATTCAATGTTGAGTGTTGGGACATGGGCAACAAGTTCCTTATCATCCCATACGAGGGATGGTCATACAACCATGAAAAGAGGCGAATTATGGTGGCCAAAATCACGATTCCCAATGACGGTTGGATGCAAACAGTTGACATTCTTGACCCTTGCCTCTTGATCGATCGGTTTTGACAGAGCCCTGAACACCCAAGTAAGCATTTTGGTGTTCAAAGAGATTGCAAGCCAGAACTCATCTATGGCCACCCTCCTTTGATTTTTTGGGATAAGTTTACCACACACCGTGTTTTGAACAATCTGCGTGGAGGGTTTCTATCTAATTGCCGGATTCTGGGTGAGCGCAGGATTTCTTAGGATGGCTTGGGCTTTAGATAGGTTCCGGATGACCCAGACAATCCATAGAATTTATACTTGTGGAATATTGGAGTGCATCGATCAGAGTGCTTTTTGAGGTAATCGCATGTAAATTCTGGGTTAGGTTGCGTTACGGCCAGCCTTTGGTGGTAAGAACTAGCAGCCTAAGCTTTGCTGTGAGGACGTCCTGAGGATTTGCCATTATCACTACACAAATGCTCTATCGGAGCATGCAGAGGACCCACGGATGCACATCTTAGGGGAGATTTTACGATCAGATGAGGCAGCCAGAGGGGCCCGGCAAGCAGCTGAGCAATACCTTTGGAGCAGAGTGCAGGAGAAGGCCTCCAATGGTGACTCGGACAGATATTCCAACCTATGAAAAATATTCAAAATCACTGCCACAAAGTCTTGAAGATGGGCGTCTGACCTCTAGATTCAGCCAATTTTCCCCCGCTTGATGCTGAGGTTTGCCCCTTGTCCGCTCAGACTCCGGGGTTGAGATAGACATTGTGCAACTGGTTGGTCATATCATTGTTTGTTGTTTTCATCTAATTTTTCACCCCTTACCTGGGATGTTGACACATGATTCGGAATATTTTTTCAGGGCATTCAGCCACCAACCAGGCAACATGTGGAGGGTACGCGCATGCGTGAAGCTGTTTTGGCGTACTGTGCCAGCACAGAGATCAGCTTTCACGAAGCGGAAGCTTTGCAGAAGAAGTGGGAAGCTTGGTGTTTGGTTAATTTCTTTGGCTTTGTCATGGGTCCGTCCTTACCCCCAGAATTACCATGTACGTGGAAACCATGGGGGAGATGCCTTGTTTTTTCGGCAAACCCATTTTTTCAGCCGAACCAAGATATGTCCAGCCAGAAACAATGGTTGAGAAATCTGGTATGATATATATATATATATATGTATGTCTCAATAAAATAAACAAATATATATATATAATATAATGGGATGATCAGGGCCAGAATCGCGGAGAATGATTAATTACTTTTCTAGAGGGCCTGACCTGACCACCTAGGAGACGTTTTCATTCTTTCAGAACAGTGATTTACTCACCTTGCGAGGGATCAATGAGGGGAGCATTGACCTTAACAACAGCAAGGCTGTCAGACCAGATGAGCTCGGGGAATTGGCACGACCATTGACACAGACATTTTTGAATCTCTTGACGACGGGAAGCCCCAGAGACCAAGAACGTGCCTTCAAAATCCTGGGCAGAATTGGTACGGAGGAGACTGCTGTTGCAGTACTCTCCGTTTGCAAGCCAGAGATTTTCTCACACAAAGATCACATGATGCGCGAAGCTGCTTGCCGGTCTATGGTCATGGTTTCATGGGAGAAGTTTGAAGGTCACGCGCAAGAACTGCCACGGGTAGCTTTCGAAGATGAATCCGTAGATGTTCGGCAGGCTGCATGGTGGGCTTTGGGATTCAAAGGGGACATTGGTGTGAGGCTTGTTCACAAGCAATTGGCCTCGAGTGACTACTTTGATAGCACAGATACAATGCTCACTAGGGCTCTTTTTGCAATCAGATGGATGGGCTCAGATGCTGACGAAATCTTTGATGACAAAGTTCTCGCTGTGATCGAAAAGGTTGAGAAAGCAGAAAAAGAGCAACTTGAACCTGTTTGGCTCCATACCTGGTCAGGAGTTGCAAAGTGGCTCTTGTATTTTGGTCGACTGGACGGCCTTGCCAAGATATGGCCCAGTGCTCTAAAGAATTGTAAGAACGATGAGTGTCGACGAGTTTTACTGTCGTTGGCGGGCTACCTACAGGAACCTCAGGTAGTTGATACCGTTGTAAACTTGCTAGTTTCTTGGATTGGCTGAAGATGTTTCTAATTTTTTCCAATAGAAAATCCACTGGGGAATCTATAGGGAATATGTTGTCTATTTTTGGGGTTCCTAAATCGCAAATCCAAGGTTTCCTACAAAGACCCAGGCGGTGTGAGAAGTTACGGCATGTACCATGACCCCTTCCTCGATTCCGTGCTGGAGAGTGCTAGACTACTACTTCCGCAATTTACAAGTGAACATGTGAGTTCCATTTGCAATATCGTTGAGAAACAAGATGTATCAGTTCGGACGCAGCTTTATGCTTGTTGCTTGTTGGCAAACATGAAAGAAGTTGGGAAGAGGCCTGCTCCCCCGGTGTCATTTGTTGTAAAGCAATTTCAACATGAAGACCCACAGATTCGCAACCTTGCCGCCCGAACCTTCGGAATCTTTGGAACTATCCCCGAATCTTGGCAGAGATTTTTCAGGGAAGCGTTTGACGGAAAAACCCCATGCTTTTGTGACACGTCTTTGACAACTGTGGCTAAGTTTTGTTTTTGCTCTCTGTTTTCAACAGACATGTATCCGTATCCTTTTGTTTTTGATCCTCCCCTCCGCCCAGAGGAAACTTTGCCTCATTTGCCTTCATTGTCCCAGCTACTGGAAGATAGCGATACAGTGCGCGAGGCTGCTGCTTGGGCCTTTGGCGAATTCGATGCGATTCCACGCATGAAAGAACACATTCCAGCATTACTGGCCTCGTGCACAAGCGCTCAGGTGTCCACCCAGTCGTCGTATGGTTACAATCGCGCGCCATTTTTCGCACTTCAGAAGCTCGACATTTTCAAGAATGGCTTGGTTGATGAAAAAGATAAACGGCTGATCCTTGAGAATGCCTGGCGAGTGAAGGAGAGTGAAAAAAAGATTCAGATGAAAGCTTTAGACTGGGCAGACCTACTTCCACCAGAAGAAATGGAACTAGACCTCGTCAAAGCACTGGCATGGCTCAGCTTTAAGAAGGAAGTTCAAATGAATTCCTATGGCTTTCTAGCTTCGTCACCTTGGTTTCACTTGCAGAAACTCAAGCAGAAGGGCGCCAAGGCTGTGGAGGATTTGCTGACTGAAAAGGATCCTTCAGATCTTGATTTCAGGAAGCTTCTGACTTGCAACATCGATTCAATCAACGTGCTGGAGCAGAATGATCCAAGAATTCTTGCCCTGTGCTCCTACATGCTACATGGCGAGTGGGGCCTCCGATCAGCTGCCGGACGCGCTTTGTCTCGCTGTTTTGGGAAGGCGCCGGAGGGAGACGGTGGTTCACTGGGCAACGATTGAAGGTGACGGTTGAACATCAGAAACCTTCCAATAGGATATGGGTTTGGTTGAAAATGTGCAGGTAAAGCCCAAATCTCAAATTGCGAGCCAACTCATATTTTTACAATGCTCAGTTTTAGCAGAATGATTGGAAGCAAAATATCTTGTTGGGTACGGGTCAAAATTTCAGCCCTATGGGACCACAGAATTTAGATGAGTTTAGTCCTATATATATATATAATCAAAGGAAGTTGGGAAGCAATCTTCCGAGTTACGGATGATTCTTACCTGATGACGGGTGGTGTGAGACTTTACATCACATAACAATACACTCAATGAAGGGTGGTGTGAGACTTCACATCACATAGCAATACACTCAATGAAGGGTGGTGTGAAACTTTACATCACATAACAATACTGTGTGAGACTTCACATCACATAGCAATACACTCAATGAAGGGTGGTGTGAGACTTTACATCACATAACAATACTGTGTGAGACTTCACATCACATAGCAATACACTCAATGAAGGGTGTTGTGAGACTTCACATCACATAGCAATACGCTCAATGAAGGGTGGTGCGAGACTTTACATCACATAACAATACGGTGTGAGACTTCACATCACATAGCAATACGCTCAATGAAGGGTGGTGCGAGACTTTACATCACATAACAATACACTCAATGAAGGGTGGTGTGAGACTTCAGATCACACACCAATTCACTCAATGAAGGGTGGTGTGAGACTTTACATTATCATCAAAGGAAGTTGGGAGGTAATACTTCCGCACTACGGACAAATAGAATTGTAAGACTTGACGTTGATGAAGAGTGGTGTGCGACTTGGCATCACATAACAATACATTACAAAAGCATTGACATTGATGAAAGGTGGTGCGAGACTTGGCATCACGTAACAATACATCACAAGGGACTTGACATTGATGAAGGGCGGTGTGAGAATTGACATCACATAAACATCAAAAAAGAATTGACATTGAAGGGCTGTGGGAGGCTCAGGGAAGTGGTGACGAAGGGAGGTGGTGACAAAGGGAGTGTGGTGACTTTGGGAAGTGGTGACGAAGGGAGTGTGGTGGCTTTGGGGAGAAGTGGTGCACAGGGAAGTAGTGACGAAGGGAAGGGAGGTGGTGACGAAGGGAAGTGGTGACGGAGGAAACTGGTGACTTTGGGAAGTGGTGACTTTGTAATGGCTGCATGAATGTTGCATGGGGCTTGTGTCGGGGAGGAAGTCGGAGCACGAAACCGTGCACTTTGCGTGTAAAGTGTTTGCAGCCGGCGATGAAAGGTACCTCCTGTGTGCGGCGGGTGCGGCTGCGGTCGTTCCGGACGTAATGTGTTCCTCCTCTGTGTTCTGCAACGAGTGGTTGTGTTCGTGTGTGAGTAGTTGCATGCGTTTTTGAATCTGTGGTTAGGGATCGCATTGGAATGTCTGCATGATTGTTGTGATCTGGTGTTGCCATGTGTCTAGAGATGCAGGTTTGTTACGTGATGCTGCAAAACGCGTTGTAATGGCTGCATGAATGTTGCATGGGGCTTGTGTTGGGGAGGAAGTCGGAGCATGAGACCGTGCACTTTGCGTGTAAAGTGGCTGCAGCCTGCGATGAAAGGTACCTCGTGTGTCCGGCGGGTGCGGCTGCGGTCGTTCCGGACGTAATGGCTTCCGATCTGTGTCCTGCAACGAGTGGTTGGTCCTGTGTGCGTAGTTCTTTGCGTTTCTTGAATTTGTGGTTGCGGATCGCATTGGAATGGCCGCATGATTGTTGTGATCTGGTGTTGCCATGTGTGTAGAGTGTAGAGAGATGCAGGTTTGCTACATGATGCTGCAAAACGTATTGTCATGGTTGCATGCATGTTGCATGGGGCTTGTTGGGGAGGAAGCCGGAGCACGAAACCTTGGATTTTCTAGGTAAAGTGGCTGCAGCCGGCGATGAAAGGTACCTCGTCGTGTGCGGCGGATGTGGCTGCGGTCGTTCCGGACATAATGGGTTTCTCCTCTGTGTTCTGCAACGAGTGGTGGTGTCTATGTGCGTAGTTCTTTCTGCGTTTCTTGAATCTGCGGTTGCTGATCGCATTGGAATGGCTGCATGATTGTCAGATGTGATCTGGTCTTGCCATGTATGTAGAGAGATGCAGGTTTGCTACATGATGTTGCAAAATTCATTGTAATGGCTGCATCAATGTTGCATGGGGCTTGTGTTGGGGAGGAATCCGGAGCACGAAACCATGCACTTTGCCTGTAAAGTGGCTGCAGCCGGCGATGAAGGGTACCTCGCGCGGCGGATGCGGCTGCGGTCGTTCCGGACGTAATCGGTTCCTCCTCTGTGTTCTGCAACCAGCTGTTGTGTCTATATGTGCTTAGTTCTATATGCGTTTCTTGAACTTGCGGTTGCAGATCGCAGTGGAATGGCTGCATGATTGTTGAATCTGGTGTTGCCATGCGCGTAGAGAGATGCAGGTTGGTTACATGACGCTGCAAAACGCATTGTAATGGCTGCATGCATGTTGCAAGGGGCTTGTGTTGGGGAGGAAGCCGGAGCATGAGACCGTGCACTTTGCGTGTAAAGTGGCTGCAGCCGGCGATGAAAGGTACCTCGTGTGTGCGGCGGGTGCGGCTGCGGTCGTTCCGGACGTAATGTGTTCCTCCTCTGTGTTCTGCAACGAGTGGCTCTGTCTATATGTGCCTGGATCTTCAAACGCCTACTATATTTTGATATATTTTGACCCTTTTGGTTGTTTACCAATTATCGTCGGAGCCGCCTAGTTTTTTTGGGATCGTCATCAAAAACTGAAACGCCCAAAAACCATGGAAATTGGATAATTTTGAATGCTTCTTCATATTTTCCTCCCATCTCCCCCGCATGTAAGTAGCAATTTTTGAGGCTGCCAGAGTAGTTCATTGGAGTTGGGTATGCAGGTCTGACTCCGCAACCCCGCCTACTTTTAAACTGTTCAAAGCACTTTCGCACAGAATCTGTAAAAAACAAAAACACGCGACCAAAACGCCCCGCAAACATCCCGCAAAAATCCGCAAAACGCCCGCAAAAACCCGCAAACGCCCGCAAATCCAGAAAACTTGGTTTTTGGCTTGTGTTTACATAGCTAGTTCCGCAGTATTTTTTGCAAGGCATCGAGATAAAAAGTAGTCAGTATAGGAGTCAGAAATCGCACCCACGTAAACAAGCAGGAGTGACCTGGATTTAAGGTAGAACCAATGGAAGGCCAGACGCATCGCCTATTTTCTTCGCATATCGCCTATAGCCCTCATCAAGTTCGTATATGTTTTTTGTGAAACGCCTGGATTTCGAAGAACCGACCAAACAAAATAGTACCGACACAAACGACCAACATATTTTGGTAGTATGAATTTCAAGGTGCGTATAGTTCTTTGCGTTTCTTGATTCTGCGGTTGCAGATCGCAGTGGAATGGCTGCATGATTGTTGTGATCTGGTGTTGCCATGTGTGTAGAGTGTAGAGAGATGCAGGTTGGTTACATGATGCTGCAAAACGATGCAAAACGCATTGTAATGGCTGCATGCATGTTGCAAGGGGCTTGTGTTGGGGAGGAAGCCGGAGCACAAAACCGTGCACTTTGCCTGTAAAGTGGCTGCAGCCGGCGATGAAGGGTACCTCGCGCGGCGGATGCGGCTGCGGTCGTTCCGGACGTAATCGGTTCCTCCTCTGTGTTCTGCAACCAGCTGTTGTGTCTATATGTGCTTAGTTCTATATGCGTTTCTTGAACCTGCGGTTGCAGATCGCAGTGGAATGGCTGCATGATTGTTGTGGTCTGGTGTTGCCATGCGCGTAGAGAGATGCAGGTTGGTTACATGACGCTGCAAAACGCATTGTAATGGCTGCATGCATGTTGCATGGGGCTTGTGTTGGGGGAGGAAGCCGGAGCACGAAACCGTGCACTTTGCGTGTAAAGTGGCTGCAGCCGGCGATGAAAGGTACCTCGTGTGTGCAGCGGGTGCGGCTGCAGTCCTTCCGGACGTAATCGGTCCTCCTCTGTGTTCTGCAACCAGCGGTTGTGTCTATATGTGCTTAATTCTATATGCGTTTCTTGAATCTGCGGTCGCAGATCGCATTGGTATGGCTGCATGATTGTTGTGATCTGGTGTTGCCATGCGCGTAGAGTGATGCAGGTTGGTTACATGATGTTGCAAAATGCATTGTAATGGCTGCATGAATGTTGCATGGGGCTTGTGTTGGGCAGGAATCCGGAGCACGAAACCGTGCACTTTGCCTGTAAAGTGGCTGCAGCCGGCGATGAAGGGTACCTCGCGCGGCGGACACGGCTGCGGTCGTTCCGGACGTAATGGATTCCGATCTGTGTCCTGCAACGAGTGGTTGGTCCTGTGTGCATAGTTCTTTGCGTTTCTTGAATCTGTGGTTGCAGATCGCAATTGAATGGCTGCATGATTGTTGTGATCTGGCGTTGCCATGTGTGTAGAGAGATGCAGGTTTGCTACATGATGCTGCAAAACGTATTGCAATGGCTGCATGAATGTTTCATGGGGCTTGTGTTGGGGAGGAAGCCGGAGCACAAAACCATGTATTTTTCCGTGCGGGTGCGGCTGCGGTCGTTCCGGAGATAATGTTGGTTCCTGATTAGTGTGAGGCCCCCCCAAAACAATATCTGGACTCTCTTTAAAGTGGAAAGTCAAAAATTTTCTTCCCAAGAGAAAAGCAAATCCTCACTTAAGTAAGGATTTCAATTGGCTACAATTGAAATCTAACTAAAATTGTTTTTTGCCGATGAACTTGTGGTACTTGTAGTGCTTGGAGTACTTGTAGTCTGCCTCTCAGCAATTACAGGCTGTTTTTTTTCCAAAAAAAAGCTCTCCCAATTTTTTTTGGGCCACAAAAGTGAACCCTCCAAATAATACATGGGTTTCAGAATAGTTTGGAAAAAATTGCCACAATAGCGAACCTAGCTACTAATCAGAGACCGACATTAATGGGTTCCTCCTCTGTGTTCTGGAACGAGTTGTTGCGTCTATGTGTTGCGTAGTTCTTTGCGTTTCTTGAATCTGCGGCTTCAGATCGCATTGGAGTGGCTGCGTCAAGGTTGCTTGGTGCCGCGGCTGCATGCGTAATACTATTGTCTTTTGCAACTGGATCTCGTAAATAGTATTGGAGTGGCTGCATCGAGGCTGCACACAGTGATTTGTCAGCAGATTTTCTCAATTTTTGGTGCTAGCAATTTTCTTTTTAAAAGTCCTTTTTAAATCACAAAAATTTGGACCCCCCCCCTTGAACCCCCCCCCTGGCAAAAACATGCCAAAACTAACCAGTGGTAAGTGACACATAAAGGTAGGAATCTAACATGTATCTGATAAGCATCTAATAGGTATCTATTAGGAACTAATTATTTTGGCAAAAAATAGTGTGCAAATAGTGTCCAATAACGCCTAATTAGTGTTCCATAATTCAATGTTTCCAGTAGTGTGCCACAATGGGAACCTGCCAGGCCTCGGCGGCTCAAATTTGAAGCCCAGCAATCAGGTTAGAAAAAATGGCAGATCCAAAGCTGTAAATAGTTTACTTCCTGTCAAACTATATAATTTAATTCTTGGAATGTAACACACATGATATAGGACCATGTATGATTATGTATGTAAGACAACGCCCATGTATGAAATCAAAACCCGTTTCCACATGATTCCAATTTCGTGAGTTGCGGCAATGCCGGTGCTAAGCCAGTTCCGACTGCCTGGACATAGCGAAATTACCGTCATCAAGACTGACCAGGAGGAAGCTCAAGCCTATTGGGAAATCATTGGGTTTGGAAAAAACATTTTCAGTTCGAAAGATGATGACAAAATCCGGGCGCATTTTGCGAATGAGAGAAAGACAACACAGGTAAACTCATGGCACAAGTTGCTGTGGCCTTCTCTGGAACTTCCTAGTGCCATGAAAGCAAGGCATGCTCAGGGACAAGACTCAGAGCAAGAGGTTTGGTGGCGGAAAAGCATGTTCACTACTTCTGTGGCATTTTCTTGGATAGTGTGGGGCATTGCAACCCCGAGAAGAATGCATGAAGAGAAGGAGAGAAGCCGTCTTTTTTTGGGACAGCTGATCAATCACATCCTTGAGACTCAAGGCCGAATCTGTCTCAACGTGTCCCAGATTGGTGACCCTGCTGCGAAGTGCTCAACACAGGTCACGGCCCAGAACGGCACTATTGATTCCAGACTGCTTTGGACAAGGGCGATTTACAACAGAGTCTACCAGATATGGAATATAAACAAACTGAACCGAAATCACTGGCTGGATTCTGACATCAGCCGTCCTACACTGTTGGACCTGATAGCCTTTGCGTTCGATTCGTCATGCCAACCTGATGGAGGCCTGTTACAACCTTTGGCTCTTTCACTGGTTCAACAACTGGCCCAATACGTGGACACCAATTTGGCTCGGCTCAGTATCGAGCCTGTCAAAGAGGAGGAACACCGTTCCAAAAACCGTAAACTGGATCACAGTCTGTTCTTGCAGAAAGTCACGCGAGCAGCGCTGTTTCTTTTGAACGAAAACGATGCTGGGTCGAGAAGAGGGCGATATATTTTTTCTTGGTCCTGTAAATTTGTAACATATGTTTTCATTGTTTTCAAATTTCATGCCCACTTTATTTCAGATTCCTCAATACTGAGGAAGACCATGGGTTGACAATCCGCAAGCTTCTGGATAAATTTGACTTGGAAAACACGCATGTGGCAACCTTCGCGTGGAAGTTCATTGCTGCTTGGTACGGGTTAGGAAGGTTCTTTAAATTGCGGTTTGTTTGCGTCATTGAATGGTTCCGTAACTCTCATCCACTTCAAAACAGGTTTGAACATTTCAATGGATGTTTGATCTTGCAGTTTCCCTTGCTCCTCAGGTAGCCTACTGGTCGAGGGCGCGCACAGAGATGCAACATCGGAAAGTCTTCCACGTCACTCAGTTGGACACGGCAAAATTTGGCAGAAATGGTCCAAATAATGTTAAAATCCTGTGTTTCTTTTTGCTATAGTATTTCTTCTTAGCTGAGCTTTTGGATGTCGAGGTATACGTTGACGGGAGTGCGGTGTCAAAGAAACCCACTGAGCTCGGCTTCATTTGGTCGCCCGAGTGTCTGCGCGGATGCTACGCCCCTCCATGCGTCAGGTCCTCAAATGTATTTTCAGTAATGCATTTTCAGTGGCTGCAGATTGCTAAATGTGTTCGCACTGGTTGTATTTCCATGTCATTTCCAAAGCCACACCAAATTGATTGGCCCAGAGTCGTTTTTACAGTCACGCACGCATATCGGAAGCATGAACCAAAATTAGTGCTGCAAAAATGACCACAGGAGAGGGAGAGTTAAAAAGACAAGCGTTTTGACAGTTAGACACGAGCGTTTCCATTTTCAGCAGACTGCCATTGTAGCAATGGAGCCTGATTCGGAGCCCGATATTGACACCGATATGGATTCTGTGACCATGTGCACCGAGAGCTCCAGCGAGCCCTCCACTGCAAATTTCACACGGACATCAGTGTCTTCCGATCAAATGCTTGATTCTGAAACGCGTTAATCATATATTTTTTTGCGTTACGGATTGCTCTTCAGTATGTTGATTTATGATATTTATGTTTCTCGGTTTGTGTTGCAGTATCCCAAACGAAAACCAAAAGCACAAGGACTTGCCTCGAGATGAGTCTATGTTGAGTCGTGCCGCAAGAGTATTCAAAATGGCGTGGTGGTATGTGGCCAACACTGTTGGCCATGAAACTCTGGAGGCAAAACTGAGTTGAAAACCCAAATGACTTCATATCCAAATCAGATTTGTTTCAAATTTCACTGCCCACCAGTCAAATCCCGTACGCCCGACTTTTTGAAGGAGTCTATGCTTTTGACTGCTCGTCGGTCATCATCCAGCTGCACTGGCGCCTTCACGGCTGAGATGAGTTGGACAGCAATGGAGAAGACAATCAATCACTCAGGATTTCTGAGACGCCCCGTGAGAATATTGCCCGTCTCTTGCCATGTCTCTTGGATTTATATATTTTTCGAAAACTACCTTTTGAGAGGTTCCAGCCTATAAACCCACAATAGAGCGCCAATGGTTTTATCATTGCATAATATGTCTTGAAAGTTCTGAAAAACAACTCATGGGGATTTGATAGAATGTATAATATGGATATGGTGCATGTACGCTACAAATCCATAGCATAGGGAGACAACTTAAAAAGCCATGGCTGAAGAGACAACAGGTCGATACAGGTCACTAATTCAGGAACAACAATTTCACACTAAGGAATGGGACGCCAATTGTCGTCAGCTCATTGCAGATCATTTTGCTTGGTTGGAAAAAGAAGCTGGTGGGATTTGCCGTCCGCCCTGCGTTTTTGGGGACCTAGTGGATTGCATGCCAGCTGGAACCATTGACCCAGAAGATCCATTCATGGTGAAATTTCACAAGGTGAATTGGTCCTGCGTGTATCGAAGGCAGCACTGTTTCACACATAACCGATTGTGCAACCTGTTTGGTGATCCATCCACCGATGCGGACATTGAGACTGCAGGTTTACCATGCCCGGATTATAGTATGGCAGGGTTGAGACAGCTGGAAGAGGGCCCCACTATTGGCGCGTTCTTGGCACATGCAAAGAGGCACATAGAGAAGAAGACGAGGATCATTTGCATCGAAAACACAAAGGCGCCCAACATTTATAATAAAATAAAAGCAGTCGCAACGAATTGTGCAAAAACTGATGCTTGTTGTTTGTTCAATCCTTGCTCCACCGCTAGCTTTTGCTTTCCCACAGGGCCTGCGCATCAAAATGATCAAGCGCCTGTATGGTGAGCACTACCACATTTGGACTCTGCGAGTGGAGCCTGCGGATGTCGGGCACGCAGGGGTCAACAGGGAGAGGCTCTACCTAATACTCAGCCATCGCGAACGAACAGAGCAAATCTGTTGCCCTCTACAACTCTATAGCGGCATCAAGGATTTTATCATCAGACGGGTGAAAACAAGACCATGTGACTACTTTGTGTCCAGCCCTTCGGAAGTTTGTCGGGTTGCAGTCGATCTCGCCAACACAAGGAGGAAGAAGTTCAATGTAGTTTCCAGGCAAAATTTAGATGAAACCATATGTTCATTCATGGGGAAAATATAGTTTCCTCCAAAAATGCATCCCATGCCTCAGGATTTGCATCAATCACGTCCAGACCTGCGGTCGCTGCTTACTCCGAGAGAACAAGGAAACTCTGCTTAATAAATGATGATTTTATTGTAAGCTTTTTTATTGTTTATTGTATATTTTCCCTGCCCTGGAAAATCAATTTAGGTAATAATATTTTTTCAAATCTTTCCAAAGAATGGAACATGCCCTTTTCAAAAGAGTGGGACGCAAGAAGCAATCTGATTGCAATTCTGAAACCGCTGAGGAGTGATCACTGCCCTGTGCAAAGACTACAGACAGCGGCATGGCAATTCTGATCCATACCTTGACAAAAATCTTGTCATCTATCTCGGTGACAATGCATCTCGCAAATGTTGGAGCGGAGTGTCAGGACGTATACCCACCCTTCGCATGTCAGGTGGCCTGACATGGTCAGTTCCATTGAACCGCTATCTCACAGGAAGAGAGAAGATGGCAACTCTTGGCTGGCCAGTGACTCCTGAAACGAGTGCAGCAATGGGCGTGCATGAGGTGCCCATCCTAGATATCAGACGATGTTCTATGGTGTCTGGGAATGCCATGCACTGGGGGTGCATTGGAGTCGTGCAGCTAGTGGCATTAGTGTGTTTTAAACCCGTTGGGGATTGAGACCTTCCCATAAGTGCAATGGCGTTTCACCAACAGCTACCGGAACAAGTCAGCGACATTGAGAAAATGTTGCAAACTTGAAATGGTGATGTTCTGTTGTGATCTCAACGTAGCTAGTAGCAAACACTGCAAGATGACGGACACTGATTCGTGCAGCATATCAACACGCTATCATGTCAGTAGGATTGCTGGGAATTTTGTTTCAGGTTGTAATCTGCTTTTGATTCGACAAACCACCTTGTAAATAAATATGTAGGGCGGAAGTTGAATTTTGGTGACTGAGCCGAGCCATTTGACTTGACTACTTGTGCAGCAGTACGCCCGCCTGTCCGCTTGCTGCGTTGGAAAGCCTCATTGCCGACCGACTGGTGGGCGACATGGCACCAGCGACATCGAAAATGAAGAAGAAGGATGATGATAGTAAGAGGGAGTCATTCCGCCCTTCTACCCGGATTCGTCGGGCTGAGAAGAAAAAGCCTGTTAAGTGCCTTGCCCATGGACATTTTATAAACGAGTTCCAGGTAACTACCAGAAAACAAATGTAGAGCACTACAATGGGTACAAGAGCGGTACAATCATCCAGTGTGGGTTCTGATGCGCACATTCAGAAACATCATAGTCATATACTGTCTTTATTATCTGTTTATTAAAGTTTATTAGTTGTCCCAATCCAAGAGATCATATGATTTTCATACCTATTCATTCGGTTTGTGGGGTTTCCAAAACAAATAAATGAGGCTACTGCTTTAACGACCACAATACCTAATGGGATGGGACTAGTTCCGCACCGGCCACAAGTGTTTGAAAACCCAGGTGGCCAGACGGATCCGCAATTGGCTTGCCCCCAGAAGAAGATTCATCTGAAGAGGATGAGGCGCCACCTCCGAAACCAGTCCGGGGTAAGTCGGCAAATGCAAAGTCCGGCGCGAAAAAGACAGCTAAGCCACCAAAGTCTTCACATCAAGGAGACAGAAAGGTCAACTCAGAGTACTACAAGCATGCGTGCTTGAATGACATGCCGGTGAAGGGCTAAGTTGCTACCACAGAAACGGTTTCAATCAAACACAATCAGTATAATACCAACATTTTTGGAGAAGTCGTATTTTCAGTCCATTTGGTTTTCAGCACTTGACTTTTCTTTATTTTTCAACATCCACAACTAAGAACGACCATTTCCGACAGTGGCTTGAGCACATGGACGAGACCACCTTCAACTCTTCGATTGTCAAAAAGATGAGCCGCGAAGAGTTGTTCCTGGCACTTGGATTCTGCTTGGGATTTTCCCCTGGCGATGAGCCCTGCCAGAGCCTCGTTTACAATCTAAGGATGACACAATTTTTCTAAATCCGGACCAAAATTTCAAATCATTCCAGGGTTGAATTCCCGGCCCCAAATATAACACAGGAATCCCCGAAGTCAAGTCAGTTAAGTTTAATCTTAAACATTTTGATTGAATTGATTTGGGCGGCCAACCCATATGAACAATTCCGTGATGTGCTGAGGATGTGGAAAAGGTCTAGTATTTCAAAAGCTTTGAGAAAATTAACATTCATTTCCTGGATTCCACAAACAAGACAAACAATTTTCTGTTGATCGTTTTTGGGGGCCAGAACTCGGTTGGCCGCTGGCTGAAAACAATCTAGACCCACCGTTTCTGGAAACTTGCCTGATTACGAACCAAGGAGGAAAAAAGAGAAGATGCTGTCTGCTGTGAAGTCAGAATACCTACGCCGGGGATCTCCAATGCAGGCAGTGGGATGGAAAGTCGCGACCATGTGTCGGTTCATGCGGGCCAAGATTGCCACATCAGCACCAGGGGACGATCTGGGGACCTATGACTATGAACTACCCGAGAAAAGCGAGAAGAAACAACCGCCCCCACTACCAGATTGGGTTCTCAAACATTAAGAGTCGAATCGTGACGAAGAGTCAGAGGAGCCTGACATGGAGAGCGACAAGGAGGAGAATGATGAGGAAGAGGCACTTCCAGCCAACGGATGGGCAGTTCTGACTGAAAACGTCAAAGGCAAAAAGACGCACATTTTGGCCCACAAGAAGACAAACAAGAAAGTTGATATTGGACCTCCTGAGTCACAGGCAAACTGGGTTATTTTCTCGGATGCTGAGTCTGAAGAACAGTTCCCTGGCATTTTCTGGCTGTCCAACTAAAAGACCCACTGATTCAAACATGTGATCTTTCTGAACTGGTTTTACCTGTTTGTTTATTGGACGATTATATGCAATCTACCCCAAAGTTCACTGAAACGTATTGTTTTTGAAGAATGTAGGAACCCCCGGATTGTCTATTTTTCTTCCTTGCCAACCTTTCAGGTTCATTTGGCAAGGGAAAAAGTATTTGCGGGAATTCTCCCCAATTGCGTGCTACGAACTGTACAACCAGATCAACGCAGCGGAAGCCGCAGTGGGGAAAGGTAAAGACGCGAAGAGAAAGAAGAAAGATGAGGATGGACACCGTGGAGCCAAATCAGTTCGTTCTTCCCAAAGATCCACAACAGCACCTACATCAGGCGCATGGAAGTAAACGGCAATTCTCCCAAGTTTTTGGTGATTTTATCAAATGGGGTCTTCAAAACGATTCAGATTTAAAGATTAAACAAATGGAAACAAATGGTCTTTCAAATGGGGTTGAGGGTCTTCAAACTTTGAATTTCGTATTCCTGTAGTTGCCCACTTTCTCAGTTCAACGTTGGTTTTCACAGCTTCTATTTCATGGCTGCCGCAGGTCCAGGTGTTGTGCTCGATCGACCTCAGAGCCTTCGTTCAATGTGCAGCGAGGGGGACATGGACGATTCTTTCGGAGGGAGTGAGAGCGACGAAGACAAGGAGTGTGTTCTTATTCCACAGCCGTAGCATGGAACGAAAATTGTTGTTGAATCAAAGCCTAAGGGAAAACCATTATTAATACATTTCCATTTCGAAAACCAGGAAAGAATAGTGTTCTTGTGCGCATTCTCTAATGACGCGGGTAATACAATAATTCACAAATTACAACGTATTGAAAATCCTAATTTGTGAAAAACCATCTTGAATCCACTTCCCTGGACGGAAAGACGAACCGGACAGGAGAGTGAACCGAAAGACAAGTGCCTCGAGGAAGACAAAGCCCTTTTCATTTACGTGGAAAAGGACAAGGGCAAAAAACTCACACAGTTCCTAGTGGACCCTGTGAACCTTCGTGAGCTGAAGCTTCCCGGTGCGGAGAACAACGGGAGTGACTCTTGGTCCATCTCAAAGGACGGATTTGGCAACTTGATCTTGAAATCCAACAAGACAGGTGTGCCCAACCGCGACCCCACAGTGGTTTTGGCAGGCCGCAAGGCAAAAGATATTGATTCTACTCGCTTACAACAAGTTCGTCAGCAGGAGGATGAGCACAGTGCAAAGGGCAGCGATGAAGCACGTGCAGCAGAAGAAGCAAAGGAGAAAGAGCGACATAGGAAGGCTCAAGAAATTTTTGACCAGAGAGAAGCAAAAAAACGCAAACTGGAAATCGCTGCTCAGGCCGAGAAGGCAAAGCAGGAGAAGAAAGATCTCCAGAGCAGGACAGAGGAGCTTGCTAGACTTCTGCAAGAAAGAAAGCAGAGGAGGTTGCAAATGGAACAGGACAAGAAAGCAGAAGCAGAAGCACTTGAAAAAGCCAAGCAAGCGGCAGAGAAGAAGAAATCAGAAGAATTGGCCAAACAGGCCCAGGCAGAATCAGAAGCACGGGAGTTGGTTCTGAAGAAGGCGGATGAAGAGAGGAAGAGGTCAGAGGCAGAAGCGTTGGCCAATGAGAAGAAGGCACAGGAAGATAAGAAGAGAGCAGAGTCCGAGAGGGAAGCAAAAAAGAAAGAGCAGCAAGAGGAGGAACAACGGGCAGAAATTGCAAAGAAACAGGAGGAAGAAGATTTGAAAGCAGCTCGGATGAAATTTGATGAGATGCAAAGGGAGTTAGAGAGGGAGAATGCCCAGTTGTTGGAACAGCAGGCAAAGGCTCCTTCTGAGGAGCAAATCGCGCAAATGCAGCAGGAATTGGAAAAGCTTTCGGATGAAATGATCGAAGAAGACGCAAGAGACGCCGAAGCAGCAGAAGCTGATTCCCCAACGACTGTCAATTCGAATTCGAAACTCACGGAAGGGCCAGAGGATGAGAACAAAAGCATGGGCGCCGGCGCAGGCAATGAAAGCGATGAAGACGACAAAAGGATGCAAGAGATTAAAAAGATTGCCCAGGACTCTTGTTTAAATCAGTTCTGGTTCGAGTAGATTAGTTCGTACTCCAATACATCATTGTGTATATTTGATTGTTACTTGAAATGGTGATGAACACACAAAAAAATGCAATATCGAGGTTTGATTGCGGGGAAGGGTAGTTCACAAAAAAATCCGTACATGCCATCATGCCGGGTCAAATCCAGCCCCGCACTTCCAAGGACTTGAAAGATAAAGAAGAAGAGAACGATCCACCAGCGAAGGCTGATTCCAAGAAGAAGGCAAAGAAGGGAATTCACCAGAGCTTGCTGTTGACACCTTCGCTACCTACCAATCCTGAACTCGATGTGGTAAACGAAGATGACTTGACCTGACCGAGTCTGAGTGGAATAATTTCCTGTCATCAGGGCCTGGTGTGGCAGCCGGTTGATCAGTAATTACTTTTACATCCCATTTCAAAATTGTCCCAATGTTGTTGAATTTAAACATTTGGGTCTTATTGGGAACTATTTGCTAGGGGGGGGTTGTTTTACATGGAAATTTACAGGTAAAATGGAGGTCGACCCACATTCCACTGCAAAATTTCCATTTTTGGTGGATTTGCGGGTTTGGTGCTTATTGGGAACTATTTGCTAGGGGGGGGTTGTTTTACATGGAAATTTACAGGTAAAATGGAGGTCGACCCACATTCCACTACAAAATTTCCATTTTTGGTGGATTTGGGGGTTTGGGGCTTATTGGGAACTATTTGCTAGGGGGGGGGTTGTTTTACATGGAAATTTACAGGTAAAATGGAGGTCGACCCACATTCCACTGCAAAATTTCCATTTTTGGTGGATTTGCGGGTTTGGGGCTTATTGGGAACTATTTGCTAGGGGGGGGGTTGTTTTACATGAAATTTACAGGTAAAATGGAGGTCGACCCACATTCCACTGCAAAATTTCCATTTTTGGTGGATTTGGGGGTTTGGGGCTTATTGGGAACTATTTGCTAGGGGGGGGGTTGTTTTACATGGAAATTTACAGGTAAAAGGAGGTCGACCCATGCAAAATTTCCATTTTTGGTGGATTTGGGGGTTTGGGGCTTATTGGGAACTATTTGCCGGGGGGGGGGGTTGTTTTACATGGAAATTTACAGGTAAAATGGAGGTCGACCCACATTCCACTGCAAAATTTCCATTTTTGGTGGATTTGGGGGTTTGGGGCTTATTGGGAACTATTTGCTAGGGGGGGGGGTTGTTTTACATGGAAATTTACAGGTAAAATGGAGGCCGACCCACATTCCACTGCAAAATTTCCATTTTTGGTGGATTTGGGGGTTTGGGGCTTATTGGGAACTATTTGCTAGGGGGGGGGTTGTTTTACATGGAAATTTACAGGTAAAATGGAGGTCGACCCACATTCCACTGCAAAATTTCCATTTTTGGTGGATTTGCGGGTTTGGGGCTTATTGGGAACTATTTTTTACATGGAAATTTACCGCGTCGGGGTTCTGCAGTTTTGGTGGGTGTGCGGTGGGGCTCGTTGTTTTGAGTCGGTGCTTGCGGGTGGGAAGCGGGGGGTTGGCCCGGCTGCTGTTCCTGAGCTTTTTTGTCGGCTCCGTATATTTGTTTTGGCAGGTTCCCGTTTTTGTGGTTTTTGGGCGTTGTCGCGGGTGATTTTAGGGGGTGGAAAATTGAAGGGGAAATCCTTGTTCCGGCATCCCCAGTAATTAGTTACAATATGGAAACATGTCAAGGCTCAAAAAATCGGTCCTGTTCCAATGGCCAAGGAATTCACCGCGCCGCCGTGCCACATCCTCCCGAGCGGTGTTACCCAAATTTTATTTTTCAAACATAGTTTCCTGATATTTCATTCTGTTCTTTGCCTAATGGAATTGGCTACCCAAGAATCAAGATCTTGATTTTTGATTGGGATGATATTTGTTCTGATAGTTACGTGGGGATTCGTACATAGAATAAGGGGATTTCTGCATTGGAAACCACTAAGCGTTGGGCATTGGGATGTGATGTAGTAGGGGGTTAGCGTTTGAAAAATATCAATAAACAAATATATATATATATATACAATCAACAAAATGGTAGTCAAGGGGTGAACCATGCAAAGATTTGGTTGAGAAGTTCTAAGGAGTAACTTGGGGAAGCTATGAACTCATATTTTATTTCCGGTATGCCACATCCAGCATGGGCGCAGGTAGACGGCCCAGGCCCTGATTTGGAGGAGCTGTTAGACAGAGAGATCGAATCAGAATCCAAACCAGCCAAGAAGAAAGGACGCCTAGTCTTTAAGTGATTGATGATTCGCTTAGAGATTAGATTCCGTTTTGCAGCTTTCCATACATAAATTTTCAGTAATGGTGCTGGGAGGATATATCAAATTTCAGGAAAACGGTTCCCGTTTGAGTGGCAAAGTGGCTCCTTGCCAAACCCAAGTTGAAATAGCCGCGCCAGCGAACTCTTTGTTCAGGGCGGCCTTCGTCAGGGGTGAGCTTGCAGTGTATGGCACATGTTCAAAGCCATTAGCAAAAAAAGTTAATTTCAAATCAGAAGAGTTTTCTGGGAGCAACCCCTTGCCATGCAAAGATACATTTTCCTGCTCGGCTCCCGGATCAAATGAGTTGAATCTTTTATTGATTATATATTTCAAATTTCCAAATGGGGAGAGCACATTTTAGACAATGAATATTGCATCCTGTCTAGAGCTGACTGGGGGCCCAGCATGGCGACTCAGTACAGTACTGCACACTGACATGGGGCAGTAAATCCAATTTCAAGACCAGGCGGATGCCGGAAAAAATCGATGCAACCATGTACGGAACCAGCAATTTATGTAATTAAGTAGTTTTGCGAGCACATCATTCTCCAGAGCTGTTCAAACTAAAACAGCTGGTGTCATCATGGATCATCATGGGGTTTTTGGCCCATGCACATGCTTTGGTTTTCACACATGTTGTTTCGTTGCAGAGTCCGACACAAGTATGTGAATTTGGTGTTCAGCATTTCTGGCTCGCGCCTGCTTTAAACATCGGTTGGAGCTACTTCGTGTGCGATTCAGTGCAGCTTCGCGGATGACTGCAAATGGTTCCGATCAAACTTCCAAAGTCTTGGGCACATACCGTGATGCCACTTCGCCCAGCTCGGTTTCCTCGCCTGCTCTGCTCTCGCGAGTTACATCACCAGCTTTGACGAAGGAAAGTGTGTCTCCTGGCAAAAATGCTGGAAGCCCATCGGTTTCTGATTCAGTGCAGAGCGCGTTTGCAAACATGTCGCTGATCACCCCTCCCAGGAAAAAAAAATCTGGGTCACACCAAACAACACGCCATGTTCTGAGAAGACTGGTCGTGTCAGGATGGGGCGAGATAGCCCAGTTGAACTTGGTCTTTTGAAGTCTAAGGGCAACGAAACCGTCAGCAGTGGCGTGGAGGCTGTGGGGACGCCACCATCAAGTGAGCAGAAATTACTCTTGACATCCCAGGCCCTGAAGAATCATTTGAATCTCATGATGAAGACTCCAGAAGATTCGAAGACATGTGTGACAACTCCACCCGCCCCAGTTCGTCACAAGCGTTGCTCCCAGGCAGGCAGGGAGCAGAGATTGATCAAAACAAATTGATCGAAACAAATCAATAGACTTTCAAAGGTGACAATGGCTGTCATCCATGTCCATTGTTTTTTCTTGGGGTTCTCTTGTCCCAAATTAGGGTGTTTCTCCGCTATCAAATCCTCCACATAGCGTTGCAGGAAGTCCCACAAACATCTGTTATATGTTGAAATAGGATATTTCATGGGCCATTATTGTATGTTATAGTGGGATTTGATTTATCAAACAACATCAAATGCCATAAATGATAAATTCGGTATACAAGTTTGATCTTATCACCTATCATTATAACAATCTTCCCAGCGAATGTGCGGGCCTTGACAAACCCATTCCCGAAGCTTTCAAGGGAATTGGGGAACCATGGGTTTGAATAGGATACGTATAATATATATATATATATATTGATTTTTATGATCTTTATATAAATATATGAACTCTGATATGTCGGTTTGATTTGATATGTCGGCCTAGTCATCTGATCTGTGCTCCAGGAAATGTTGGCCTCGCCGCCAGATCCTCCCGCTCCTCATCCTCGTGGCCGCGACATTGATACAGTTTCCACTATTGCGCTTTCCCCTGCAAGCATTCGATCATCTCCTGAGTGCGCAGTGCAAAGTAAGCGGGTAAAACTTTTTTGTGAGTAGATTAGATTCTTTGAGGAAGAACCAATCAGTTCTGAATGTTTGCAAATCATTTTGGTTTGCCACAGTTCAACTATGAGTAGTTGATGCAGAATCATCATGGCAGCTAGTTGGTCATGGCCGATACTTCTTGAAAGATTGGCTGGCTTGTCGCATGGCACAACTCGGGCATCGAAAAAAATCCGGGCCGTTTGCACATCAAACTGCTCCAAGCATGATCAGCATCTCAGCATCTCAGCCAGATATTCCCGATTAGATCAGCGCGCCAAGGTTCTCAAAAAGGTCTTTGCTGAGCAACTGGATGGCAGTTCCGCTTGGAGGAATCTCGGTTGAACAGTGCTTGACACCAAATCAAAAATTGCAAAACCTTTGGGCAGCACAACACTCTGATTGAAGCCAAGGCCGCGTTTAAGCAAGAAGGATTCGAACCTTTACTTTGCTTCTCGGCCAGCTGTCACCATGAATTAGCGGGGAAAAACCTTTGTTCTTAGTTCTTAGAGCTGTTAGGAACGGCATTCGGTCAGTGGACATGGGCCTTCGTTATTGAATCCGTCTCTTTTTCTTAGGTGGTTTTGAAAACCATCAACCACATGCTGAATATCATGACGGGCAACGACTTAGCAGCGTTTGCCGTGCCTGAAGAATCCGTTTTGAAACCGGGCGTTGATCTTCGAACTGCCAAGATCACCCCAGTTGAGGACATGATGATCTTAAAAATGGTTCCTTTGGCTTTGAGCTTGAAGCCAAATCCTTTGGTTTAGAGCTGCTGTTACCAACCAAGATCTAGAATGATTGATACTGTTTTTATTCAAGCACATTGGGACTCGCGTGACGCGTCCTCACCAAAATCATATACGCTTGGCTGAAGAATCCTTCCAGTGGCAAATTGAGTTTTCAAGCAACCAAACGTTACAGGCTCTGCCATGGACACCGAAGCTGATCAAAACTTAAAACCACCCATTTTGTTTTCAGAAGCGATATGCAGCTCTTATTATTGAGCCACACGTCCGCACCAGCGCTCCCGAAGCTGGTTACTTATTTCAATTTTGGGGTTAGACAAGTCCATTGCTCGCGACTTTCTGCAAGTGTCAGTAAAACATGAAGAAAGCGGGTGGTGTTATACCATGGTTTCATACTGACGGAAGAAAACAGCTTTATAAAGCCACCCATATACTTACTCATTTCCCATGGCCTCCAAAGCCACAAAAACAACCCCCCAAAAAGACAGACAAATAACTTTTGAACAGCTTGAGCTAGCGGGGCTGAAGTTTTTTCATTACCTTTGTCCACAAGCAGCAAGGGCTTACCCCGTTCTTTCTCTCTGCTAAGGTTGGGGACGATGAAGGTGTTCAACACAAGGCGTTTCATTACGCATTCGAACGACTACACGTGAGGGGCCTCGCTGAAAGCGAGGTTTCTCATCCTTCTTGGAACGCTTTCAAAAAAGCTGTTTCTCGTTCAAGACTGACCATAGCGATGATGAAGCTCACCTTGTGCTGCATCTTGAATGAGCAGTGGTTTGATTTGTTTTGGGTGGGCCCCAGCAATGATTTCCAAAATCAACCAAACAAATCATCCCATTTTGTCCCTGCAATTGAGTCCAAGAAACGCTGTTGCCTTATGCAATTCTCAGGTAACTTCGACCACGGTGCTTGGAAGAGCGGGGATCGTCTTGAGGCAAAACGCGACAGCTTTGAAGTCTACCTGAGCACAAAAGGCTCTGACTACTTTGAGGAATTTGCTGAGTTGGTGGCTCACGACCGTAATGAAGCCTTTGACCCTGATCACCACCCTGCCGAATGCATGTCTGAGTGGATGTCCAGCAAAGCTCTGAGAAACAGAGGGCTCTACGCTACTTGTCAGTATTTGGAACCGGTATAATATACATTTTTCTTCCCCGAATTGTTTGAAACTGGAATTGAACGATTGCCCGCTCCCATGGTTTTTCAGCTTGAGGTGAAAACAAAGGCTTGGTTTGGCTTTCACGCTGCACTCAGAGATCTGATTGCTGATTGGACAATTCAGCTGGAGGCTTTGAGAGCGCTCAATCAACGAGTGGAACCTTGGTCTGATTATGTTTAACTTAAAGGCAGGTGAGGGTCTCTAGATGATGACACAACATCCCACCCACTCCTTTCCTTCTTCATTCCTTGACACCTGTGCACGTTTTCATCAACAACTGCAAGTTTCATCTGAACCGCGTCTTCTCTGTGATTGTCGCTGTTTTGATTGTGCACATGGTTGAGTTTCGCCGATATATTGTCTAGGAGAAAACTGCTGCCGTGAAGAATTACACAGGGGATCATTTAAAGCTTAAGCAACACATTTTTTTCTAAATATGCATTTTTGGGGTTTTATCGAAAACAAAAAGCTTCTGAGGAGAACGATCAGTGCGAAGATCTTCATGTTGAGAGGGATCGGGACAGGGAGGAAGAGGAGTTTGATGGTGATGTGGAAAGGCAGGAGCCTCGCACCAAGAGTGAACTCTATGCCATCTTCGGGAAGAATGGACCAACTGCAATGGTACTGGGGTTTATGGAAGACCGCAAGCTGCAAAGCATTGCGCGTATTTTCGTTGAAATTACAAGTCCACTGGAAATGTCCTACTATGAGACCCTCGAAGCTTTGAGCAAAGGGTGGAATGAACAATCTAGGTGGGTGAGCACAAGAGCCTCGGGCAGTTGGTACCAAGTAGTCAGTGGCATATTGGGTGTGTTGGAAACGTCCGTTTTCCAAGACAGGCTTCATTTCACAAAACCGCTAAAGCCAGTGGCTTTGGAGGAGGGTGTGCCTGAGTGGGCACAGGGTGAGATGGAGTTGCTGGAACTGGCATTTGACTTTGCTGAATGCTTGGCAGAAAACGTTCTGTGGAGCAATGCTCGCTACTGGTGGAGCATACCTGAATTGCTGGCCACACTGTTACACTCCGAGCGGGGTGTGCGAAAAGCTGGAATGCAGCAAATGAAAACGATAGTCGAGGCAGTTTTGGCAGCAGAGGCTCATCAGTCAAGACAAAAGGAGTGGGCAGAGGTTCTTGCTGATTTGGGCTGGCAGAAACAACAACTGCCACGAGAGGCTATGGCCCTTCTTCTCCAATGTGAGTTTGCACTGTCTGATGTGAAGCTTCGAAAACTCAGCTCCAGACTGTTTGTTGGCTCACCGTCCACCAAGGACACACTGGAGAATTGCTTTGCTTTTTTACACCGCAAGGCGGCAACCCACAGCACGAACGCCAAGATGTCTGATGCTTGCAAGTACACATATGCCATTATTTCACCTTACTCTGAAAGCGGCGGGGCACCCCAAGTACTTCCCAGTGCTCAGGATTTCACTACGATGCTTTCACCCCAAGGACAAGAAATGAGAGACTGGTTGAATCACCATCTATTCAGTCCGCAGAGATCACTTTTCCCTTCAGGCAGGAAGCCAACATTGCAATCTGCAAGTGAGATTTATGAATCCAAATGGAGGAGTTCTGGGGTTCAGGCACAACAGCGGTCTGCAGCAGCAGCTGCTTATTTGGTCGCTGATGCTGCAAACAACTTCAGTCATGTGGACGATTGTTGGATCGGCTTCTTGGCAAAAGACAGTGTGAAAGTTGCCAAAAGACATTGACTGACGGACATCTTTGAAAAAAAGAAAGTGCAAGTTAGCTCAACATCATGGATGTGGCTGTTACATTTTTAATCTCCAGCTTTTTTTTGCCGACTTGCAGTTTGCAGTACCGCTTGTTTATGTTTTCGAGCTGAGGTAGTCTCTTCGTTCCCGGAAAGGTCTACTTCAATGCAAGTCTCGATGTGTGCACGCTTTGCTTGGGGAACCGGAAGTGGACCACTGCTGGCTTCCCATTGAATCAATCTGAAACGGATCAGGATTGAAGACGAGGACTACTGCTACATGCACCTGACAGCTACAATGCACCTGATATATTTCATATTTATGTGTATATATAAACACCTACCAAAAAAACACACACACACATTTTTATTTATATATTCATATGTCATAGGTATATATATATATACTCATCTAAAACTATATGTTCCTTGAATATCTCTGAAGCAATGTTCTTTATGTGCTGAAAGAGGTTGGACTGCAAATCTGGTCATTAAACATGTTCCCCCAGAAGGCAATCAAAGGGTTTTGGATTCTGAAATTTTGGGGTCCTTTATAAGAGAGGATATGTTGTACAATTATATAATGATATATTCTACACTGCTAAAACAATAGAATCATGTTTCTCCAGTTCTTCTCCCGTTCTTGCTTTCTTCCAGGAGTTTCTGATCTTGGAGAAAGAGGTGAGAGATATTCCAGCCCAAACACTTGTTTGGATGATGAATTGGAAAGTATTTGAATCAGACTGGGTGTTCCTTCCAGTTCGGCTTCTGGTTCGTGGGTTGTTGCCTGAGCCCATCTTGAATCTGGGTACATGCTTTGCTTTTCACATCATGGATCCTGGCGGGCAGCCTCTGCTAGAGTCTGCAGTTCGCTCTGGTTGTTGGATCTCTTTGGCAAACCTTCAATCTTTGTTTGCTGCATTGGGTCTGAACAAACCTACCAGAGGATCCGGAAAACGCTTGGCCAATGGTAGCAAAAGCATATTGAAAGTAGACTGGGCAAGAATGTTGGTTCAGCATCTTTTCCCCGGTGAAGAAGATGAAGCTGAGATCAAAAGAATGATTGCCGGCATCACGCATCGGTCAACCAAAAACCTGTCCGATGATGAAACCAAAATTCTTGACATGGTGTCCGAATTGGACGAGGAGAATAGAAATTGCCCTGAGTTCAAAAAGATCGCAAAACTTGCAAAGCAGCAATCTACAGAGAAAACAGAGACAAAAGCGCGAGCACAAGTGTTCGCAGAGATTCGCGAGGAAGAAGAGGCCAGGAAAAAAGAGGAGGAAGAGGAGAAGCAGCGAATTGAAGAAGAGAGACAGAAGGAGAGGGCTAAGATAGAAAAAGCAGCCCTTGAAGCTTCTGAAAGAGAGCGTGCAAAGCCATCTGCGGCAGCTTCTTCTGGCAGTGGAACCCGCAAACCAAGCACTACACCAAAAGCTTTGAAGGATTTTCTCACCCAGGCTATGCAGGATGATGGTATTACTTTGAATCGGGAACCGGGATCCTATGGTTACCGTGCAACTTACAGTCGTTCTGCACCAGGTCTGCAAAAGAATTTTCAGAGAAAATGGGGTACATCGGCAAACCCCCGCGAAGAAGATGCTTTGCTTACTGTCCTGGGATTTATTTATGCACGATGGAACGCGGACCACAAGTCCAGAGTGAACCTGCTGCTTGGCTTATGCGGGGAGTTGCTGTTTTCTGTGATGTTGGGCATTACATAGTACAAGGACACATCCCACCAAAGTTATTTTCAATGGGCATTTAAATTTAACGATCTGGAAGCCCCAAGAAAGTCTAATCACCAAAACAAGACGTGGATGGAAGAAATCCTGCACTGCCCGGGATGGTAGAAAGCCTAATACATACATAATCGGATAAACCGCTTATTATTTAACTGGTGCAGGATTTCTTCCATCCACGGTAGGATGATTTTGTTTATTGTCGTTGATATAGATTATTTCCTCATGTCCAAGGAAAATTTGGTTGTCATTCATTACTAATCCCAATAATGCCCTTTATCAATGAAATAAGTTTGGAAAAACTCCACTTGTCTTATCTCAATTTTTGCAGTGGTGACAAATATTCCCATTGGTTTTCTACTTTTTTGGTCATTATTTTTACACAGTCAAAGTCAAGATTCCTTCAAGGTCAAACCCTCCGACCGCTAAATGCTGCCCAAAGGCCCTCTTTGAAAGATGCCCAAGACTTTGTGGCCAGCAACTCCAAGTGAGATCCGCCATGCCGAGTCTCTTCATTCAGCGTGGCTGGGAAGTTTCACTTTAATATATACCAATGTTTTGTCACACAAATATCCCAAAGTCTCCGCTGTCATCTCAATGATATGTAACTATGTGAGTTGTTTTTTCAAGCTAACAAGAACCGACAATCCGGAATTACTGACAAGTGTCACATAATTCTGCGCTGGAACCTGAAACTTGGGATCCAGAAACTCCGCAAACCAAGGTCTGAGTCTTTCAAAAGATTCCTGCATCATTCAAAATACCATTTTTTTGAGTTTGTCAGTTTATCTTTTTCATTTTTCAACTGTTTATAACGGTGTGCCAATCACTTGGCGAAGCCAAGACAGTGCCGGAATCTGAATTTGGGAGCCCAGTTTCGTCGCAAGACTGCTGAGCAGAAGCGCGAAAAGGAAAGAGACATTATTTGTGCAGTGAGCTTATTGGGAACTTCTTGCTAGGGGGGGGTTCAAGGGGGGGGGGTTTGAGCATCTGTGATTAAAAGTGCTTCAAAATCGTCTTTTTTTTCGCTTTGGCGCCGAGATTTCGGCTTTGGAGCTGCAAATTCCTGTTGTGATTGTGTACAGAAAGCTTCTTCTGTGTAAAAACCTTTCTTCTGTAAAATCTTGCCTGTGTGTGTGAAAGATTTTTGTGTGTAAAAGCTTGCTGTGTGTAGAAGTTCTTTATGTGACTTATGAAACCTTCTCGTGTAAAATTTCTGTGTGTGTGTAAACGCTTGCCCATGTGCAAAAGCAAATTGTGTAAGTCTGTGTAAATGTATTGTTGTGTAAACGCTTGCTGTGTGTGAAGCTTGCTGTGGTAAGCTTCTCTATGTAAAAGCTTGCTGTGTGTAAAAGCTTCTGTGTATAAAAGCTTCTCTGTTTAAAAAGCTTGCTGTGTGCAAACGATTCTCTGCGAAAGAATTTGCTGTGTGTAAAAGCTTTCTTTGTGCAAGCTTTGTATAACAAAGTAGTGTGTAAAAGATTTTGTGTAAGAGCCTGCTGTGTGTAAAAGTTTCCTGCGTGTAAAACTTGAGGTGTGTAAAGGTTTTCTGTGTCTGAAAGATTTTCTGTGTAAAGGCTTCTCTGCGAAAGAACCTGCTGTGTATAAAAGTTGTCTGTGTGCAAGCTTTGTAGTACAAAGTAGTACTGGGAAGTACTTCGCGCAAGCTTTGTAGTACAAAGTAGTAGCTTCAGTAGTACTGGGAAGTTTTTTGTGCAAGTTGTGTAGAACAAAGTAGTACAAAGAAGGACTTTTGTGCAAGCTTTGTAGCGCAAAGTAGTAGTGGGAAGTGCTTTGTGCAAGCTTTGTTCAGTGCTGGAACGTGCTTTGTGCAAGCTTTGTAGTACACAGTAGTACTGGGAAGTAGTTTGTGCAAGCTTTGTAAAACAAAGTAGTACCGGGAAGTGCTTTGTGCAAGCTTTGCAGTACAAAGTAATACTGGGACGTGCTTTGTGCAAGCTTTGTAGTACAAACAAAGTAGTACTGGGAAGTGCTTTGTCCAAGCTTTGTAGTACAAAGTAGTACTGGGAAGTGCTTTGTGCAAGCTTTGTTCAGTACTGGAACCTGCTTTGTGCAAGCTTTGTAGTACATAGTGGTACTGGGAAATACTTTTTGCAAGCGTTGCAGTACACAGTAGTACTTGGAAGTAGTTTGTGCAAACTTTGTAAAACAAAGTAGTACAGGGAAGTGCTTTGCGCAAGCTTTGCAGTAGGAAGTAGTACTGGGAAGTGCTTTGTGAAAGCTTTGTAGTACAAAGCAGTAGTGGGAAGTGCTTTGTGCAAGCTTTGTAGTACAAAGTAGTACTGGGAAGTAGTTTGTGCAAGCTTTGTAGTACAAAGTGGTGCTGGGAAGGATTTTGTGCAAGCGTTGTAGTACAAAGTAGTACTGGGAAGTGCTTTGTGCAAGCATTGTAGTACAATGTAGTACTGGGAAGTGCTTTTTGCAAGCTTTGTGGTACACAGTAGTAGAGTAACTTCAGTAGTACTGGGAAGTAGTTTGTGCAAGCTTTGTAGTACAAACAAAGTAGTACTGGGAAGTGCTTTGTCCAAGCTTTGTAGTACAAAGTAGTACTGGGAAGTGCTTTGTGCAAGCTTTGTTCAGTACTGGAACCTGCTTTGTGCAAGCTTTGTAGTACATAGTAGTTCTGGGAAATACTTTTTGCAAGCGTTGCAGTACACAGTAGTACTTGGAGGTAGTTTGTGCAAGCTTTGTAAAACACAGTAGTACTGGGAAGTATTTTTTGTAAGCGTAGTAGTGCACAGTAGTACTGGGAAGTGCCTTGTGCAAGCTTTGTAGTACAAAGTAGTACTGGGAAGTGCTTTGTGTAAGCTTTGCAATACAAAGTGTACTGGGAAGTGCTTTGTGCAAGCTTTGCAGTACAAAGTAATACTGGGAAGTGCTTTGTGCAAGCTTTGTAGTACAAACAAAGTAGTCCTGGAAGTGCTTTGTGCAAGCTTTGTATCACAAAGTAGTACTGGGAAGTACTTTTTGCAAGTCTTGTAGTACAAAGTAGTACTTGGAAGTGCTTTGTGCAAGCGTTGTAGTGCGCAGTTGTATTGGGAAGTAGTTTGTGCAAGCTTTGTAGTACAAAGTAGTACCGGGACGTGCTTTGTGCAAGCTTTGCAGTACAAAGTAATACTTGGACGTGCTTTGTGCAAGCTTTGTAGTACAAACAAAGTAGTACTGGGAAGTGCCTTGTTGAAGCTTTGTAGTACAAAGTAGTACTGGGAAGTGCTTCGTGCAAGCTTTGTAGTACAAAGTATTTCGGAAAGGCTTTTGTATGTAAATGCATCTGTGACGCAAGTGTCTATGTGCAAAAACTTTTTGCGCCCAGTGGTTTTTTGTGCAAGAGACTTCTCTCTGACAGTAAGAGCTTTCTGGCATGCAGAACCAGCTAAAATGAGTTGAGACCAACTTCAAAGGAGACGAGAAAGGTTGATCAGTGCTCGGATGAGATGAAAACAGTTGAGAAGAACTTACTTAGATGACATGAGAAGAGATGGGATGAGATGAGAAGAGCTGAGACGAGGTGAGAAGAGCTCACATGATTTGAGATGAGATGAAGTGTCGAGTGCGAAGTGCAAGTGTGAAATGCAAGTGTGAAGTGTGAGGAAAGTCTTCCCTTGGCGTTGCACTGCGCCGGGGTCGCGCGCAGAACATGGACAACAACACTGCAACAGCTCCGCACAAAGTACGCGCACACGGGCCTGGCTGGTGCACCGCGCATGCAAGTTCTATAGATGAGAAAGGTTTTTATAGTAAATCCCTAAGGCAACTCCCGCCCCGCCTCGTGCGGGTACTACTTGTAGAAATATACACTTCTTGTTTTGCTGCCAACTATTTCAAACTCAATTTTGGAGTACCCAATTTTGGAGTACCCAGTTTTGGAGTACCAGTAGTACCGCACAAGACGGCGGCGGAAGTTTCAAAAATAGGAAACCTATAGGAGAGGTTGATTGTTGTGAGTCACGGATGCCAGAGCGAATCCACTGATGGACCGACAGGTGGTTGGAGCTGTGTTTTTTTGATTTGTTTAATGGTTGCAGTGGTCACCTCACCACAACTGCTGGATGTAGTGTGGTGCAGCGCAGTTGTAGGTGTAGTTGTAGTTATAGTTAGTTTAGTGGAGTTGTAGTGTAGTGGAGCTGTAGTTGTCATGTAGTGTAATTAGTGTTGCTGCAAGCGCAGTTGCAGTTGTAGCCGTGGTGTGGTGTAATTAGAGTAGTGTAGTGCAGTGAAATGCCGTGTAGTGTTGTGTCGTGTAGTGTAGTCTAGTGTATAACGTAGTGTAGTTGTAGTTGTCGTGTAGTGCAGTGTACTTAGTGTAGTGTAGTGTAGGGTAGCGAACTGTAGTGTAGTGTAGTGTAATGTCGTGGTAGTAGTAGTAGTAGTTGTTGTTGTTGTTGTAGTAGTAGTAGTGGTAGTAGTGGTAGTAGTAGTAGTAGTGGTAGTGGTAGTGGTAGTGGTAGTAGTAGTAGTAGTAGGAGTAGTAGTTGTTGTTTGTTTGTTTGTTTGTCTGTCTGTTTGTTTGTTTGTTTGTTTGTTTGTGTTTTGTTTATTGTTGTTGTTGTTGTTGTTGTTGTTGCAGCTGCAATTGTAGTTGTAGCGATATGCAATCTAATCAGTGTAGTGTAGACTTGTGTAATGTAGTGTGGATGTAGTTGTAGTTGCATTTGTAGCTGCAGCGTGCCGCAGTGTAATTACTGTAGTGTAGTCTAGTGTAAGGTAGTGTAGTGTAGCTGTAGTGTAGTGTAATTAGCGTAGTGTAGTGTAATTAGTGTAGTATAGTGTAGTGTAGTGTAACTAGTGTCGTGTAGTGTAGTGTAGCGTAGCTTAACGTAGTGTAGTGTAGTGTAGCGTACTGTACTGTAGTGTAGTGTAAAGTAGTGGTAGTGGTAGTTGTAGTTGCAGCTGCAGTTGTGGAAGTTTAGAAGTCAAACTTCCGACAACATGGACAGATGAAAAAGCAGAGATGGGAAGAGTCAGAGAAGAGAAGAGAAGAGGAGAAGAAGAAAGAAGATCAAAAAGAGAAAGTCTCCGAAGAAAGAAGATCCAGGTGCCCGAAAAGGTAGGAAAGTCAAGAAACACTGCGTTTTTCCAGTGATTTGTGGCTCCCGAGGGTTGAAAAGTAGGCTCGCTAAAGCGGCGGGTGCGGAGCCATGTGGTCAGATGAGAGATGTAAAGTTGCACGCCGTTATGGCGCGAAGCACATTTCGAAGCCAAATGTACAAAACACACCAGCTTCGGAGCACTTTTGGAAGTTGAGATGTCGAAAAAGTGCACGCCGTTGCGGCGCGAAGCACATGTCAAAGTCAAAATGTTCAAAGCGCCACATGTTCGCGCCACTTTGGACGTTGAAGCGTCGTTTTGCGTGGCAGGCGCAAGGGATTGTGCACATTGTCAGATGAGGGCTGGGTAGCATGTCCAAAAACGATGGCAGGCGTGGGGCATTTGAAGAGGATCTGCAAAGATACATTTTCCGTGGCAGGCGCAGTACAAGAGACATGGTCATCAGAGCTGTTAGGAGGTCCGGGCGCTGACTGCGATTGGTTGCATTTTGGAGCATCAGGTCTTCAGTTTTGGGAAGAGGATTTTGCGTGACAGGCGCAGCACTCCGTATGACCTGGCATCACTTTTTCGTGGCAGGCGCACTACTTTAGACAGGTGGAGTGGCAAAATCGCAAAACATATTGATACGAGGCCATCAGCTCTGCACTCAACTTTCCATTTTTCAACAAAGTCTTGCAGAACTGTTTCGTTTTTGATGTTGTCAACTTCGGAAATTGAGGAAGTCTCGCAGACTTATTTTTTTTTGACGTTGTCAAGTTCAAAAATTGAGGAAGTCTCGCAGAATTGCTGAATTTCCACGCTTACAGTTAGACAGACAGACAGGCAGACAGGCAGACAGGCAGACAAACAGATAGATAGATAGATAGACAATTACAACTACAACTACACTACGCGACTGCTACAACCACAAATACAAATATACTACGCTACATAACACTACACTACACTACACTACACTACACTACACTAATTAGATTTAATTACGCTACACGACACCAATTACACTAACAACTACACGACACAAACTACTACTACCACAACTACAACTATGAGTAGTGCAATTACACACTACGCTGCACTAATTACACTGCAGCACACTACAACTACAAATACAACTACCAGTAGTACCGCACAAGGCGGTGGCGGAAGTTTCAAAAATAGGAAACCTATAGGAGAGGTTGGTTGTTGTGACTCAGGGATG
>CAMXCT020000913.1:142380-197380 GCA_947184155.2 Cladocopium goreaui | reverse complement strand
GTTAGATGTAATTGCGTAGTGTAGTGTCATTAGTGCAGTGTAATGTAGTGTAGTAAATTGGCATTTCTAGTTGTAGCAGTAGTGTTGCGTGGTGTAGTGGTAGTTGGAGGTGTAATTGTCTGTCTGTCGATCTATCTATCTATCTACCTACCTATCTATCTATTTATATACCTATCTGTTTGTCTGCCTGTTTGTCTGTCTGTCTGTCGAACTGTAAGCTTGAAAAAGCAGCAATTCAGCGAGACGTCCTCAATTTCTGAACTTGACAACATCAAAAACGAAACAATTCTGCGAGAGTTCCTCAATTTTTGAACTTGACAACGTCAAAAACGAAACAGTTCTGCGAGACTTCTTGAAGTTTTGAACTTGGCAACGTCAAAAACGAAACAATTCTGCGAGACTGCCTCAATTTCCGAAGTTGACAACATCAAAAACGAAACAATTCTGAGAGACTTTGTTGAAAAATGGAAAGTTGAGTCCAGAGCTGATGGCCTCGTACCAATGCGTTTTGCGATTTTGCCACTCCACCTGTCTAAAGTAGTGCGCCTGCCACGAAAAAGTGATGCCAGGTCATACGGAGTGCTGCGCCTGTCACGCAAAATCATCTTCCCAAAACTGAAGACCTGATGCTCCAAAATGCAACCAATCGCAGTCAGCGCCCGGACCTCCTAACAGCTCTGATGACCATGTCTCTTGTACTGCGCCTGCCACGGAAAATGCGTCTTTGCAGATCCTCTTCAAATGCCCCACGCCTGCCATCGTTTTTGGAAATGCTACCAAACCCTCATCACGTTTTGCTCACGTTTGACAATGTGCACAATCCCTTGCGCCTACCACGCAAAACGACGCTTCAACGTCCAAAGTGGCGCGAACATGTGGTGCTTTTAACATGTTGACATCGAAATGTGCTTCGCACCACAAGGGCGTGCACTTTTTCAACATCTCAACTTAGAGTGGTCCGAAGCTGGTGTGTTTTGTACATTTTGACTTCGCAATGTGCTTCGCGCCACAACGGCGTGCACTTTTTCATCTCTCATCTGGCCAGATGGCTCCGCACCCGCCGCTTTAGGGAGCCTACTTTTCGACCCTCGGGAGCCTCAAATCATTGGAAAAACAATGTATCGCGACTTTCCTACGACTTTCTCTTTTTGATCTTCTTTCTTCTTCTCTTCTCTTCTCTTCTCTTCTCTGACTCTTCCCATCTCTGCTTTTCATCTGTCCATATTGTCGGAAGTTTGACTTCTAAACTTCTTTGGATTAAAGGTCTATGTATGTGTATATATATATATAAACCATCTAATTTTTGGAGTACCCAAGTTGATCCCAGCGAATCGCAACGGCCAAGGCGGTGGTGAATCTGCCGGAAGTTCAGGGCATTTTGCCCGCGCTGGTGCTCACACAATCCACCAGAACCGGTAGCAGCACAATTCCCAAGGTTTTCCTGACTCCAAGGGCAATGATGCAGGAAAATGGTTTTTAATTCATCATTAGATGTCCCAAGTTTTAGATATGTGCATATGTAGTCTGTCCCAGTACGTCTGAAAATGGGGTACGGTACGTCTGAAAATGGGGTACAAGGTGGCATATGCTTGTATGCATGGTGCACGATGTTTCAGGATGTTTTCAGTTTTCAGGTGGTGAAAGATGGGAAAAGATAGTATACCCTTGTATCACGGTTGGTTTAACGTGTATGTATGTATATATATATATATAATATTGACGCGTAACATATGAGGATAACATGGCACCGAGGTTATTTTTTAACGTCGGAACTGAACCATACAGAATCAATTGGATGTGTCAGCCAAATGTCAACCAAATTGCCGGACCCAAATGCTTCAGGTTGAAGATAATCTACCTATAGTAGCTATATAGTAGCTATAGAGATGGCCTAAATGTATTTGTGTTTGAAGTTTCACTCAACGTTGCTGGTGAGGGACATCCATCAGCTGGCCCTTGTCAAGCAAGTGGGTCAGCCAGCAGTGGGCCACAGATGCCCATGTTTGCGTGCCTGCGTGTTTGCAAAAATGGCGATTGATTTATTTTCTGCACCCTCCCCCAACAAATCCGTATTTAATTTGATTGCAATCCGATTCTTTTTGAAGCAATCATGAGAATTGTCGTTTATGCCTTTCCGCGGGTGCTTTGAAATATGATCCCTTTGTAAACCTTCTTCAGGATCAACGTATTCGATGTTCCTTCAGGAGCAGACCCCGAGGACCATATATGACAACCTTTGGAATATAAACCTGGATTGGTTTAAGGGAAAAGTGTTACCAGAAACCGTGGATTCTCCGGTGAAATATGGTGGTTTCCTGTAGGTTTTCCCTTAAACCAACCCGTTGATGCATTCAAATCCATAAAAATAAATATATATATATATAATATATATATAATATATATAATATATATAATATATATATATAATATATATATATATAATATATAATATATATATATAGATCTATTGTTAAACGCTTTAAATCACCACCATTGTTCCCCATGTTTGATAGTTAAACCTTCGTCGTGATTACTTTTTTTCTATCCCAATGATGATCTCCATTGACTTTGGCAGATGAAACCACCAAGCAGATGCCATTGGTACATATCCGCTTTCATTCGTATTCACTCTCTGCGTTTGTATCTAAATATATTGTAATCACAGTATATAGACATGACATACGTATATATATATTTATTTATTTATTTATTTATTTGTTTATATGTTTTTATTTTTTACATTATATATATATATGAGATATATAGATTGCTGTGGGCCGGGTCAAAATCACCTGGAGGACCAAGGGTTCTAATTCATTTTGAGAAAAAACAACCCAATGATTGGGGCACCCAAGTTTGACGCATAGCCTCCTGAAAAGCGAGGAGCCATCCAGGCACTGGGGCACGCGGGAAATGGGTGACTGGTCAACAAATTGAGTAAAAAGGCCCCAGAATTCCTTCACTGGATTGATACTTAGTGGAATCATCTTCAAAGTCCCAAATAACCTTACTTATATTGATGATCGTATTTCAGGTTAGCGAACTATTGTAATTCACCCAGACTCCTTGGAACACGTCATGTTTCATTGGTTGATGGCCATAAATTGATTTACCCAAATAAAAACTGGACAGACCAAACAGAGTGTGCAAAGAAAGGTGCTGGGTGATGACTTTCAGAATTATGGGAACGATCCCGTTGGTCTTTGGAAACAGCGAACTTCAACTAGTACTGGTGAAACGTTTACCTGCCCGTTCACCTTTTGTCGCAGGTTCCACGGTTCCACTCAGCAGGATTACTAACAATATACTGAATATAATGGCTGGTTGGTGGTTTGGAACATTTTTTATTTTTCCATATATTGGAAAGAATGGTCCCAACTGACTTTCATATTTTTCAGAGGGGTAGGTCGGGTAGGTATACCACCAACCAACTGAATATGATGGTGATTTTTCTGATGTTTAAGATGGGTTCAGCCACCTCATACTCGCAATGAGATGGTTGGTTGTTTTTTTGACAGGAGATGTTTCACGTCATGTCTTGGTGCAAATGCCGGAACTTTGGGAAAGCTATGGAAAACAATTGCTGACTGTTTGGAAACTTGGGATTGTCAAGCAAGTACATTGAAATTAAACCCTTCCCCCTACTACTTAACCTACCCCACATATTTAAATTTTGGGTCCATTGTCAATTTTGGGAAATTTGGAGTTGGCACATCTGACTTTTTAATTGACTCCCTTTAGAAAACAATGTAAACATGAAGGTCCCATTTGAGGGTTTCACCCGATAATTAATCGAATGAAGTTTAGAAGTCAAACTTCCGACAATATGGAAAGATGAAAAGCAGAGATGGGAAGAGTCAGAGAAGAGAAGAGAAGAGAAGAAGAAAGAAGATCAAAAAGAGAAAGTCTCCGAAGAAAGAAGATCCAGGTGCCCGAAAAGGTAGGAAAGTCGCGAAACACCCTGTTTTTTCCATGTTTTTCCCAATGATTTGTGGCTCCCGAGGGTCGAAAAGTAGGCTCGCTAAAGCGGCGGGTGCGGAGCCAGCTGGCCAGACGAGAGATTAAAAGTTGCACGCCGGTGTGGCGCGAAGCACATTTCCAAGTCAAAATGTAAAAACCACACCAGCCTCGACCACTTTTGGAAGTTGAGATGTCGAAAAACTGCACGCCGTTGTGGCGTGAAGCACATTTCGAAGCCAAATGTACAAAACACACCAGCTTCGGAGCACTTTTGGAAGTTGAGATGTCGAAAAAAGTGCACGCCCTTGTGGCGCGAAGCACATTTCGATGTCAACATGTTAAAAGCACCACATGTTCGCGCCACTTTGGACGTTGAAGCGTCGTTTTGCGTGGCAGGCGCAAGGGATTGTGCACATTGTCAAAAGTGAGCAAAACGTGACGGTTTGGTAGCATGTCCAAAAACGATGGCAGGCGTGGGGCATTTGAAGAGGATCTGCAAAGATGCATTTTCCGTGGCAGGCGCAGTACAAGAGACATGGTCATCAGAGCTGTTAGGAGGTCCGGGCGCTGACTGCGATTGGTTGCATTTTGGAGCATCAGGTCTTCAGTTTTGGGAAGATGATTTTGCGTGACAGGCGCAGCACTTCGTATGACCTGGCATCAATTTTTTGTGGCAGGCACAGTGCTTTAGAAAGGTGGAGTGAAAAAAATCGCAAACCGCATTGGTACGAGGCCGTCAGCTCTGCACTCAACCTTCCATTTTTGAAGGAAGTCTCGCAGAATTGTTTCGTTTCTGATGTTGTCAACTTCGGAAATTGAGGCAGTCTCGCAGAATTGTTTCGTTTTTGATGTTGTCAAGTTCAGAAATTGAGGACGTCTCGCTGAATTGCTGCTTTTTCAAGCTTACAGTTCGACAGACAGACAGACAAACAGGCAGACAAACAGATAGGTATATAAATAGATAGATAGGTAGGTAGATAGATAGACAGATAGATAGATAGATAGATCGATCGATAGATAGATAGATAATTAGATAGATTAGATAGATTAGAGAGATTAGATAGATGGATGGATGGATGGATGGATGGATCGATAGATAGATAGATAGATAGCCAGATAGCTAGATAGCTAGTTAGCTAGATAGCTAGATAGCTAGATAGCTAGATAGCTAGATAGATAGGTAGATAGGTAGATAGGTAGGTAGGTAGATAGGTAGATAGGTAGATAGGTAGACAGGTAGATAGGTAGATAGGTAGATAGGTAGGTATATAGGTAGATAGGTAGATAGGTAGGTAGATAGATAGGTAGATAGATAGATAGATAGCTAGATAGCTAGATAGCTAGATAGCTAGATAGCTAGATAGCTAGATAGCTAGATAGCTAGGTAGCTAGATAGCTAGATAGATAGGTAGATAGATAGATAGATAGGTAGATAGGTAGATAGCTAGATAGGTAGATAGTAGATAGGTAGATAGGTAGATAGGTAGATAGGTAGATAGATAGGTAGATAGATAGGTAGATAGATAGATAGATAGATAGGTAGATAGATAGATAGACACACAATTACAACTAGAACTACTACTTCGCTACACAACACTACTGCTACAACTACAAATACAAATATACTACGCTACATTACACTACACTAATTACATTACACTACATTACATCTAATTACACTGCACTACACTAATTACACTAATTACACTAATTACACTAATTACACTGATTACACTAATTACACTAATTACACTAACAACTACAACTACATCTGCAACTGCAACTACAACTACCACTACATTTCACTATGCTACACTACACCACACCATACCACATCACACTACACTACACTACACTACACTAATGACACTACACTACAAGGCACTACACTACACTACATTACAGCTACAGCTCCACTACACTACACTACAACTACAGCTACAACTGCAACTACTACTACAACTGCGCTACGCCACACTACATCCAGCAGCTGTGGTAAGGTGACCACTGCAACCATTGCAACCATTCAAAAATACACAACTCCAACCACCTGTCGGTCCATCAGTGGATTCGCTCTGCCATCCATGATTCACAACAACCAACGTCTCCTATAGGTTCCTTTTTTTGAAACTTCCGCCACCGCCTTGTGCGAAACTACTGGTAACAAAAACTCGCCAACACCAGGGTGTTTTTTTGTTAGGTATGGTTTTTTACAGTCGAAAATGCATGTTTTTGAATTAAGGTTTTAGTTTAATATGTGGGAATTTCCGACATCCAATTTTTGGCAATATGTTAATTAGTTTTCCAAAAGAGAATCGATTTTGAAATAGAAAATTTTAGGTTTTTTAACTACGGTTTAAAATAAATTTAGTATTAGGGGGAAGTTTCGCACCCTAATACTCAATACCCCCTGGTATTGAAAACTCCTGCTGGTGTTTATTATTTGGGGGTTTTGTAATAGGGGGAAGGGGTTATATCATGTCCCTGCAAGTTGTCGCATTCCGCCAACTGCTCAAGAAGTGCTAAAGACTAGCAACCTGGTGTCCGTCACAAGTCCTCCCGGCATGGCCCCTTTCTGGGCACGACAGCCATATTTTCAGTGGCTTGGCATTTGGCAGACCAGTTACCCGGACTCTGAGTACTGGAAATAGGCCATGCTACAGCTCGATTTTCGTCCCGGATGAATCGTTTCTACCCTGGCCCATCCTGGCCCTAAATTTCAGGGGAACCAAAGATCCCACCCCTGAAGCAGCACACCGAGGATGGGAAAGGGAAAAGGATACGGCAAGGGCCCACACTTCCATGGCCCAGGCATCGGATGGCAGACGTGACCTGTATAGAGCCAACGAAATGATGAAATGTGGTAACAACATGACATTTTGGTTAGTACATCCTGATACTTATGAGAATTTATGACATGTTATGGACATTAAATCATGTTAAAACCATACAAATATACAACTATGAATGGATTTGAAATAAATAGAGAGTCATAAATAGCTAGTTGCGAGTTGCAGTGGTTTGTGGCCTTCAGGAGGAAATGGACAACAACTTCTGGCTTCGCGGAAGCCTGCAGGCGAAACCTGCGAAACGAGGGATGCCGGGTCATTTCAGCCCATTCAGCGACGTGTTGTGGGCCAGCAATGAAACTTGGTAACAAGTCCTGAGAAAATGTGTGTTTTCCTGGTGGTTGATTTTAGGAAAGTTTCTGAACAACTGAACAACGATTTTGAGCTGACGGAGAGAGATTGTAATTGCCGATGTGGTTCAATTTCTCCAGGAAACACATGCAACACCAGCGAGACACATTTGAAACATAGTTTTTCTTCAGTCAATGGCATGCCCTTTGTACACATATTTCATATACAACAGTGTGTGTGTATATATGGTGGTTTCCTGAGTGGAAAAAAGGGGGGTTTTCCCAGTTCTCATCATTTTTCATGGGAAAAAACCCATGAAATAAACCAAGGATTTTTGGATAGTCCCACTATGGAAACCCCCATGATCATCCCCAGAGGCACCGATGGATGGACAACCGGAACCATTCGCCGCCTCTTCGTCGGGAAAGGCGTGACCCCGTCCTCCACTGTTGCAGTCTGGCCAGCGGCCAGGGGCCAAAAATAGCGGTTGTTTCCTGGCAAAAAAATGAAATTTATGGCTGAGATTGGTGTTTGTTGCAGAAAATTTAATGCTTGGCATGGACGGTGTAATATGGTGTAATGCAAACGACACATCAAAAGAAGTAGCACCATACTATTAGCACCGAACGTCGTCCAATTCACCGAAGCACTTGGCTTCTGAAGGAGTTGATCAAAAACACATCCGGGTGGCTCCACCGTCCGGCAGGCTTCGGCTTCATTTCCAGAGATGACTGGCCCAGCACTTCCGGGCGTGGAGATGTGTTTCTCCACTTCTCGGATTTGGCATCTTGCTTGAGATGGGGTCCCATGAATAAAAGGCACTTGGGACAGACTCGGTCAAAGAATTGTTGAAATGTATCAATGCCTATTATCTATATCTATTTGTGATAACTATATAACTTAATTACATTACAACAGTATATGATAAAGTATATAACTAACTACATGCTAACAACCATTTTTGGGTGGATGAAGATCCATAAATCCCAGCTGTTGAAGGATGATGCAACACTATGCAACGATATGGTGGTTGGTGCTTTGGAACAGGAATTTTATGACTTTCCACAATATATGGGAATATTCCTTCCCACCAATTAGTATTAGTATCTATATGTTATTGCCCATCGATCTTCATATGGTAAGAAACACATCAAAAACAAACACCAAAAAAGGCGAAGTCCATCCGCGCCATGGGCTCCACAGCGCCCAGGAGGGCATAACATCTGGTGACCTGGCACTGGGGAGTCGAATGAAGTTCAAGTGGGAGGAGGAGCCTCGTGGGACCTCATGGGACCCGGTGAAATCGATAGCTCGCTCGTGTTCAGTTGGGGTTCACATAACTCCAATTTCACTATGGTTTTTACTGGTTTGTTATATAGTTATAACATCTTATCACTATATAATATATAGTTAGTGGATGACCTATTTGGAAATCCATAAATGGGGAACCTCTAGGTGGGGTTCCTTCTATAAACACATCCAAGATGATGCGCATCGTTTTTTTTGGCGTTGTGTCTGATTGATGCAGAAGCGATATGAAGTTATCACCCCAATGTCCAAACGTAATCTTTATTTCCAGTACATCATCATCATGTCCGACATGAAACCAGGATTTCGGAAAGCCATTGCCATTTTTGAGAGACGGGTCACTTACACGTTCATGTCCAGCAGGCCTCTCAGGATTCACGTGGACCCGGCGGCCGTGCCCGGATGGTTTGCTTTGTTGAGGAAAGCAGTGGTGCCCTGGCAGATGCGTCAGGTCGTGTCACGCCATCTGGTACATGAGTGGCTGCGGAAAAAATGACACGATGCTAACCTCAATTTCCGAAAGTGCGCAAGACCCAGGAAAGTCTGTGATAGAAAAACATCTCAATTGTGATCTGTATTTATTTGCATTTCATTCCTACGTGGCATTTTTGCATTGTTTCAAGACGTGTCAGATTAATTTGTTCTATATATCATGTTCTATCAAGTGTTAAGCATAGAAAAGCACATGTCGCAGGATCAACATGGATCACCGAGGTTCCCCATCTACACCGCCTCGTCGTGCTGCTCGCACTGGACGTGTGGCTTTGATGATGTATATGATGTCGTGAGGTTCATGTCAGAAGTCCTTTCTAAATTTTAAAATGTTTTGAAAAAAGTTCGATCAATCAACAATCTATGTTTTTGGTTGCTACCACAATCCTGGGTTGTGTAGTTGTTCTATTGGGCGTTTGAATTTGACTCTGACGATGTCTTGAGGTTGGATGGACGTGGGTGGACCAGTTTTGCTTGTTTTGACGAGTTGACAAGTTTGGCATCAACTGCAACTTGTGATACTTGGAAACTCAATTTGTCAATAGTCAATAATAGTCATTTATTCTTGGAAGAACCAAACAATTGACATGATGCCAGTGCTGCTGAAGCCACAGGAGTGCTGTTGAGAAGATCCGGAAAGTGTCCTGTCGTGCTATCGATGTCAGATGTGCCAAGGTCTATCGCAAGGATCTTTTCCTTGCTGTGCAGCAGCAGTTGAAAACAGCTGGGGAATATGAAGAGCGCAGGCGGTTGAGACAGAGAGTTGCCAGCGATTTTCCCATATTTTCCTCCCATGACTTAATTTGGAACAAATCAAAGTTTTAGATTTTGCCTGGGATACAGATTGATCTCCAATTTTCAAACGGGATCCGTTTGTCGAATCATTTTGGAGGCCATTTGGCACACGCTCCTTGCTGGGGCCATTGCCTTCCAAAATTATGTTTCCTTTCACCATCACAATGCCCGACTGGTATTGGGAAGCAGAAGATGAGCGTGCCTTGGTTGATTCATGTTGATTCCCAAACCCCTGGCTGATGATTAGTGAGGGTTGATCTTTATGTTATGCTACCCAATATATGTGGGATTATCACAATCCATGAGCTGAGAAACCTATTAATAACCAATACTGCTCAGCTGGTGATGCTGAGAAGTGGCGATTCGCCAAAACATGAGGTGCTTTGGCCGAAGCCAATGACGCTCAGCGGCTTCAGATGTTGGAAGCCCGACTCGACGCTTGGACGGCTCGCGCAACATGGAGCCAGAACCCATGACGGATCATATAGGATCCATGGTGCTGGTTCATATGCTAACATGACTGGGGTATATTGATGGGATCCATGGAGCACCATATATAGCAGCACCATGGATCCGTCATGGGGGATGATCCAAATTTGCGAAGCAAACGGAAACGTGTCCACGTGTCAACTTAAGTTTTTGGGCTTTCAGTTGTTCATGTAGCAGGTGCAACAACTATTGTAGCCCACAAACGCCGGTCGGGGATTGCGGTCAATATCTTTAAAGATTTCAGAAAACCCCATCACCACCATTGTTTGCCTATCAGATTCGATTGGTTGGTGGTGACTGGAACATGAATGGATTATGACTTCCCAGAAACAGTTGGGAATGGAAAATCATCCCAACTGACTCATATATTTTTCAGAGGGGTCGGTGGCTCAACCACTAACCAGTCATTGTCGTTTCCTTTATGGCCAGATGTTCCGCCAGCTCCAGGATCAGGAGAACGGGGCGGATCTCAATAACGGGGAGACTTTCGGAGACGACTGGGCGTTGCAGTCGTGGTCCTATGAGGAAGCCTTGGCAGCCAACCAGCGCCTGGCCAAGTATCACCAGCCTCGGGTTCCGCATTGGGTGCCACAGCATGAAGGTATCTTGACACCAAAGGATGGAAGTGTCCATCAAAGGGGGGTGATACTGTTTAAACATGATTAATAAATATTTATAAAGGTAGTCTTAATGGCAATGGATATTAATGGCTGATATATTTTTTCAGGATAATGGAAACGGATGTATGGAGGATGGAATGCAATGCGATGCCATGGGTTGTTTGTGGAACATTTTGGAACTGTCGAAATGAGATGTTCATTTTGCTGGGGATGTCTGCCCCTGGGGCTGAACAAATCCTGCCCACGGATCTTCACGATTTCAAGATGCATATTGCCATCTGGTGATGACTAACATAGCCATGGAAAGATCCACCAATTTTTAATAATTTTAATAGGTAAACCATCTATTTCTATGGGCCATCTATACCATGGCTATGTTAAATAACCATAGGGTATATCAGGAGAAAAGTGAACTTAATGTTGATCAGCACGATGCTTCCGAACCCTACATCTCCAATTCCTGAGGTTTGGCGGAATTCTTTCAGCCACTGGTCCTCCAGTGAGGGGGGCCTATGAGCTTTGAAAAGTCTGATTGTTTATGCCCTTTCAGGCAATGGAGCACCTTAGTGCACAAAGGAAAACTTGTGTTCCACAGTTCCGCACAGTCCCAACTGTGCCACCGGTACGGCCAAGTAGCAGGTTGTTGTTTTTGTTTGACAAGAAAGATGTTGCATCATTGCAACTTCTTGCAACAAATGTCAGGGGCATCACTTTAAAAAGCCCTGGAGTTTCCTTTGTTGCATGTTGCTTCCACGGTGCTTTTGAATCTGTCTTCTAGGTACAAAGGGCACAACGCCCATGCACAGAGAATTCAGAGCTGTGATGAGCTGTGTGCATATTGCATGTTGTTTTGGACTCAGTACTAACCCCACCGAGTGACCATCAACCCATCGACTTGCCTGGCAGCCTGGTCGGGATATTCCAAATCCAATATCCCCGCGACATCGAAGAAATCCACGACAGAATTCTGCAGATTGGCTTTGAGTACTGGATCCAGTATGGAGGTTTCCTAAAAAGGGGGGTATCCCCATTTCTCATCCATTGTAATAGGAGTTTCCATCATAAGCCATCCAGCTATTGGGGTACCCCCATGACTCAGGAACCTTCGTATTGTTTCGCTCGAATGAAGATGCAAGGGAACCCTTCGCGACAAGGTGAACCAACAGTTTGCCATGATGACGATTGCTTGGTTCATGTGCTGCGCAGCACAAATTCCCCCCACAGCCGGACAAAACGGTGCGAAATCGATCTTCCGATCTTCGGACCAGTGCACAAGATTCACAAGATAAGACGTTTCGAATTGTGCCACAAATGAGAAACATGAGATGTTGGTTCCATGGATATCACAAATGAGATGTTTCACATTATCTTCAACCTTCTGATGCAAATATGAGAAAACTATGTTGGGACATTTTTGGGATATTGACGTATTTTCGAAAGATCAAATGCTTGGATGGTAGAGACTAGAAACAACATGAAACAACCCTGCCCACTTTGCACCAATTGTCATATAATATAATATATAATATATATATATACATTATATGTCTATCTTGTTGGGCTATCTTCTTGGGAAAATTTCTGGTTTTGCTATCATAAAGCTGGGGTAATACATGAATATCTTTCTATACCCCATGACGGATCCGTGTATGCTATATATGGATATATAATGATATATATATATATATATGAGCCACCGCAAAAACCCCGGCAATACTAAATATGTATTGGACGGACATTGGTTTATGGAAATTGATGGAAATTAATAAAACCCCACGGTAAGCGATGGGACCTTCCCAAATTAGCGATACCCCTTTTCAAGGTTATGTCATTGTATTTCTCTAATATCCACATTAGCGATACCCAAATTGGACGTTGATTTCTGTGAATTATATACAAAAAAAGTAGCAGTTTCCTGCAAGCGTTACCCCCTAAGTTTACCATATATCATTATTGTACAAACGTGTGGTAAGCGATGGGACCTTCCCAAATTTGTGGATGTCCTTTCCGTGAACCTAGGGTTTTCGAGATTGCTCATATATATATATATATATGGTAACATGGATCCCATCAATATACCCCAGTCATGTTAGCATATATATATATATATATCGCATACATGGATCCTATGGGTTATTAATAACCATTATTGTTCAATTACCATTATGACTGGATGTATTGTGTTGCTATCTGGAAAAGGGCAAATCCGACTGCCGCCGGTCCTGACCCTGGCTTTTTCCAGCCAGGCGATTGCAGGACAAGACGGCCATGGCGGACACTATGTTGATATTGATTTATATGGATTTTCATCATTAAATATATCCATATATATATATCATCATATACATATCATCATATATATATATCAATATACATATATATATATATATACCATGAATCATCATTAAACATTCATAGGTCATTGATTATTTAATCATGGTTTCTCAATTTCTGCCACAGCATTTTGATTCGGAAGTTCCATGAAGCCCAGACGGGCTGAGTTTTTGGGTGAGCGCTGTGGACGTCGGACCACCATCAATTTCTTGGGCTGGGGGAATTGAAGGGGAGATTCCAAGAAGACATTTGTTGATTTTTCATGATTTTTCATATGTGTTTCAATTTCAAACATGTGTTTGGTATTCTTTGGTCATCTCGTATAGGGATAAAACATGATAAAACTGGGGATACAGGGCTGTGACAGCGCTTACATAGGGCCTACCAATCGAACCGACACAGCATCGCGCCTGGAACAAAAACAGGAGTTGCTGTCGTCCTTGGGTTGTTTCTGAGTTCCTTCCAATGGGGGATGCGAGGGAATCAACAGCTGGTTGGTCTGAAAATGCCTGAGAATTGAGGCGAAAACTCTGAAAAACCCGACAATTCAAAATTGTCATGGTCCAGTTTTTTTTAAAATATGTAAATAGATGCAATTAGCCATGAACTGCAGGGTGCACCCCATTTTCAGACATAGAACAAATTGCAATCCACCAGGTGGAAAAGGAGCTGGCACTAGGAGATTGCTTCATCATGGCCTATGTTTATCCTCTGGGCAGAGAAGTTTTTTGAGAGAATCTGCTGTTGGAAGTTCCAATGTCTCCATATGGATTATCAGTCCATGAGCGGAGCTGTCTCGGACTTTGGGACACACATATTCGGTTGAAAATTGAATAGAAGTTTCATGTTTCGATAGAAACTTTTTTTTTCGGGTTGCAAAATTATGGCAAAAGCTAAGGTGATATCCTCCATGGCCGCAACAGCCGCAACAGCCGCAACACGACATGAGTTGACACCGGCATGAACTTTTTGGCTCAGCCAAGCAGCCGGCAGAAGTTATGGCTCCAAAGAGGCACTTTACTCTCTCATCAGCTTGGGGCTGGAGTTATATGACAAGACCTACACTACCCAAGTAACATAGATTCACACAGCACCAATGGTTGGATTTTCGTTGTTCGTGGTGATAAATTTGCACACCCACTTATGGTTTGCTCATTTTTAGCTTTCATTGCTCATATCCCAGGATTCTGACTTGACCAAGTCCGTTTTCAAGAGTGAAGAGTACATATTTCTGGATATTGAGGGTTGGATGTTTCTGGAGATTTACTATTTCTGGTTATTTAGTATTGAATGTATTGACTATGTATTTCTAGTATTTAACTTATATGTATTTATAGTTTATAAACCGACCATTTATCATAGTAGTTACTATAAATACTAGACATAGTAAATTATACTATTTCCATATAGTTATATACTATTTAAATTTATCATAGTAGTTAACATACTATTTCCATGTATGTAGTTATATTATACTATTTCCATATTATACTATAAATACTAGTCAAAATGGCCATTTCCGGTTGAATATTTCGGCAGCCGACCAACGTATTGATGCGCTGGTCATCCCCACTTGACCCATGGCAGGAAGTCGGCAGGGACGGCCAAGGCAGCGGCAAAAGCAGCAGGGAAGCTCGGCCAAGGCAACTTATCCAATGCGGCAACACTACCATGGCTAGAGATATATATATATGTATAGATAGATAGATAGAGATAGATAGGTATAGATAGATAGAGATAGATAGGTATAGATAGGTATAGGTAGATATAGGTAGATATATAGATAGATAGAGATAGATAGAGATAGATAGGTATAGATAGGTATAGATAGATATATAGATAGATAGAGATAGATAGAGATAGATAGGTATAGATAGATAGAGATAGATAGGTATAGATAGGTATAGATAGGTATAGGTAGATATAGGTAGATATATAGATAGATAGAGATAGATAGAGATAGATATAGATAGGTATAGATAGATATATAGATAGATAGAGATAGATAGAGATAGATAGGTATACATAGGTATAGATAGATATATAGATAGATAGAGATAGATAGAGATAGATAGGTATAGATAGGTATAGATAGGTATAGATAGATATATAGATAGATAGAGATATATATAGATAGATAGAGATAGATAGAGATAGATAGGTACAGATAGATATATAGATAGATAGAGATAGATAGGTATAGATAGGTGTGCATGTATATATATAGCATCATATAGCAACCTCCAAAAAGATGCCGAACAGTTGGGCACCTGGCAAATATGAGGGGAAACATCATCGAACTACTATCTTGGAAACATGTTTCTTTAAAAAAAGGCCTGAGGATTTAAGCGTCATCCCACATACCAAGCAGATTGAACAAATATATAGGGGATATTCAAATTGTATATAATACATAGCATCATATAACATTATATAATACGTATAGATATCCATAAATCATCATATATATATCATATATCCACAGTCAATTTTTGTTTATATCCATTATATAGTACATCATATAACCATATATCAGCACGATATCAATCATATATCGTATATGCAGCTTTCCCAGTTGAGATTCTCACAGTGATCCAAAAATCAAGCCATGGCCACGTTTCAAGGGCCCCCACAGTGATGTGAACGTTGTTTAGATTCACCAAAAAAGTGAATGCTATGGTTATATTTGCGGATAATAAACCATAGTGAAATTGGAGTTATGTGAACCCCAACTGAACGCGATTTCGATTTCACGGGGGGCCCACATTGTAGATCAATATCGTATTTGAAACATCTTTGGTTTTTAGTAATCCAAAATGCATGATATGACACTTCACTAATGATTGGTTTTCTCCTGCCCATGGTTTTTCTTCGTTAAATCCAAACAAAACGGTTTGACCGGTCAAAACGTGATGCTCCCCCTTGAGGAGATCGTCATCTTTGTTTTTTTTTTGGTTCAAAGCATACCTTGCTGCAAGGAATGCTGGTAACCATACCACCTAGCAAAACATGGTGATGACTGGGGGATGGTTTATGGGTTTATGGCATTGTTTTAACCACAATAGATGACTAACATTGACTAACCATACAACCATGAATGTTCATCACAGCCATGAATTAGGAATTATCATGGAAAAGATAGAGTAATTATTCCCAATCATGGGAAGCTATCCAGAACCCATATAATCCCGTCCCCCAAATATAAGATATTCCAAACGAATCCCCGGGTTTTGTACTGGATCTATGCATGAATTGTAGTTTAATTCTATATTGGTTATATGATGTTAATTGATGCTATATGTAAATATCACAATACATACACATATGACATTCAATATAATATGTATGTATATATGTATGTATATATATACATATATATATACATACACATCTCCATTTAATGTTGCTTAAACCATGTTAGCTCTCCCATGTGGGCCGGGTCAAAATCAAAAACCTGGAGGACCACATGTTTTTGACCATCCAATTATTTTGGGTACCCAACTTTGACCAATCGTCATGTTTCGACCATAACTTGCCATATCGCTTAAGGCCCAAAAGCTGGCAGAGGTTGCTCCACCCCTTGAGGCAGCATGTTGGGCGTTGAGTTCTGTTGGGAAAGGACCCTTGCCTTGGCAAACGAACTGATCAGTGGGATTTTCAGGTTCCCAGTTCATGGAGGTACTGAAAAATTACTGAACCATATCAGGTTGTATTTTCTGGGGATCTTCCCTGAAATTTAGCCCTAAAACATAGGCCGAAAAAATATGGAATCGGTAGCTCCAGTAAATCTGTTCCAGGTTGACGGTCATTGATTTGATGAGTATGACATGATTTGATATGATACCCTCTGGTAAACTAACATAGCTATTGAGTTACCCATTGAAAATGGGTGGATCTTTCCATAGGTATGTAAACGTTTACCAGAGGCTATATGATATGATTTGATATGTTATGAGTATTATGAGTTGATAAATTATGGTTTATATATATATGATTTGACTAACATGATAAGTTACATAGAACTTGGCGTCTAGCGGGACCATGAGTTGTTTTTGGTGGAGCTTGGACCCGAACTGGTTCCACTGTGGAAGTCCAAGATCTATGGTAGGTCTAATGGATTTTTCTCCAAGTTATAATAGACCTACTAAAATTTGTGGTTATAATATGAAGATCCATTTGAAGATTTTTTCTCCAAGTTATGTTTCATAGATCTTCATAGATCTTCATAGATCTTCATAGATCTTCTTAGTTTGGAGGACCCCTAGATCCATAACTTGCTGTACTATTCAGTTGCAAAAAAAAACAACCAGCTTTGGGCTACTAGACTTCTGGCCGGTCGCCCGCCAGGATTTGAAGTTCCTGACCAGCGAGGCGGCCTCGATGCAGCGGAGCGTTTTCGGGATCCAAGACATCACAGATGAAAGATTCGTAGGGCTCGCGCGATCTGACCAGCAAGTTGTCAAATAAATGGTTGATGCAATTTGGAAGATGTGTTAGATATGTTGGAAATATGGGGATATTGTTCAGAGTATGTTTGAGCATGTTTGACTTACTTGTGCTAAACGTAGGAAATGAGGGAATGATCCACAATAACTATCAATAATAATTAATCCCATTCCCCCATTCCCATCCATTCCCTACTAAGCACCAGTAAGTTGAGCATGTTTGATCAAATATCTTTCGGACTTTAGGGGCTGGTTGATGCAATTTGTGGCCACAGACTGTTTCTCTCTCGGTGCTACTGGTGGAAAGCCGCCACTTTACCATGAGTAGTGTTCAAGACGCCAGTGGCTTATTAAACATGGAAAAAACATACTAGCCAATATGGAGGTTTCCCAAGTCATGGGAGGTACCCCCTTGCATCATCCAAGTCATTAGACCATGACTTAGTAGTATTGAAACCTATGGTGACTTGGGGATCTCCCATTTCAAGAAACTCCCATATAACAAAAATTATCACCATCCATTATGGGAGTTCCTCTTAACCAAGGGCGTGGTTGGAGAAGGGCTTGGTTGTCTCCTCTGAAGCAGTTCCAATTCTTGGCCGAAAATGGTTCCAGTTTCCACCACTGACCCAGAGGTTGGTCAACCCAACAATCACTTATATATATATATATACGAATATATACAGTATACATAGTATAATATATTATTATACATAAATCGACATACATTTGTATACATGTATACTATATACATGATGAACTACCATTTGGTTATTTGACATAGCCATGGAAAATCATCATTTTTAGTAGGTAAACCATCTATTTCTATGGGCCATCTACACCATGGCAATGTTAGTCAGAACCAGAGGGTAAATCCCATTAAATTACCAGTAAATCCCACTAAATCACAGTAAACCACCATTAAATCACCATTAAATCACCAGTAAATCCCTTGTTGTCTATGATTTCCACCATTTTTAGTAGGTAAACCATGGTAAACCATGGTAAACCATCTATTTCTATGGGCCATTTTCCTATGATTTCCCACTGGTGGTTGATGAAATCGCCACCGGTGAGTTCTCAGCGACAGGCGAATCTTCTTGAAGCCTTCTATCGGATTCTTCCGAGTGATCCATGCCGTGGAAGACGGTGGGGGGTGTCCGGTGATTTCACCAACCAATTTCCATGGGATTTCCAATAGATATTTAATATGGGAATATAGGGATTATCAATGGTTAATACTGGTGAATTATGTTCATCATCTGGTTGGTGGTGACTGGAACCATTTTGACTGGATTTTGAAGAAAACCATTCAGTTGGGAATGGAAAATCATCCCAACTGACGTTCACTCCATCATTTTTCAGAGGGGTAGGTTGGAACCACCAACCAGAATCAGATGAAATCCCATAATATATGGGATAATCCTTCCCATTGACGAACTCATATTTTTCAAGATGGTTACATCACCAACCAGATCGATGTTTTTTGAATTCTCAGACACATCCGTGGTCGATGTTTCTTGGCATCAGCACGCCGCCATGGTCGGTAGTGCTAGCTATGTCTTGTTTCACTACGCCAAGGATCTGAAAACAATCAACAAACAGGGATATGGTTGCAGTTTCTAGATATAGTATGATAGAACAACTGCAACCATATCCCCATGTTGATAATATTATTTTAGTTACTTATAGGGATTATGATATATCAATTCTCTAGATATAGTATGATATAATAACTTATAGGGAGAGATGATAATATTCATATTCATTCATATTCTATCCAATTGCCAACTAGTTAGATGGTTAGATGATGTACCACAAACCAACCTGCAACTGGGGCTCTTTGTGCTTGGCAGGCCGGTTCAGGAAGAGAATACCACTGATCTTGTTCCACCAGGTGCTTCCAGCTGTCTCACGGGTGTTATGAATTGGGGATTTTCATGGATTATCACTACAACTAGCCAACTAGTAACTAATATATCACATTGGCGATATTCGAGGATTATATCAATGGATTGTCCATACCCTCTGGTAAACGTTTACATAGCTATTGAAAATGGCCATTAATAGTGGATTTTCCCATTAAAAATGGTGATTTTCCATAGTTATGTTAAATTACCAGAGGGTAATTCTCCATTTTGGGAATCCCGTTTTGAAGCACCCAATGTTGTTTTTCCCAAGGCTTTGCCTGTGGCTTCGCAGCGGCTCCAGCCCCCTAAACCCTTCCGGCCCACTTGGCCGTAACGGCACCGGCAGCGGCATGGAGTGCTGCAACGGGTTCGTCGATTCTGTGAATCCCTTGGACCCAAAGGACCCAAAGTGGCAGAAAAGTGCCGAATTTGGCCCAGACAAGGACTGCTTGGTGGTGAAGTTTTTATTTTTTTCCATTATTTTTTGGGATGTCAACCTTCCCATTGACGAACTCCATGATTTTTCAAGGTGGTTGGGAATGGAAAATCATCCCAACTGACGTTCACTCCATGATTTTTGAGAGGGGTAGGTGGCTCAACCACCAACCAGAGGAGATGCTGTGGCAATCAAGACCTCTGCATAAGGATCAATGGTTAATGTCCAATAACGCCATCCGTGCCGAAGCTTGGTGGCAGGAAACTTCGGAACAGGACGAAGGTCAAAGATGGAACCACAGTGATCAAGCAACTCGATAAAAGCAACCTTGAGGTTCGACTACTATATATACATATATATATATACCCATAGGATCCATGTATTGTCCATGTATGGTATATATGCTCACATTGGGGGTATATTGATGGTAAATGTTACCATATATAGCATACATGGATCCTATGGGATATATAATATACTATTTCGGACATTGAGTCTAGTAGGGGTCAAATGGTCAAGGTCTTGAGTCAAGATATCCTACGTTTTTGCAATGTTAACCTTTCATGTTCGGGCGCCTCCATCATTTGGATGTCAGGAAATCCAGGAATTGCATTCAGCCATCAGCGCGGTGGTGGAACGAGGAGAGCTTTGTCTTTGGGAATTGCATCTCATCAAGAGCGCCTGGAGGATACACAAGGACGGGGAGAGATGGGATTTTTCAGCGGACAATGTCTGATCACGTCTCAGAGGTCTCAGAGTCACCGAGTCACCTTGCCCTCTGCTAAACTAACATAACTATGGAAAATCACCATTTTGAATGGGAAAATCCACTATAAATGGTCATTTTCAATAGCTATGTTAGTCATTACCAGAGGGTAACTCAAAGGGATTTTTTAGGCGTCAATTTTGACCGAGCGCCTAGGAGCACGTAGCTGGGAACATACACCAGAAGAAAGAGCTGGTGATTCCCTTTTTGGATGAGCGAATCAAGCTGGACTACAATCTGAAGCAAGGTCGGTGTCAGGTCATCTACCATGGGAAAATCCACCATAGAGTTGACGTTCCCAGCTATAAACCTCCACTTAAAGGTTGATTTTCCCAGCTAGAGACCTCCGTTTAGATGTTCAATTGAGCAACATTGAGCAACAAATTTTTGGGGGTATGCGGGGATTTGGACAAGAGTGCCGCGATTTCGCAATTAGTGCCTTGCTGGTGGGCATAGCTTCGCGAAGCCACAAGCGTAGGCTATGTGATGCAGATGTGTTTCCACATGTTTGACATCTTCAAATGTAACCAATATATAAAGACCATGTGACCATGAGTTTACCATAGCAAATTGGAACTGGCATCTACTTGCATAGGGCTTACATGCGTAGTGCAACTCAAGCCTGCGATTCATATTCAATTCAGAAGTTCTTTAGTGGTCAGTGTTAGATTTTCGTCATTACCTTGGGGAGTGTGAAACCTATACGGATACGTCTTTGTTGCAGATCTAAGAGGCTTCTCCGCAAAGGCCCCCGCGAAGGCAGAAAATCACCATGAAACACCAACTAGAGGCCTTTCTGAATATTAGATCATGTTTTAGCCCATACAATTTTGCTGGTTTGGTGCCTTTCCGCTGCTCTGGCAGATGCAATCTCAAATTCTTAATTTTTCTCGTCCTCTGCTTCTGCTTCGTCAGCTTCTGACAGGAAATGAATCAAAGGTTCAAGCAACAGCCGCAAGAATAATGCATGCCGAAAAATTACGCGAAGGCAAGCGCGAAGGCTTTTTGAAAGAACGCAATAAGCGCGAAGGCACCATTCGCGGTAAAACCCATCCCGTGTAGGCGTCACGTAAGTAGTAAGCTTTGGCAAAAGCCGCGAAAGCCACCTGTAGATCTTTTCAGTGTATAGACGCCGCCAAGTACCCAAAAACGACAACACTCAATTGACTCAATTGCCATGGTTGATTATCAGAGAATATACTTGTATATACTTGTACCATTGTTGATTGGTGAAATTAAGCATTTAAACCATCAAATACTTTTTTGTTGACAATATTCTAAGCATCAACACCATATTTGGATGTAGATATACTATGATATACTTATATGTCGAGAAAGGATGGTGGGTCAAAAACAGGTCAGTAACCCTGCTTCAATCACCGAGAATTATATATTTATTCCCCATATAACCCATGTAACCGATACCTGGTAGCCAGCTCAGCCAGTGTCTTTTTTAGATTTCGTGAGTCGGACAGTCGGACTCCCCGATATTTTTTTGGGTAAAGAACTATAGGTAAAAAATGCCACAAGTAAAGAGACTTATAGATAGAATTACAGTAGAATTAGAGTCATTGGATGTATTTGGTTCATAAGTGGATTTAATTCAGGATTATATCATATGAATCATATCCCTTATAACTGGGCTGTAGTGGTTTGTTTGACCCCCAAATAAAAATCACAAGAAATAAACTCCATGGCCCATCTAAGTATGGACAGATTTACCGATATTTCCATGATTTTCATATGCCATGTGCTTCGCGTCAAATGTTGGAATGTATACCCATATCGCGGGGATGGCCATCAATCCATTCATCTGGGTAAATTTCATCACGACCTCACTGTTCTCCCTCACTGGGAATGATGGTTAGTAGGGGTAACTATCCCCAAATGACTTTATTTCAGGTTAGTGAATTATTATTATTATTTACCCATATATATAATGTATTGATAATGTTAACCAACCAGGATTAAATGGAATCATAGGGTTTAGCAGCCACTGCTCATCTACGGTGTTTGGATTCACCTTATGAATGACAAGCAAATTTTGCCACGTAACTTGATAATGTCACATATATTCATAGTATTTTCATGTAGTATCTATAATTGTAATTGTAATCGTTTTTCCATAGTGGTATCTAGAGATGGTATATACATAGAAACGATTCTTAATCATAAAACTAGATAAAACTAGCATGTTATTTGATTATATGATAGAACACAAACAAAAATCCCTTGACAACCATGATCTTTTCCAACACATAGGGATTTCCATATGAAAAACCCTGGGTTTCCATCAGATTTCCCATGAATTTCCAAAGAAATCCAAACATTGTTGAGGTCATTTGGGGATAGTTACCCCTACTAACCATCATTCCCATATATATATATATTTTATATATTATATATATATTATATATATATTCATATATCTGGGTAAGTTATTCCATATCTGATCCTGGTTGGTTAACATTATCAATATATATATACATATCAATATTCTATATATGGGTAAATAATAATAATTCACTAACCTGAATGGTTGAGGTCGCAGCCAAGTTCTCCTTGCTCTGGAGCAGCTTTCGGAAGAAGTGACTGCAGTGGATCCCTCCACGGAGCTCCAGGATGTTCTCATCCGCCTGGAGTCGCTCAACGGATTTCATGGTGATTTCCAGCCACGGGCTGGCTGAAAATCGTGGTGATTTTCATGGGATTTGATGATTGAGCATGGGATTTCATGGTGATTCTTCATGGATGCTGATTTTTCATGGGATTTGATGATGATTTAATGGGATTGAGAATGGACTGTTTAATGGATTCAATGGAAATATCAGCAGATATCACTGTAGTTAATGGGGTTTATACACCAACTTTTGATGTTTGTCAATAGCCCACCCTGCTTAGTAGTTCGTCAATGGAGTTATAGTCCACTTGTGGTGATTTAATGGTGGTTTCATGGTGATTTAATGGTGATTTAATGATGATTTTCATGGTAAACTGGAAAACCCAGCAACCAGGGAGTTTCTGGGACCCGTTCACCACTGACAATCTGATCTGGATGATCCAAGGATCCGATTTGCAGAAGGTGATTTCATGGGGATATTGCATGGGAAGAAATGGAAATGGAAACAAGAAATATATATATATAGATTACATTACATTGCATTACATTACATTGCATTACATTACATTACATTGCATTACGTTACATTGCATTACATTACATTGCATTACATTACATTGCATTGCATTACATTACATTGCATTACGTTACATTACATTACATTGCATTACATTACATTGCATTACATTACATTACATTGCATTACGTTACATTGCATTACATTGCATTACATTACATTGCATTACATTACATTACATTGCATTACGTTACATTGCATTACATTGCATTACATTACATTACATTGCATTACATTACATTACATTGCATTACGTTACATTGCATTACATTACATTGCATTACATTACATTGCATTACATTGCATTACATTACATTACATTGCATTACATTACATTACATTGCATTACGTTACATTACATTACATTACATTGCATTACATTACATTACATTGCATTACGTTACATTGCATTACATTACATTGCATTACATTACATTGCATTACATTACATTGCATTACATTACATTGCATGACTTTACATTGCATTGCATTACATTGCATTACGTTACATTGCATTGCATTACATTACATTACATTACATTGCATTACATTGCATTACATTACATTGCATTACATTGCATTACATTACATTACATTGCATTACGTTACATTGCATTGCATTACATTGCATTACATTACATTGCATTACATTACATTGCATTACATTGCATTACATTACATTACATTGCATTACATTGCATTACGTTACATTGCGTTAAGTTACATTGCATTACATTACATTACATTGCATTACATTACATTGCATTACATTACATTGCATTACGTTACATTGCATTGCATTACATTACATTGCATTACATTGCATTACATTACATTGCATTACATTGCATTACATTACATTACATTGCATTACATTGCATAACGTTACATTGCATTACATTACATTACATTGCATTACATTACATTGCATTACATTGCATTACATTACATTACATTGCATTACGTTACATTGCATTACCTTACATTGCATTACATTGCATTACATTGCATTACATTGCATTACGTTACATTGCATTACATTACATTGCATTGCATTGCATTACAATACATTGCATTACATTACATTGCATTACATTGCATTACATTACATTACATTGCATTACGTTACATTACATTGCATTACGTTACATTGCATTACATTGCATTGCATTGCATTACAATACATTGCATTGCATTACAATACATTGCATTACATTACATTGCATTACATTGCATTACATTACATTACATTGCATTACGTTACATTACATTACATTACATTACATTGCATCACATTACATTGCATTACATTGCATTACATTACATTACATTGCATTACATTACATTGCATTACATTGCATTACGTTACACTGCAATTATTACATTACAATTGCATCTACATTACATACTTGCATTACAATACATGCATTACACGCATTACGTTACATGCACTATTACATTTGCATTCATTACATTGCATTACATTGGCATACATTACATTAGCATTTACATTGCCTTACATACATTGCATTCATTGCATACATTACATTGCATTACATTACATTACATAGCATACATTGCATTACATGACATTGCCCATTACGTTACATTGGCATTACCATTACATATTCCATTGGCATTACAATACATTGCATTACATCGCATTACGTTACATTGCATTACATTACATTGCATTACATTACATTACATTGCATTACATTGCATTACATTACATTACATTGCATTACATTACATTGCATTACATTGCATTACATTACATTGCATTACATTACATTACATAGCATTACATTGCATTGCATTACATTACATTGCATTACGTTACATTGCATTACATTACATTACATGACATTACATTGCATTACGTTACATTGCATTACATTACATTGCATTACATTACATTGCATTACATTGCATTACATTACATTGCATTACATTACATTACATTGCATTACGTTACATTGCATTACATTGCATTACATTGCATTACATTACATTACATTGCATTACATTACATTGCATTACGTTACATTGCATTACATTACATTACATTGCATTGCATTACATTGCATTACATTACATTACATTGCATTACGTTACATTGCATTATATTACATTGCATTACATTACATTGCATTACATTGCATTGCATTACATTACATTGCATTACATTGCATTGCATTACATTACATTGCATTACATTACATTACATTGCATTACGTTACATTGTATTACATTACATTGCATTACATTACATTGCATTACATTGCATTACATTACATTGCATTACATTACATTGCATTGCATTACGTTACATTGCATTACATTACATTGCATTACATTATAACATTGCATTACATTACATTACATTGCATTACATTGCATTAGGTTACATTGCATTACATTACATTACATTACATTGCATTACATTACATTGCATTACATTACATTGCATTACATTGCATTACGTTACATTGCATTACATTACATTGCATTACATTACATTGCATTACATTACATTGCATGACGTTACATTGCATTGCATTACATTGCATTGCATTACATTGCATTGCATTACATTGCATTACATTGCATTACATTGCATTACATTACATTGCATTACGTTACATTGCATTACATTGCATTACATTACATTGCATTACATTACATTGCATTACATTGCATTACATTATAACATTGCATTACATTACATTACATTGCATTACATTGCATTAGGTTACATTGCATTACATTACATTACATTACATTGCATTACATTACATTGCATTACATTACATTGCATTACGTTACATTGCATTGCATTACATTGCATTACATTACATTACATTGCATTACATTACATTACATTGCATTACATGACGTTACATTGCATTGCATTACATTGCATTACGTTACATTGCATTGCATTACATTGCATTACATTACATTACATTGCATTACATTACATTGCATTACGTTGCATTACATTGCATTACAATACATTGCATTACATCGCATTACGTTACATTGCATTACATTACATTGCATTACATTACATTACATTGCATTACATTGCATTACATTACATTACATTGCATTACATTACATTGCATTACATTCCATTACATTACATTACATTGCATTACATTACATTACATTGCATTACATTGCATTACATTACATTACATTGCATTACGTTACATTGCATTACATTACATTACATTGCATTACATTACATTGCATTACATTACATTGCATTGCATTACATTGCATTACATTACATTACATTACATTGCATTACATTACATTGCATTACATTGCATTACATTACATTACATTGCATTACATTACATTACATTGCATTACATTGCATTACGTTACATTGCATTACATTACATTACATTGCATTACATTACATTGCATTACATTACATTGCATTACGTTACATTGCATTGCATTACATTGCATTACATTACATTACATTGCATTACATTACATTGCATTACATTGCATTACATTACATTGCATTACATTACATTACATTGCATTACATTGCATAACGTTACATTACATTACATTGCATTACATTGCATTACGTTACATTGCATTACATTGCATTACATTACATTACATTGCATTACATTACATTGCATTACATTACATTACATTACATTACATTGCATTACGTTACATTGCATTACATTGCATTGCATTGCATTACAATACATTGCATTACATTACATTGCATTACATTGCATTACATTACATTACATTGCATTACGTTACATTACATTGCATTACGTTACATTGCATTACATTACATTACATTGCATTGCATTGCATTACAATACATTGCATTGCATTACAATACATTGCATTACATTACATTGCATTACATTGCATTACATTACATTACATTGCATTACGTTACATTGCATTGCATTACATTGCATTACATTACATTACATTACATTGCATCACATTACATTGCATTACATTGCATTACATTACATTACATTGCATTACATTACATTGCATTACATTGCATTACGTTACACTGCATTACATTACATTACATTGCATTACATTACATTACATTGCATTACAATACATTGCATTACATCGCATTACGTTACATTGCATTACATTACATTGCATTACATTACATTACATTGCATTACATTGCATTACATTACATTACATTACATTGCATTACATTACATTGCATTACATTACATTGCATTACATTACATTACATTGCATTACATTGCATTACATTACATTACATTGCATTACGTTACATTGCATTACATTACATTACATTGCATTACATTGCATTACGTTACATTGCATTACATTACATTGCATTACATTGCATTACGTTACATTGCATTACGTTACATTGCATTGCATTACATTGCATTACGTTACATTGCATTACATTACATTACATTGCATTACGTTACATTGCATTACATTACATTGCATTACATTGCATTACGTTACATTGCATTACATTACATTGCATTACGTTACATTGCATTACATTACATTACATTGCATTGCGTTACATTGCATTACATTACATTACATTGCATTACGTTACATTGCATTACATTACATTGCATTGCATTGCATTACAATACATTGCATTGCATTACAATACATTGCATTACATTACATTGCATTACATTGCATTACATTACATTACATTGCATTACGGTACATTGCATTACATTACATTACATTGCATTGCATTGCATTACAATACATTGCATTACATTACATTGCATTACATTGCATTACATTACATTGCATTACGTTACATTACATTGCATTACGTTACATTGCATTACATTGCATTGCATTGCATTACAATACATTGCATTGCATTACAATACATTGCATTACATTACATTGCATTACATTGCATTACATTACATTGCATTACATTGCATTACATTACATTACATTGCATTACGTTACATTGCATTACATTGCATTGCATTGCATTACAATACATTGCATTACATTACATTGCATTACATTGCATTACATTACATTACATTGCATTACGTTACATTACATTGCATTACGTTACATTGCATTACATTGCATTGCATTGCATTACAATACATTGCATTGCATTACAATACATTGCATTACATTACATTGCATTACATTGCATTACATTACATTACATTGCATTACGTTACATTGCATTACATTACATTGCATTGCATTGCATTACAATACATTGCATTACATTACATTGCATTACATTGCATTACATTACATTGCATTACGTTACATTGCATTGCATTACATTGCATTGCATTACAATACATTGCATTGCATCGCATTGCATTACATTGCATTGCATTACATTACCTTACCTTGCATTGCATTGCATTGCATTGCATTACATACATACATACATACATACATACACACACATACATACATACATACATACATACATACATACATACATACATACATACATACACACATACGAACATACGAACATACGAACATACAAACATACAAACATACATACATACATACAAACGTACAAACATACAAACATACAAACATACATACAAACATACATACATGCATGCATACATACATACAATATATGTATGTGTATGTATTTGTATGCATTATTTGTATGTATATATAATATGTCCCTTTTGTTGATGGTGAAATCCTCATGTTTGATTGCTAAAGCGTCATTTTCACAGAGCCAGGAAGTATCAACATGGACTTTTACAGCAGCTCAACAAAGAAGAGAGCTGCGAGCTTCAATTGATGCGCGCATATTTTTCTCCTGACGAAGCCAAACCTCTTGTGACCTGGTTTAACTCGTGTTTGAGAAAACCCCTCAGGCAATCAAACATGGCAACTGAAAGGCCTAACTTGAATGGTTGTTTAATGGGAACATAATCTATTGTAAATTGCAATGTTTGATTGCTGGAGGGTACAACCTTTTTGTTGTGTTCTTGATTACCTGAAAAATAGGGGCATACTGGTATACCTAGTATACCCCATAAGTGGAAACATGATTATCAACCACACTAAACCACAGTAGTATTGATCTTTCAAGTCACGCTGAAATTATGTGTCCTAACCTTCCAAATGGCCTTTGCCTGGCGGACATGATAATCCATTGGACTGGGGATAACACATTCTCAGGGGAAAACAAGAAACATATACCAATCAACAAAAAAAAATACGTATGCATAAAGAAACATATACAAATTATATGCATGATTACATATGTAATTATACATTCTATATAAATTATATGTAATTATTTGATTTGTGTGCATCAGATTTGTCATCATATGGTGTTTCTTGATGTGTTTCATCAAGAGCTGGTTTCATTGATAGCTGCACTGATCGCTGTGCCGGGGAGGTCGACCAACTAATCGAGTCCCATCCATCGCTGGGCAGCTTTATCTTCTTTGCGGGCGACGAGACTTGTCTCACTTCTTGGTTCGATGTTGGCACATTTGGAGTCCCTGGAAGTTTTGGGGGACCCATATCAACTTGGATCTGTTCATGTTGCAGATTGCATGGTGAGATACTAGGAATTGTCCCATTTAAAGACTTTTATATAAGGCCCACTGAACTCGGCCATGCTTTCAGGTTTGTCTATGATAACCAACCGCATATCATTTGCCCAGGCCCTTGATTCTTTGGGTGTGTCGCTCCAGATCAATTTAGGATCTGAATCGGTCATGTTTTTCGATAGTTTTCTTGTAAATTCCATGTATATTATATGTATATTACAAAGAATCAACTATTCTGTTATAATGGTTCTAAGTGTCACGAATCAATTCACCAAAATTTAAAAACTGGTTCTTTCGCCGAGCGCCAACGCTGTGAACGCTTCAGCTTTCCCCCACGGTGACTCGGCGGAGGAAACATTCTCTGGGTTTATGAAACAGGAAGACATCTCCAGCTTTTCGCCACTCGGCCTGGGATGGAATACGATCGATGGTCAACGGATGTCAACGGCCCAGATCCATCCGTTTTCAGATGTGTATGATGTTTTTTGATTGTTTTATGATGTTTCAGGATGCTTTATGATCAATATGATTCCTATATGGTGTTTTCTTGTGTTTAATGATGTTTGAATTGTGACCGTTAGAAAGGCGTTGCCAGATTTCAAGATATTTCAAAATTTCAACATATTTCAACTGGGTTTACCGGAGAAAGTAGACAAAAGCATCGCTTCCCTATGATGCTGCAGAATTCCGTGCTTTCAGCTGCTTAGTGGGGTTTCCATAAATGGGGGTACCCCGATAGCTGGATGGTTCATAATGGAAAATCCTATTAAGATTATTTAAGATTGATGATTTAGGGCTACCCACCTTTTTGAGAAACTTATCTTCACTACTAAGGGGAGAGGACCCGTACACGATTGAAGTGAAATCAAATATCATAGTACACATGTATCCTTGGATTGGTTCAAGGGAAAATTTACAGGAAACATCAGGAAACCCCAATACTTAATGGCTTTGAATGTCTTCGATATCTTATGACCTTATGACTGAGAGTGCAGAGTGATATCTGCCCCATGGAGTCGACCGTTCATTTTCTGAAGATTGAAATCTATTGGTCACTGCAAATTGTGATATTATCATCATAGTTAGTTATATAAATTTATAAATACAATATTTACAACTGATATATACATATTGCATATCATACATATACTGACTTCAAAGTTAAGCATGTTTTCCCCATGGGAAAGCCGGTTCCTGTGACATCTGTGACTCAGGTGGTACTTCAACTTCAAGATCAAATGCCAGGAATTTGACGCAGGCTTCGTACGACCATTAGAGGCGGTCCTCCATGGAACTCCCCTACGGACCTGCTATTTCTGCTGAAGCCAGGATAAGAAAAGCAGCGCTTGGTCTGAACGATCCCTAGATGTTGAAATATTGCTGGATATATTGGTTCAATGGCATTGAAATATTGGAGCTATATCCCCTGGTCCCCTGCCCTTACATAGACCTCATCCGGAAAATATATGGTACCTCCAATAAATTGGTTCCCTTTAATGGTCAGTGATTGGTGGGGTTTATCCTTAGACGTTTTTTAGACACTGGATCCATCAAATTTTCTGAGCGTCTTAATGGAGTGTTGGTGTCCAAGATGGGGCTCTTCAGTTTGACCCAGCTACCGCCGTTGTCATTTTCCGGACCCAATGGGGTTGAAATCTGCTCGTTGCCGCTATGTGTGGAGATGCGGAGATGCCAACTTTCTGTGTGGTGCGGGCTTTACAAAGTTGGTTCCTGTCACCCACCAAGCAAAGCGCAAGTGGTGAAGGTTAGCTGAAGGTAACCTCCAATTCGCAACCAGTGTGTATTTGGCATTTCAGAACTAGCTCCCCCAAGATTGGGTCAAAGATTAGGCCAAAGGCGCCAATGCCAAAAACGCATTTAGGGTGGCTAAATGAACGCCAAGTTGACTCCTGACCAACACTGAAAACTTCCTGTTTTGACAGGGAGGAGGTGTTGGACGCGAGAAAAAGGGCTGAGCACTGCAGGAATGCTGGTTTAAAAACACAAGAAATCACATAATTACAAAAAAACAAATATCAACAAATGACTTCGGAAACAACACAAGACAGGATCTGTAGGTGTATCATGGTTCCAAAATTTGGCCCCGCCGGATCCATCGAACTCCACTTTTCGAATGGTTTTCCTCCTGCTTCGCGTGGTTTGCTGCGTTGAATTCTTGCCTCCTACAGGAAGGATCAGTGAAGTTGGTAAAGGAGTTACATTACATACTAGTACGACTCTATGGCTGTATGGTCACTGATGGCATACTTATATATACTGATGGCCACTGTAGATGTTTCTTTGGTACCACATCTAATCAGCTGTTGGCTGTGTCAATTACTTTCCATCTCACTTTTTGCAGATTCTTCCAAGGGCAGAGGAAAACGGGGCTCCCTCGCCCCCAACGAATAACAAGAACAAATAAACACCTGAAATTAAAAGACTCACCAGGTTTAATAGCTAAGTCTGCAAGCAGTGCATCAAGATATCAAGAGCATACCCTTCGAAATTACAACAAAATATAGATAATAAGTCATCTGCAAATGGATCCAAAAACCATAGTTATATTAAGTTACTGGAGGCTTGGTAATCCAGGTTCCCATGGAAAACACCATGGTTTAAGGGTTTTTTTTCCCATGGTCCGAGGCGAAAAATCCCATGGTTTAGGCACCACAGCTCCAGCTCCGACAGGTAGCTTTCCAAATCCATACCTGGCGATCGACCTCAATGACCCCACTGCGGAACTTTTTTTTGCTGAAGCGAAGCTAAAAGACTTGACTTAACTTTGAGATTATGATGTCATCATTGATATATGATGATGTTGATCTGTTATATTCTGTTATACTTTTACGTTTGAAGATGTTGAAAGTTGAGATGGTTGATGTTTGATTTTGATGAATTTGAGACATTTTCCCAAGATAGCAATTGCTAGCCTTCCCCAGTTGGAACAAAGGGAGGCGGTGGTGTACAAAAATTGTCATGTTTTTTGCGTATAAGCGTAAACACTACCGGGATCCATTACGGGATAAAATCGCCCAAATGTGGCAAAAACAAAGTAACAAGCCTCGTTTCTGATATGAGATTTGTTCGAATCAACATGTTCAAGAAATAGGTATGTATGGAATGGTAGAATCAGTTGAATTAATGAACAGCTTTATTATTTGATTTACCGCATTTCGTAGCTTTCGTAGTTGTTGATTGACGATTTTGTCAGGACAAGCAAGGCGTTTGGCAGAAAGAGATCGCACTGAGCAAAGCTCTTGGGCAGGCGCTGATCGGGGGGCAGGAGGGTGCCATTGGAGGTTGCCACTAAGCTGAAAAACAACCTGTAAGACTGTAAGCTTCGCATTTCAATTATCAACTGAAATATGTAGCGTAATGTCATGTAAAGTCGCACGAAATTTTGCTACCAAACCAAACACAGCAAATAGCCACAGAGTCTCGGCAGCTGCATTTGGCATCCCGGAGATCCACACCCTGGGCCTGATATTTTCAGATCCGGGCGGACATAACTTTTGTGATTTGGGGCGATCCAGATTCTGGTGGGGACAGCCTCAGCATTCTTAGTCCAGTTCGCATGTGTGTAGCCATGTTGGCACACATTTCCCTCTTGGTCCAGAATCCTCCTTACTCTCTTGTCATTGGCTTTCGGAAGTTTGAAAAGACCTGAAAGCGATGTGTTGAAAATGCAGTGCGTGTCCTTTCAACACAAACATATGGAGAGGTTTCGTGATAGATCCCATGTTTCGTAGGACTTCTATAGTTCTTCAGACAAGCCAAGAAATATGTATATATTTAATTACCAATATATATATATGATTATATATGTAATGTAATGTAATGTAATGCAATGTAATGTAATGTAATGTATGGTATGTATGTATGTATATGTATATGTATAGAACTAGGACATACAAAAAAGTAGTAAATGGACATTGAACATAATTCCCATACATAATTTTTACATAATTTATGCATCTATATTCTACATACATGAAGGTGTCCTAAAATGGGGGTACCCCCAAATCATCCATTTGAATAGGTTTTTCCATTATACACCATCCATTTTACGGGGTATCCCTATTTTAGGACACCTCCATATATATCTAGGCAAATTATAGTAATTCACTAACCTGAAATGTTGGGCCGTTTACCTTTGACAAAAGGGCCCCCCCCCTGCCTGAGCCCAAGGGGTGACCCGCAGACTGTTCGCTTTCCTTCCTATATTAGGAAGCAAATGTTCTTTGTGAAACGTCTCTTTCTTGCGTTAGACACACAAAGTTCCTCTAAAAAGTGTTGCGTTGCCTTCTGACTTCCAGCTGTGCTTTTTTTGCCTGAAATGTTGGGCCATTTTGGGATGATTCCCCGAATCCTAACCATGATTCCAGTGAGGGAGAACAGTGAGGTCGTTATAATTTACCCAGATCAGTGATCAATGGTACAGTACTTGATAAACCGTACGTTAATTGATCAGAATGGTAAAGTATGGTAAAGTACCATTTCTAATTTATCACTAATTATAGTTATCAATGGTACTTGTTATATAACTATAATTGTACATATATATATATGTTATATAATTCATTATATATAATACCATTGATAACTATAATTATAGTTATCTTATATATATATATTTAAGCCATGGGCCTTTTCAACAAATGCCAGGATCCAGCTGTCGCTTGTCGTCACAGAACACAGCAGGGTTTCTTGAGACCAGCGGGGCTCAGGACCGAGGGGCTTCCGGCGCTTCAAAACCGGGCGAAATTGGCAGAGTTATGGCCCGAAATAGCAGTTATAAGTCAGCTATAAGCCCTATTTTTGGAATGATAGCCCCATTTATGACCATCTATAACTGGTAAAGGGCGTTTAACTGCAGGAAATGGATGGAAATGGGCAGTTCCTCTAATGTTGTTTCACCAAATTTGGGGTATACAAGAGCAACAATGATAGGGAAGTGGGAGCTAATTATGCGAGCAAATTCATTTGGGATCATGTGAGAAAGAGGCTAAACTCTCCGAGTAGGAAGTATGTATTCGAGCAACTTCTCATGTAAAAACATGCATTTTGATATGTAAAACGATGTAGTGAACTCCCAGAAACGATAACATGGGAGTTGGTTCATATGTGAAAGCATGCTGGGATGTGAAGGGGTGGTATTCATGACATGATGGTGGATACCTGTTCTAGAAACATCTAGATTATCTAGGCTCTCAGTTGTGGGGTATACGTCACGCCCAGCTCACACAACGGAAGATGTGCAAAAATATGCTGACACTCACTCTTGATCCTGGCAAATTTCTTTATTTCTGATTATTGCAAACGCTTTTGCATAACAGTCACGTACTGTTATGTGGTAACTAGCTGGATTTGGATGCTCTTTTGGTCTCGCCATCGCTCAAGCCCTCCGGATGAACGTTTTGTATTTTCGTGCTTTCATGCAAGCAGCGACGATGAGAACAGATCTCCTTTCCAACTTTCTTTGGTTCATGCCATTTTCCTAAACATGTACCCTGCTTTGAACGATAACGAAAACGAAACGATGAGCATTTCTTGACAAAATGTCCCTCGCTGATGGATGGCCCAGATGTGAAAAGATTCTTGGGATGATTCTTTGCCCTTCAATATTGTCACTTGCTTATTGCGATCTTTTCGCTACTATGCATATTCTCTTGCAGCGCCCCATTGCTTTAGTCCATCTCGGTTCATCTCGGGCACACAGATCGTAAAACTGCACCTGCAAGTCTGGGACTGGTGGCAGCTAGCAAGAAGTCCGGGAGCCACACAAAAAGAGGGAGACCTTACAGCGAGCTAAGGACATGCTTCGAGACGCTAATGCCGCCAGGAAGGTCTACGACGATTTTGCCCAGAATTTTACAAACATTCAGTGGCTCCCAAGACCAGAAGGAAAATTGGACTGCCGCAATATTGCTGATTGCCTATGTGAGCACGCCATGTGCTGGTGCCACCGCTGTGGACATGCATACTGCCTTGACTGCCGATCTCACGGCGAGGCATGTGATCACCACATCTGCAATTATTCATCCGAAATCCGAGAGCAGTTTGTGCCTGATAGCATTGCAGCCAAGGACTCAACATTCAGCGTTGCGGATCTTGTCTATGACACACTTGGTCAGGAAGCCTACTTTGGCGCCCACAGGGCTGAACAATCCGATTACCGGAGATCGGCCTTTGATGACCTTATCGACAAGTGCCATGAAGGAATAAAGGTAGGAAACAGTTATCTGCAGTCCTGTTTGAAACACGGAGTTGAAGAATATCCTTTCGCAGAATTTGTTTTTGAACTGCCTGATATAGTCGGCGAGTACCTACCTTGCGTGAGCACTACATCGAATACCAAGAAGCCGACTCGCCCTTGCCGATCTGGCGTCCTCCAGTCATGACTTAACTGGTGCTCCGATCTTTTAGATCTGTACAGGTCCCCTTTATTGAGTAAAACTGCCATCAGAACAGGTGCTCATGACTCATGAGTTCCCAAGTACGGACAACGCCACTGAGAGTCAGAAAGACGTCCACGGGGCCCGTGAGCATTCGGTATTTTCTGATGATCTCATTGACTTGGCCGGGTTGCACACGTGGGCCGATTTCGTGGACAGCTGTCACCAGTCAGAGAGCTGCGGTTTGACGATCTTAATGCTAGATGAGGAAAGCCAAGGCATTGGACCATGTCGATGGTTTGTTTGACTTAGCTACACAGACGCTGGCCAGTGAAAGGCCTGGAGCATGTCGCTGTGAGAGCTCATCCGGACTTCTTCCAACAAACTGAATTCAAAACTTGTTTCTGAGCTTGGGACAGGACTGTGCAACTGTGATTTGCAGTTGCATTGCCGTTGGAGCGCTGCAAAAGAAAGCGCAAGGCAGTCAAAGACGCTGCAGATGCTGAAGTGGAGGTGTAAAAAGCATTCCTCCATCAATTTTGCAAAGGGAACCAAATGATGCACCCAAGATTTACTGCAAAACAATATAGCGAACTCCCAAAAACGATAACTTTGACCAAAAACCACATTTTTCACCAACAATGACAGGGGAGTGGAATATGACAGGAGATTCCCATGCCAATATATACTACTCGTATGTGTTTGTTTGACAATGTGCGTTAACAATAGCAGTTTTTTATAACGATGAAAATGATATAAAATGATGACAAAAACACGTTACTGTGTAGTTTTCCAAAGACTTTCATAAGAGTCCACATTTTTAAAGGTAAACATTTTCCAAACATGGTGGACTTCTATGGTCCACTTCGCACCCGTGCCATCACCACCACCCTCCAGCTGTTGCAACAGGAATTTGGGCGCGACCTGCTATCTCAACAGCCTGTTGCAGTACCTGTTGCTTGGAGCAGTTGCATAGTAAGCAGGTCTGGACGTGCCGGAACGTGTGGGAAACATTTGAGAAACATACCAATGCCTGTGATATTTTGATTAGAACAAAATTATTTTTGCTGGTTCCTGGCACATTGAAGCCTCAATCTCGGGTATACCCACTGTCCCAACCTTGAGGTTCTTTAACTTGGACTTCCGCTACAGTTTCTTGAGGTCTTCGAAAACAGTGCAAATTGTGTCGCTGGAACTGCGGGATTGCCGTGCCACCTTTGATCGCGTTTTTTTACAATGTTTGTAAAGGCTGGTACAAGTGGTACAAAAGTTCCAAACATCTGTTTGGTATGATTTGATTCGGCATCATCTCCCGCAAAAAAAATGAGGAACATTCCAGTCTCAAGGTTCATGTGCGACATATGGGTACCCCAGACTCTCATTATCTACCCTCTGATAATCAAACATGGCTAGCTGGAAAATCCCTCATGTGGTTCGATGATTTTCCCCATTGACACCTCCATTTTTGGTGGATTTCCCATTGCCATGTTTGATTGCCAGAGGATATACACCATGTTCACATGTTTTTTTTTGAATGTCCTCGTATGCAGCGTACTTTGCGAGGTATTCATCAGAATTACCATGTGTTGTTCATCGTGTGCTTCCATCTTCTGAAGGTATTCCCATGTGTGAGTGTGTGTGTTCATCCATTGTTTCCCTAGTTTTTCCATGTGTTTCATAGTGTGTCCATCTTCTTTTCCATGGTTGTTTCCATTTTTTCATAGTTGTTTCCATTTTTCCATAGTTGTTTCATGTTGTTTCCGTTCTGTTCCATAGTTTTCAATATGTTTCCACAGTTTGTCCATTATTTTTCCATAGTTGTTTCCATATGTTTGCCATAGTTGTGTCCATATTTTTCCACAGTTGTTTCCATCGTATTTCCCATAGTTGTCTCCGTTGTTTTTTCCATAGTTTGTCCATTTTTTGTCCATATAGTTTATTCATTTGTGTTCCATAGTTGTTCCATTTGTTTGCCATAGTTTTTCGTTTTTTGTCCATAGTTGTTTCCATCTTTTCTCCATTTTTTTCATGTGTGTTCCATAGTTGTTTCCGTTTTTTCTGCATAGATTTGTTATTTGTGTTCCATACTTATTTCTATTTTTTTTGTGTTTTCCTTTTTTTGACCATAGTTGTTTCCATCCATATTTTCTCCATAGTTATTGCAATCTTTTCCCATAGTTTCTCCATTTGTGGTCCATAGTTATTACCATCTTTTTCCATAGTGTTTTTTTTTCCATGTTTTGTTCCATTTTTGTTTTATAGTTGTTTCCATGTTTCTCCATAGGTTTTCCAGTTTTTTCATCGTTTTTTCCATTTTTTGTCCATAGTTTGTTCCATTTTGTTCACAGTTTTTTCTTTGTGTTCCATAGTTGTTTCCATTTGTTTCCATAGTTTTTCATGTTTTTCATTTGTCTTCCATAGTTGTTTCCGTCTTTTTCCATAGTTTTTTCCATTTTTTTCCATAGGAAAGCAGCTTTTTGTTCATGTTTTCCCCCCTTTTCTGCATCTCCATTGGCGTCGGGGCCAGGGCTCCGTCTGAGAGCAACGTGGTGGCGACGCTGCAGGAGGCAAGTTGAGCCATTGATGGCAGTTTTCCTAGGTAAAACAATGGAAAATGATGGGAACATATGGAAAAACATAGGAAAATGATGGGAACATATGGAAAAACATAGGAAAATGATGGGAACATATGGAAAAACATAGGAAAATGATGGGAACATATGGAAAAACATAGGAAAATGATGGGAACATATGGAAAATCATAGGAACATGATGGGAAAACCATCGGAAAATGATGGGACAACATGGGAGAATATGAGAAAACATCTGGGACAATGATAGTGAAGCAGTAGCTTCACCAGTACATTCACGTTTCATTTCTAGATGTGATTTTGGGTTTGTCCCCTTAATTTTCAGAGAAACTCATCTTTGAATGGGTAGACAACGGTAGAAATATGATTGGAAGAAGATGATATATGATTCATCTACATGTTTGGGGTATACCCTCTTGGTTTGATGATCATTATCCACAAAAATCCCACATTTGCCCTCTTTCTGTATAGAGATAGTACAAGGTAGTATATACTCTCTGGGAATCAAACAGGAACAAATCCATCCTGGGCTGGATATACTGAGTGATCTACCGTGGGAAATGAATCTACAAAATCTACAAATGCAGAATTGTAAACAATTTAGGGATTTCCAGTACAAGGTTTTACTCCTGAACAGCAAAGGTCAGCCGACAAGTTGGACATTATGAGGTACTGTGACTATTCTGGATATCCGAAGAGTGGAACAATGCCAACTTGAAACATGACCCTGACCCTGATAGCCAGTGGCTGATCATAGCAGTTCTAAGGGAAGTATATGACACAAAGGGGATCCCGATCCGGATCCCGATTGGGAGCTCCAATATCCCCAATATTGGTGATTATACCACCATGAAATCATCAAATTTGGGGAAGCCACTGTTTTTCTCTGCACCATTCCCAGAATTGGTTCAGGAGAACATATACCGATAAAACCAAACCAATTCAGAACATTCTTCCCCTGCTTTCCTATAGATTTTCCCACACCAACATCCCTGAAACCAATCCATTGGTACAGCATGGTCAATTCTCCCATGAATATACATCAGTGATATATTATATCAGTACCATAGCTGGAAAAACGCCCATTTTTGCTGTATAGAGTCGACCCATTTATTAAAAAAAAACTATCATATCATTATTAGAACCATAGATTCCCTTGCAGCAATCCCCAAAAAAGATGCCAAACAGAGTTTTCAGGATTGTATATAATCAATGTGATGTTTCCTCCATAGGTTCCTGGTGTCCAATGTTTCTTCCAAATTTAGGGGGTTGCTATAGACCAAATAAACACCCATGACATTTATAGAATTGATCCATGATCAATTTAAAACAATGGTATTCCTACAATCATAGATTCATCAAACAAATCCATCGGAAAAAAAATGGAAAACAAAAACAATCAAATACATGTTCATCAATTAACATCAATTACCCTCTGGTAAATAAACAGTTGGACCCTGAAAATCACCAATTGTTAGAGGAAACATGTTTCTTCCAATTCCTATCTGTTCCTATCTGCCAGGGTCTATGTTAATTTACTGGAGGGTAGAAGTTAGCTTCTTGTCCATAGAGATTCCCTTACGAAACCGCCATGGATCGATCCTAAGAGCGCGCTAAGAGCGCAGGTCTTTGCCCTGCTGGCGGAGGCAGAGTCTCTGGTGGTGGATCCCAAGGTGCGACTGGATGGACCAGTGAGTTCCCATACTTCTGCCATATATATATATATATATATAGCTATAGTCGCTATAGTATATATATAAAATATATCATTATATACATATATAGTAATAATAGTAATAATAAAAAACATATTATTAATAATAATAATAACAATAATATGTATGTAATGTATGATTGATGTATGTATGGTATGGTATGGTATGTAATGTAATGTTATGTAATGTAATGTAATGTAATGTATAGTATAGTATCGTATAGTATAATATAATACAATATACAATATATAATATATAATATGATGATGTTATATATAGTTAAATAATATGTGTATATATACATACATACATACATACATACATACATACATACATGGACTAAACCACGACTCGGATCGGATTCGGGGACGAATCCGATCACCGGCGTTACCTTTATCATCACCACTTTTCAGCGATCCGTGGATGATGATCCTCCGTGCGCCAAAAATGGCGAGGAAATGCCCCAGAAATGGAGGTTTTCTAGCGATAATCATCGAAGCAAAGCGCATGTTCCATCCATGGAACTGAGGATTATCAGGATTAGTGGATGGTTTTTTGCCTAGTTGTGGATGATCACCCTCATGCCACTGAGGATTAGCGGTCACTACTTGGGGATGATCACCCAATACACGAACATGATCTACAAATGGTGTTGTTTTCCACATCTATGTCAGTTTACAGGAGGGTATCACCATGAATCACCATCACCAATAACCATTATCCATCATGAATCACCATTATGTACCATATGTTTAGCCATATAGTTGACTATATAATCAACCATGATTAACAATTCTCAATGATTAACAGAGCAAATTTAACCATTATTATCCATATGATTAACCATTATTATGTCCAGACAATGATTCGCCTCTGGTAAACATACAAAAAACTATGGAACATCATCATTTTCAATGGGAAAATCCACTATAAATATGGCCATTTTCAGTAGCAAACTCTTGACATAACCAGAGGGTAACCAAGCTCGAGGACTTCATCACTGCAGCTCGTGTGGACGCGTTGGAGCAGGACCTGATAACGCCGCAACGCCGCAACGCCTCGATGGTTCGGTGCAAAATTCCCCAAAAAACTCTGGGGAAAATGTCTAGACATATGGATGTGTTATGATGTGTTTATTTTTTTGTTTTCATGTTTTGTTTTTTTGTTTATAGATGTTGATTCCATGTTCTTCCCAGGAATGGTTGAACATATCCATTACATCCTGATGATATACTCATTACATCTCATTACAGTATGTCCCCATTGTATCCCAATTCGAATGGAACATCTATGGAAGAGTTTTGGATAGTGTTGGAACATGTTCAGTTGCATCTGTGGAACACTTACGAGAATGGAAGATCTGTGGAAAAATGTGGATATATCACTAACACATATACGTGATGACGCACGGAGATCTTTGTATTGTGGATCCTGGCTCACTTCACAACTCCTGGCTAATCGGTTGTTTCCCGGCAGATTTCTATGGCATCCAATGATATCCCATACTTCATTGGCGTAAAGCTCAATGTTTCCATGGTATGCAATATGTTGTGCTCATATTTCAACTAGATAATATATATAAATATAAATAGAAATTACTCCATGATTTCTTTGCATTCGTTTCAGCAAAAAGCCCATCATATCCCCACTTTAGTGGCAGATCGCATCATCCCCTCTCGTTGCGACGGCGATACGCGCCAGTTGTTTATACGTATTATACATATAGTCATTCTGGAGTAGATAGAATATGGACATGTCCAAACCCCTCACTGAACTGGGAATGTTTTTGAAAATCCCGTACTCTATATCCTTTCACGTCATTGGAATGATGATGAGTACGTGGAATCATCCCCAAATGGCCCAACATGTGAGCTGTTTTCGGGTAGTGAACTATTTGTAATTCAGCCATGAAGATATTAAGGTTACATATATATATATATGTATACATATGCATATCATAATATAGTCGTCCCTTTAACCCTTTTTCAGGATGATGATTTCTATATTCCCATGATTTCTATGTAGAATATGATATGATTTATATCTATATATTTTCATAATATTTGCCCATTATTTCTATGTTCCCATTGTTTTTGTTGATCCAAAATTTCCATTCATACATTATTTTGGGATGATTGTCTATATGATAACAGCTATTTTCAGATTGGTGAACTACTGAAAATCCGCCAGAATATAATGATATTTTGTGGGATGTCATATGGATATAACCAACATTGTAGCGAGTATGGGCATGTACTTCAGGATGATCAGAATATCTTTATATGATTTTATAGGTTCATGTTGATTCATCCATTCTTATTTTTATGTTTCTCTGTTCCCATGATTCAATGGCTTATATAGTTTTTAAGGGAGAATTTCGAGGCACCAGTCCATTAAGGGAAATGATTAACCGGAAACCATAGATTGTCCTATTAAATATGGGGCTTTCCAGTTTTAATTTTCCCTTAAACCAATCCATTGAATCAGTTTTCATAATGGTTCCATAATAATTATTCCCATGATAGTTCCATGATATTCCCTCTATATTCCCATGATTTTCCCCCTAGCGTGAGCTTCCCCATTGCCCGCCAGGCTGACGCCACAGAGTTCAGTGCCTTGCTGCTGGACTGGCTCCAACGTGAACTCAGTGCCAGTTGGGAGCCTCGAAAAAACGCCGTTTTTTTGGGCGTTCTCAGATATAATATGGTGGTTGTTGATCTTGTTTTACCCTCTGGTAAATAAACAGTTGGACCCTGAAAATCACCATTTTTTAGAGGAAACTAATCTTCCAACCCCTATCTACCAGGGTCTATGTTAATTTACTGGAGGGTAATGGGTTTGATGGTTTAATGCTCTTAAATTGTTGGTTTCTGGATTTGGTAAAAATATGGCGACTATGCCTCAGGGTTTATGTTAATTATATGTTTCTTGATTTTTTTTTTTGCGCGAATCTAAACATCAATTTAGAAGGGATTATCAACCATCTCTACGATTGGGGATGTCAATTGACTGGCGAGTGTTGGTTGAATAACGGCTTCAGTGGTGAAAAAGTGCGGAACAAAAAACCACGGAAGACCCATCTTGTTTTTTTGTCAAAAAAACGCCGCAACTAGGACGGTTCAGTGAAACAAGATACACTTCTTTGAGGGTTAAGCCAAATGAGCAAATCCGATCGATGGCCCTTGGTGGCCCCAAAAGAAGGTGGGAAACCCTGGCTACCATGAACCTATCAGATACCTATCATTTGGGGATGGTAAAAATAGGTGATGGCATACCGGGTGGATCCCACATTGGCTAGCGCTAACAAAGCACGTCTCCAAGAAACCACGGCAGGTCTGCTAGGCCTGTTGACCCAACAGTGTCAACCGTGAGTTTATCTGGAAAAATCGGGGGCCCGAAACTTGGATGAAAGCATACATGAAAGCGATTTGTCGGGCCAGAATTTTGGGTTGCCCCATGGTGTGCCTAATTTTTGGATGGTTAGTCATGTTATGAAATTGGTCCCCGTTGTTTCAATGGCCATTGTTTCGCCAGGTGGCGGTGCTGCCTTCATCCCCGCTCTCTTTGAAGGGGGGAGCTCCACCATCGTTCAGTGCAGCCAGGTGGGGCAATGGGTGGCTGCATCGAGATCCATGAGAAGGTTGTCACCCCCCCCAAAAAAAAAGAGCAAACTAAAAATGGAATTCATGAGATTTTCAGTAAGAATTTCAATTGAAATGTTCAATCAAATTACTTTCAATTGATCTTCTTTTTAAATCTAAAGGACAAGAAAGGATTTAATTGAAATCAGATTACGTTCAATTGATTGTCCTTTTAAACTAAATTTATGGCCAGGGGGCTCGGTGTTTTTTTTTAAAGTCGGAGTGCGCATGCACATTATTTAGAGGGGGAAACCCACCTAAATGGGTACCCTTTGTGAGCTTTTCAAAATGCATTTGTTTAAAAGAAAGTAATAAGGAACATGCATTGTTTTAAATTAGAATTTTGGGAGTTTCCTAGATTTTAGGGATTCTGTGGCTTGAATCTCTTCAGTATATCTATACTATAAAGCATCTCGTCAATTGACTATGCGCAATACATCTCCTTTCCTGAACCATTTGTATCTTGCATCCCTTTCAAGCCAGCACCAGAACCATCAGGTCAGAAACATCAGAACCAAATCACTTTCTCACCACCAACGAAAAAAGGTGGTCTCCAGGGTGCCACGTTTTTTTTTTTGCGATGGACCGTTGAGACCAGGATTCCAGCCACTTCTCAGAGAAGCCTGAGTGCTTTATGGAGCTTCGCGCAGGTCTTTCCCCCGCCGCGACCTTAGAACTGCGCTGGGTCTACTGCTACATCGCCACTTTTGGCGGGAAATCAAAAAGGGTTTGGGAGAAAATCGGTTGTTTTTTTTGGACATAGCCATCTAAGGTCCAGTGGGTGGTTTGATGTGAGGCTGATGTGCGAGGGGGTATCAAAACAGGTGCATCTGAAGGACTGAAGTCACCTTAATCACTGAAGCAGCTGACGATGCAGCCTGGACTCAATTCGAGAATGATCCAGATAGATACATTTTTTTACAGATAAAATGGATAATCATTTGACTGGGAAGCCTATGGATAATACAGATCTGATTGGGATGAGCATATGGAACTTCCCCTGGAGGAAATTCCGACCCATAGACTCCATCTGTTTGAGGTGGCCGCCGCCTTAGAGGCTAAAGAGGCTGGAGGGTGTCCATGTCGCCATGTCAAGATCACTCTAAGAATGGAGGACTCTGAATGACTCTGACCATGGCTGGAGTCTGAGTTGCCAACACTTTACGAATCTTTACAACGGGATACCGAGGGGTGCTCGTGGTTCAGCCGTTAGCCTCGAAGAAATCCGGAGCGGCCAATGGGCTCTCCGGTGAAAATCTTTAGACCACCTGCGAGTCGAGGGCCGACTGGGTATGGCATTTGTCCCAGGTCGGAACTGGAGTGTTGGAGTGTTGGAGAAAGTTGCGTTTCTCTGAAACTAGGCTACCCCAAATTTGGTGGTTATCCTAAGCCTAGATTTCCCCAATGAGATTGTTACTGATTGGTGGTTTGGAACATTTGGATTATTTTTCCTAATATATTGGGAATGTCATCATCCCAACTGACGAACTCATATTTTTCAGAGGGGTGGGGCTCAACCACCAACCCGATGATTATTAACCATCATTAACCATCATCATTAACCATTATGAAAATAGTATATTAACCACAATGGTAGGTTGATAGGTATACCACCAACCAGATGATTAATCATCATTAACCATCATCATTAACCATGATTTTTTAGAGGGGTTGGTAGGTTGAAACCACCAACCAGATGTTTTTCAATTTATTTCAGGTATCTCCCCTTTTCAGGCTGACCCAATTGGAGAAACTTTGGGATAACCCGTGAAGCAACGTGGATCAACAAAAAGTGGGAGATCTGTGTTCTCAACCCATCCGGTAGAACCCAGGACCCGAACATGTATGTTGATATATGTTGATATTGTGGATCAGTGGTTTTCAAAACGCATTTCCGCTAACTCTATAAATAAGCACTCAACGCTGGTGATGCCCAGCGTTTGGAGTACTCAGCATCCCAGGATTGAACGCGAAAATACGCGGAACACGCACCCCAGATCCGTAGCCAATTCCATAAGAAAACAGCCATAGGATGCCATACAGGGAGTTGCTAAAGTCGTGCCTAGATTAGTGGGAATCGTTGAAAATAGCTTGGGAGCACTTGATTTTCAAAAGTCGTGCCTTTTTGTGAATCGCATAGGAAATGCATGATTTTCCGGTTTTCATGTTCGGACCTATGATTTTATATAAATCCTGCGTTCAGTTGGTGTTCAGCATGGTGGGCAAAGACTTCACATCTGAGTTACTTAAGACTTGGTCGTTGCATTTAGTTGGTGTTTCACAGAATTTCACCGATTCTCTTGATGACTGGTGACTTTTTTGGATCATGATCACCATTAGGACAGGAGCATCCACTCCTGGACGGTACAGTAAAGGTCCCCCTGGATCCTGCTGGGATGATCTTGGAGCTGAAAACTCTGTGGAAAATTCCGAACTAAAACTGATTTCCATTTCGAACAAAGGCCGTTGGTTGCTCCATGGCATTCCATGGCATCGAGATGTTTCCATGATTTTCCCCTCAATCGATCCGTTGATGGCTTGAATCATGTTACTGTTATATCATGTTATATCCCCTTCCCCATGGCATTTGATGGTGAACTCCCCACGTCTAGTTGCTCCATCGCAACAGGCCTGGTGGCGCAAGGCCTGCGAGTGCCGGCAGCAACAGCACCAGAAGTGGAAGCCGGCCGAGCAGTCCGGGAAGTCCCGTGCCTGAACTGCAACAATGAAAAGGTTATTTTACCCATGGCTTAATACGATTTCATGGTAGTTGAATGGGGAGTGGGGATTCAATGAAATGGTCATAGCTGGAGGTTTCCTATAGGGGTACCCCAATAGATCGCTGGAGGGTTGATTGTATGGAAAATCCGAAAATATCTAAAAATCACATGGATGAGAACTGGGGGTAGCCACGTCTGACTTCGGAAACACTAGAGCCATCAGCCACAAAAACCATTGTGGATTGCTGGGGGATTTCCCTTGGGAAACCCAGCTGGTTGGGGATCACAATCATTGTGAATCCCACCAACCAACCAGTTTTTGGCTGGTTGGTGGTGGTTTCAAACCATGGAATTTTATTGTCCCATTTCAGTTGGGAATGGAAAATCATCCCAACATATCCCAACTGACGATTCGTCCATCATTTTTCAGAGGGGTAGGGCGAAAAACCACCAACCAGATGGGATTTCGGTGGAACTCACTCAACCCTGTCTGTCGCGTAACTCTTGGCTGGGGGAGACCCTCTGGTAATGACTGTCACAGTTCGCGGCAATGGCCATAGAAAGAAGTTCGTTGCTTTACCGAACTGAAAGATGGTGATTTTCCAGTTCGCCAACTGTAAACGTTTACCAGAGGGTAACCATCATTTACCATGATTATAACCATTATTATCCATTATTCACCATCCATTAACCACTATTAACCATGGGGGTGATACCGCGATAGTTTTCTAACTGGGGTGATAAACCAACGTCATAACTGGGAGGCTCCCACCTTGCAATGGAAAATTAAAAAAACATGGGAAGTAGATGGCTTTTTTTTCAATGAGATTTACCCTCTGGTAAACATACGAAAAACTATGGAAATCACCATCTTTAATAGGTAAATCAACTATAAACGGGCCATTTTCAATAGCGAACTGTTAAATTACCAGAGGGTAGAATGAGATGGAATGGGATATAGTGGGACAAGTCCGCAAAATCTTGCTTGGTTTTCATGGGGCTTCCCATATAGTGGGTTATGAACTTCACCAACTGAGGTTAGTGAAGCTGCTCATTTAAGCTGGTGTCCAGCAGTTGATGAAGGATCTACAAGACTTGTCAGCAAGCTATCAGTTATTTCAGGTGACTGTGGTTTATTCTTTGGTAGATTTATTTTGACTTCACTAGCAACAAAAGTGTGATGAGGGATGTTACACTATGTTATACTATGGCCCGCCATGAATTAAAGCACCTCCATCCAGGTATGCATTCCCATTGTAGGAATCAGCTGTGTGAAGCATAATGAATCATCGTTGCCCAGCCATGGAAAAACCATACAGTAATGGATTCGATTGGTTTCACTGTTTCACATTTCTGAACCTCTCGCAATAACCTAAACTGAAAACTGTACTGGTTGGTGGTTTCAAACATTTCTTTATTTTCCATAATATATTTCATATTTTTCAAGATGGTTATTGCACCACCAACCATTAGTTGCATGTTGCATCCAAGCAGCGAGACGATCCCCCCTGGAGGATAATTCCTCTGCTTGGGGGGCCCTATGTAACCAGGGTATGACCCTTTGGTAAACCTACAAAAAACGATGGAAAGTAATTTTTTTTAATGGGTACATCAACTATAGATGACCAATGATGACCATTTTTAATAGCGAACTGTTAAATTACCAAAGGGTAAGCAGTTACTAAGGGAGATGCTCTTTGAAGCACTGGGTGATGTTCAAGCCCTTCCCTCCCCTGGAAACCATGCGGCGCTGGCGGAAAGGACATTTTTGCCTCTCCAAAGGCCCCTCGGCCCCGCTATGTTCGGAACCACCGTGGCTTGAGCGCCTCGACCCAAGGGTTGCATGGAAGTTGCTGACTTGGCCCAGGATTTTGCTGTGATGTGCCTATGGTTTAATTATGTTTAATTCATTGACCTCAAAATTGCAGGATTCAAATCAAAAGTAATTATATAGTTCAATAAACGTCCATTATGAGTCTTTTTGATCCCCCAGTTCAAGTTATCAAACAGCTTCCATGGAAATCAATGTCAAAATGTCAGGTTCTTTTTCAGTTACCATCTTTTCTTTTTTGGGGGGTCCCATTGCAAACCAGCCCACTATCCATGGCTGTTTTCGCCCCACGGCCGAAGGATTTGAGACAACAGACCGCTTTGCCCCGGACGAGCCGTTTTGGGGCACTGTGAAGCGGCGACCGGCAAGCGCCCGACGAGCGGAAAGTTCCTTGGTCCATAAGTTTGTTTGGTCAAGAGAGATTCTTTTGGCCATAAATGGGTGAAACACTGAAATACAATATAATATATATATATATATTATTTAATTACTCCATATTAGTGGGTTTTCGAAGTCATGGGGGTGCCCCTTAAAATCATCAACTTTATTTTCGGATTTGCCATACAATCAATCATCCAGCTATTGGGGTACCCCTATTGATGGAACCCCCCATATATTGGCAAAACATCGACCAAATCACTCAATTGGTGGTAGGATTCCGGACTTTTCGATGTGGGCATTTCCGAAAAAATGGGAAACCACTCAACCACCATGTTTTTTTCAGCCCACTAGACCCCAGTGTTTGATTAGTGTTTGCTACTTGCGGTCCTCCCACATGTTCGAAAACCTGGAACTTTGATTATGGATCATCATCTTCCCTGGCCATGTGGCTATATACCCAATGTTTGTCCCTTGTCAAATCTCCAATTTAGATAAATCCCATGAAATCCTACAGAATCCCCAAAGGTTGATGCTTAAATCCTCAAAAAAATCCCCCACTTAAAAAGAGCTTTCAGCGCTGGTTGTCGCTGCGCAAGTCGGTCAGGTTCACTGCAAACTCAAGCAGAGCCCAGCAATCAACAGTTGCTGGAGATTGTCCCAGCGGAAGTACGGGAAAAGGTGAAAAGCACGGCGGGCAGCACCTCGGTTACAAGGGAAAACTGATGGTTGAAACACGTTGAAATATAAGGGGGTTAGAAATTAGAAACCCCAGATCCTACAGGGGCTTCCTCTGAGCACTTTTGGGAAATGCAGATCAATAAAAAATGTTGGAACAGTCACCTCGCGTGTTGGGAGATGGCTTCAATATATGTTTCAAAGGTTTCATTCCTTCACAATCTTCAGAGCAAATGTTGCCTGTCAAAAAATTACAAGGATCACCAGTTGTAGAAGTGAAACATACCAAGATGCTCCATGTATGGCACATTTACCTACATGTGTGCCATTTCTGGGTAAATGTAGGTAAATATTGCATACATGGAGCATCTGGGATAGTGAAAGCATGTGAAAGCTGCAAGACCTTGGGGCACTTGTTGGGCTCCCAGAAGGATCCAGCAGGGGCGCAGAGTTTCAACATCATCGATCAATAGGGATATATCAAGGATTCCCATTCTGGGATGGATGACCCTGGCACGTATATACACACACCCTGACATTGATTTCATATATAATATATTATATATTATATATTTTATATAATATATAATATATAATTTATAATATACAGTATATAATATATTATGTATAATGTATGATATATAGTATATAGTATATAATATATAATATATGATATAGAATATATAATATATAATGTATAATGTATGATATATAGTATATAATGTATAATATATAATCTATAATATATAATGTATAATATATAAGGAATATATAATGTATAATGTATGATATATAGTATATAGTATATAATATATAATATATAATTTATAATATATAATATATTTTATAGAATATTGAATATATAATGTATAATGTATGATATATAGTATATAACATATATTATATTATATATTATATATAATATATCATATATATTATATTTAATATATCATATATTATTTATCATATATCATATATTAAATATAATATATTTGATATATATAATATATATAATATATATAATATATATAATATATATAATATATAATATATATATATGATATATTATTTATGATATATTATTTATAATATATAATATATAATATATATATTATATATATTATATATATAATATATATAATATATATAATATATAATATATATAATATATATTATATATAATATATATATTATATATTATATATATTATATATATAATATATATAATATATATAATATATATAATATATATAATATATATAATATATATAATATATATGATATATATAATATATATAATATATATAATATATATAATATATATAATATATATAATATATATAATTTATATAATTTATATATATTATATATATTATATATATTATATATATTATATATATTATATATTATATATATCATATATATCATATATATTATATATATTATATATATCATATATATTATATATATTATATATGATATATATAATATATATAATATATATAATATATATATATGATATATATAATATATATAATATATATAATATATATAATATATATAATATATAATATATATATAATATATATAATATATAATATATATAATATATATAATATATATATAATATATAATATATATAATATATCATATATCATATAATATATATGATATAATATAATATAATATAATTTGATAAAATATGATATAATACAATATATAATATAATATAATATAATGTACTGTATATACATATAGTGTATATATATAGTGTGTATATATATAATATAATCATATATAGATAAATATACTGGAGTAGATAGAATATGTTTTTTTTTCAATCATGTTCCCATGTCTAGTGAGGATGTTCTCGACAATTCCATTATCTCCAGAATGATCATGACTGAGTCTCGGATGCAAAGGTAGAGGCGCTTTGGTGATCGAGATGCTTTGGAGCAGCAGTTCCTACCTCCCAGCCCACGACAACGGTCGCAAGTACATCTCCATGGCCTCTGAACTGGTGGATCTCATGGCCGGACGACTGTCCAATGGTGAGCCCTTTAGGGTGCTGACGATTGAGGAGCCGGTGAACGTGAAGAAAGGCGGGTCGCACTAGTTATTGGCAGACTTGGGGTTTTTGAATGTGGTAAACAAAATCGTAAACATAATACACCTCCAATTTTGGAGGATTTATACAATCCATTTCTGGTGACTGGTGATGTTTAATATTGGGTTTACAACAATACTGCAAATGAATTAAACTTTGAACATGGTAAACAAATGAATGGTGACATGTCTGCTTCATTGTTCGAATGGTTGGAATGTTTTCACTTCTCAAAAAATCATAGTATGCCCATATCATAGCGATATACTTCCAATATCTTGGGTAGAATCCGGTGCCGGCACTGTTTTCACTAGGATGTCTTACTATATTTATGTCCAGGGTAGACATCACTTCAAAGATTCTATGAAATTCATTGGAATCAGTTGGACTCATCTCCATGTTTTTTCAGAGATTCCATCCTGAGGTCTGTACGACAAGTTCAGCGAGCGCGAGCGCACCAGCGGGGCACTGGCATCCAACGTGTCGCACGCCAACGGCACGGCCAGCAGAGTTGGTGCCTTTGAGGTGCATCTGCTGCAGGATGTGTGGAATGCCAAGCGACCTGGCGAACATGACGGCCGGAAATGGATCATGGTGGGATATATTTATAAATATATATATATTCTATTTGTTCATGAAAAATGTGATATAATATAATTAACGATTAATAGATGTTTAACTTCAATTATAGTTTTGAATATATAAAGTTAATAAATTTTATATAAATAATGTTGATATAACATATATATATATTACAAACATATTAATTATAGTATATGTACACAATGAGTTCATCATTATATAAAGGGGCGAACGAAGCGAATCATCAACTGCTCTGGTGGTGCTTTGGCTCCAGGGTCCGAGGCATAAACTGACCCAGGAGGTGAAAATTCACTGGACCATGAAATGGATGGTAGTCCATATATATATATATACACAGTATATATATGATTATATGTGTTTGTTCACAACCCATATATATATAGAGAGATTAGATATTAGATGATATTATAGCTTTATATACTGGTTTAGAAATGTTCATAACCCATGTACATATACATAACTCATCTAGTCATGAGGATTTTCCATTGATACGTAATTCATACAAACCGAACTTGTTTCATGGTGTGGCCGACATCCACTTAGGCTTTGCAGCGCATCTGCAAATCATCACCAAGGTGCCTCTGCTCATAGTCAAATTTGATTAGAATTTTGGGGTACCCTATTTTCAGGCAAACCCACCTAGTAGTCGGAGGGACTAACTTGAGATCATCCTACGGCTATGTCAAAGATCTGAATGTGGTTTGGTGATTTTGATTATAATTGCCCGGGGACAACTGCACGCGGAGCTACAAAGAACCCATACCGAAGATTTGGTTTTAGCATCGACACAAGCATGGAATCAACGCAGAGTCCAAGAGCTTATTCCGGTTTATTCAGGCAAATCACAGTACAGGACATGTCTGTAATATCAATTGCCCCGCATCCCACTTGGAATACCAGACCGTCCATGATCAGACTATATCAGACTCATATCTGCACGAGCGAACGCTGCGAGAGTTGCTGGTTCAATCGGATTGTATTTAAAGTATCTCACCGGAATATATGTTTAGGTCTCCCACATGAACCACTTGTGGAATTCTCTGAAAGAAAAGGCCATAACTGCCATAACTTCTCCTAATTTGTTTTGGAGCTGGCAAATTGAGTTACGAGCTGCGCGCTTGTTCGTATTTTTGTCCGCATCCCCATGTGGAGGTTTCCTATGGGGGTACACCCTTGCATCATCCAGTCGTCATGGTTTCGACCATGACTTGGTATTGAAACCAATGGTGACGACTGGGGATGGCTTCAATCCCACCCATGGTGAGCCATGCTGACAAAAAGGGATGGTGTTTTTTGGCATTGGGTGGATCATGTGGATCCCATATATGCCATATTACTATCCAATAGTCTTAATTGTGTATATATCCAATTGTTACCATTATTTACCATCACATTCACCCAACATTCACCCAACATTCACCCAACATTCACCCAACATTAACCATTAGGATCCATGGAAATTTTCCAAAAAAAGGGAGGCGATCTGGGAAAATCATCCATCAACGATGGAGCAGCAAAATCATCCATTAATATCCATGAAAATCCTCCATGATCCAATATCCATGAACATTCTTAGCCATTCTTAACCATTCCTAACCATTCAGGACCATTCTTAACCATTCAGAACCATTCTTAACCATTCAGAACCATTCTTAACCATTCAGAACCATTCTTAAGCATTCTTAACCATTCAGAACCATTCTTAACCATTCAGAACCATTCTGAACCATTCTTAACCATTCTTAACCATTCAGAACCATTCTTAACCATTCAGAACCATTCAGAACCATTCTTAACCATTGTTAACCATTCAGAACCATTCTTAACCATTCTTAACCATTCAGAACCATTCT
>CAMXCT020000913.1:0-142280 GCA_947184155.2 Cladocopium goreaui | reverse complement strand
TTAACCATTCAGAACCAGTCTTAACCATTCAGAACCAGTCTTAACCATTCAGAACCAGTCTTAACCATTCAGAACCAGTCTTAACCATTCAGAACCAGTCTTAACCATTCAGAACCAGCCTTAACCATTCAGAACCAGTCTTAACCATTCAGAACCAGTCTTAACCATTCAGAACCATTCTTAACCATTCAGAACCATTCTTAACCATTCTTAACCATTCAGAACCATTCTTAACCATTCAGAACCATTCTTAAGCATTCAGAACCATTCTTAACCATTCAGAACCATTCTTAACCATTCAGAACCATTCTTAACCATTCAGAACCATTCTTAACCATTCAGAACCATTCTTAACCATTCAGAACCATTCTTAACCATTCAGAACCATTCAGAACCATTCTTAACCATTCAGAACCATTCTTAACCATTCAGAACCATTCAGAACCATTCAGAACCATTCTTAACCATTCAGAACCATTCTTAACCATTCAGAACCATTCTTAACCATTCAGAACCATTCTTAACCATTCAGAACCATTCAGAACCATTCAGAACCATTCTTAACCATTCAGAACCATTCTTAACCATTCAGAACCATTCTTAACCATTCAGAACCATTCTTAACCATTCAGAACCATTCAGAACCATGCTTAACCATTCAGAACCATTCTTAACCCAAGATCCAAATCTTCGCTTCGCGGAGGTCCCCCAGTCATCACCTCCGATGGCATCCTCTGCGCGGCTTGCGCAGCATCCAGTGCCGGCGGTCTGGCGGGCGAGCAGATGCAGCATTTGTTGTGGCTGGGTGAAGCCATGGGAGGTTGTGAGGAGCCATGGTGAAGCCCAAAATCATGCAGAACTTGTGGGTTTTGGGAGGAAAACATAGGAAAACTTGTATGATCTTGTGAATTTTAAGATTTTTGAGAGGAATACCTTAGAAAACCATTGTTTCAGGAGGTCTTAATTGTAAGAACCCCCCACATGTTGACAATGTTGATGCTGATGTGATGAAATTATGATCGGACTGCGACGTCACAACGTAACAGATAATGGCCCAATGTCTCAGGTTGGTGAATTACATCTTACATCAGATTATGCAGAAAGCTGATGTGATTTGATGATATTTGATGTATGTTTCTTACACCTGCTCTTTTTGAGACATCGTTGGTCATACTTGGACTTCGAACACAGCAACTTTTGGAAGAATTGAGCTGTTGGACTATAGGACTAGGCGAACCTTTGTGGCTGTATGTGGCTGTGAAATTCCACAGCAGCAACATCATTTTCCGTTGAAGGGTCTTGAGTGCTCAATTATTGTTGTGTCAAATGGATTCAAATGGTGTAACCTCATCTTGCTTTTGGGGGGATACTCCTAAGTTGTCACTCAAGAAAATATGAAGCAAAAAGACTTGCCACATATCCACACTATATCCATGAACATCCTGCCTTATAAAAATGTTCCTCATATCCTCCATCATATCCATTCGTAAAGTTATCTGAGATTCTCCATTCCAAAAACATGCGGAATATCTTGAAGAAACATGAAGAAACTATCTCATACCATGATATCATATGATATCCATCCATCATAAGATCTTCATATCTTCCATCGGGATCCATATGAAAACATCCTGCCAACATGTGGAAAAATTCATGATCTACCCTCCGGTAATGACTAGCAGAGCGAACTGGAAAATCACCATGTTCACTAGGTAAATCATATGCATGACAATAATGTTTCTTAAATCATGAACAAAAGGGCCATTGTCTATGGCTATGTTACGTAACCAGCGGGTATCATCAAATATCCATCATGAGATTCCAAATATCCAAATCATATCCTCCACAAAAGCCATCCCATTGTTGATGATCAGTCCCATATTACCCTGTGGTTCCCCGTTAATTGTATTATAATCACTATTGGTGATGGTGAAAAACATGTCCTATTCTTATCCCATTATCATTATCCATCCCATAGTAAACAAGCAGCTTTTTAGTTGAAACTGCAATGTTTTTGTTTTTCGGATTTTTCCCTGATGTTCAGACAAATCAAGATCATCATATTGTGTGTTGTATAATAAAAAAATATCACACATTCTGGTTGGTCTAAAATCCCATTGTATCCCCCTTATATTCAATTATATACCCATTTTATACATAGTGTATACATATAGTTATGATATATATATATATATATGTGTGTGTGACATCCTCCGTTTGGAAGATCTACTTGGGGTGCAGTTGAGGCTACTGTAAAATGGATGCAAACCGGCCATGGTATGGAAAAGCCCCAAAAGTTGGGATATGCGGCCACTATAATTGGGAAATCTATCTACTTAGTTCACTGGAACTGCACTTCCAAGTGTTAATATATATATAGTACTTACATGTACTTACAACATACTGTTCGTATATACACCAACCTGGACTAAGCAGTTCGTTTTCCAATATGTATATCATATAGTATGTATATACCATCTGGTAAACTAACATAGCGATGTAAAATCACCATTTTTGATAGGACAATCAACTACAAAATGACCATTGCAATAGCTTTATTAAATTTCTAGAGGGTATATCATGATTATCCATCATTAATCATTAACCATGATCAACCATGATCAACCCATTATTCACACATTATTAACCCATTACTAACAATTATCAAACCGATTTCAATAGCTAATGATCAACCATTATTAACCCATTATTAACCCATAAAAATGGTGATTTTCACCCAAGGTTCGAAGATCTAAGGCTCCATTCCAAGTTGTGGACACGGCGTTGGCCTTCGCTTCTTGGGGTCCTGGCTCTCACTGCCGCTCTGGTGATCGAAGCTCCTCCTGAAGTCCCACAGCCTGCGGTGATTCGAGACCAGCCAAAAATAGAGCCCGCGAATGTGGCAATATCATGATATATCATGAAATGTGATATATATATATATATAGACAGAAGAGCAAGTAGATCTTGAATTTAATATTAATTCGACTTTTTTACATACACACATACACACATACATACATACATACATGCATGCATGCATGCATACATGCATACATCCATACATCCATTCATCCATTCATCCATTCATCCATCCATCCATACATACATTGACACTATTGACGTACCATAAATGAGCCTCCCCCTTGTGTCGTCAACACCTTTGCAAGGCGGGGGCAGTCACAGGTGATGTCAGAATGAGAAGCCACGTTGGCCCAAAAAAATCGCACGAAATTAAGTGACCTGGGTGCGGCCCCAGCTAATGCGAAAGCCAGGGTCGGTGGATCTCCCATCGTATAATATATATATATATAAATAATAATTATAATGATAATAATAACAGTAATAATGTTTTTTATTATATGATATATATATATATATGATATATTATATTATATGTCTATACATTCAGTACTTCCATGGAACTCTGGCTTTGATCCCCAGGACCGGTGACGTTTCAACGCCGCAAATGTCCCGAATTGCGCCGCGGCAGCTCTATCTTTTTTCAGCCAAAGGACGTGTCACTTCCGGAAGATCCAAAAAGAAAGTTGAAACGAAACTTGGATCTGGTTGGTGGTTTGGAACATGGGATTATTAATAGGGATATAGGGATTATTAATATACTGGCTAATAATGGTGAATTATTAGTAACTGGTTGGTGGTTTGGAACCATGGAATTTTATGTTTTTCCATATATTTTGGGAATTGCATCATCCCAACTGACGAACTCATATTTTTCAGAGGGGTAGGCAAAAATGGGTCCAACCGTCACGCTGACATGGTGATATGATATTATATGATATGATATGATGTGATATGATATGATATGATATGATGTAATATGATGTAATGTGATGTAATATCATGTAATATCATGTAATATGATGTAATGAGTTTACTGGGTCAAGGGATTGTTGGCATTTTCCCGTTGGTGAAAACATGTGAACACCCTTTGGGACTGGGAGTATCTACAGGGACATGTTTACAGGATTCCCCCCCTCGGTTACCAACGGCCATTGCTCACGGCTAATCCAAGGCGAGATCCAAAAGCGATTGGATGATTTGGGGTGCGAATGCCAGCAGGCCGCTGGGTGGAGGTGTTTTGCTCGCTGGGTGGGGCATGAAGAAATCAAAATGGTTTCAATATTGAGTTTGGTCAAAAAAATAAAGTAAGACCCCCCATAATTTTCGGACAAACCCACATTTACTATAGGATCATCTAGGCTCATCTAGTTCGGCCATAAGAATCAATAGAAAATGCCCAGTTTGAATGGGATAATCAATGACGTTCACGGTGAATGTTGCCATGTTAGATCTCCACAGGGTAGACATTAGCTGCGATCCGCCTGCAAGCGGTGCCAAGGAGTGGTTTGTGGCGACAGGTGCTGGCAACATCCTCTCCACCTGCGGCAAGAATTGTCACAAACTGGAGATTCAGGAGGTCCTGCCATTGCTGGTCGATACAGCCCGACTGAAAGAAGATGAATTTCGGGACTTTGTCAAATGCGCCATGGTCAAGTTGGATTAGTTAGTATATATATATTATATAATTATATAAAAAATATATAATATTATATCAAATGATATTATATTGTATTACATGATTCACCCATGTCATGAATTTGAGGATGATGGTCAATCCATTGTCAATAGGGATTTACTTGCCCATTCTAGGCACTTTTTGTTTTGTAGATTAGATTTGGTCATTCCTTAGTTTCAAAAAGTTGGTGGTCGAACACGTGTGTTTCACCATAGATGCCAGATGAAAGATGTGAAAGTCTGAACTTTGGGGACAATTTTCGGATGCTTGGAATTTTGAGGAACCACCATGTTTGCAGATTCTGAAGTGTATCTTTTGCCATGGTTTAAATCTTATTTCGTGTTGGAGCACGCTGAGAGTTCCCCAGTTGATTCCAGCAGCACACTATCAAAACTGTGATGCAATAAGATGCTTTGAAAATCACTGAAATCATCCCTTTTGGCTTGGATTCCACGTCAAAAACATGATGATTCTTCATGATTCTTCAACAATTTAAGTGTCCTTTCAGTCGTGGAATCAGACACCTCTACCAGCTCCTCAAAGCCGCAAGTCGCGCGCGTTTCGAGGTAAAAGTTCTGAGTGGAGCGCCCAGCCACTGAGTGACTTCATTTTCCACTTCGTGGATGAGTCCATGCACTTGGTGCGACATAGGAATCGCCATGACTATGCCAGACACTGGGTGGGCACAGTTACTATTGAAGATGATGAAGATGTTTAGCTGTAGATATGTGATTTCTCAAATTTGTCAAAATATCTCAAATCAATTCCTGCTAAAATTCGTTTGGTTCCTTCGGTTCCGATGCATGATACAATAGACGATTATACTTTGCCCAGATCCATCTAGTGAACAAGCGTTCGTGCCGGTACGGAAGGTTGCATGCGTCGAGTCATCCGGTTTTTTATTGGGTCGAAGTTTGTACGATTTGTAACAAATGAATACTTAAATGGGTATCGGTATGGGTCAATACCTATAGATACATTTTTAGTGGGATGAACATCCATTTACCAGCTATTTTGGGGTTCACTAGGTACCAGGGTTTTGACCCATCCCCAAATGACTTATAGAGAAACATGACCCAGATCTTTGACCATCTTGTGCTCCAAGGATATGATCGTCAAGTGCTGCGACGGGAACAAGAGAAGGAGAAGCGCATCGAAGTCGCCTCTGAAATTCGTCGGACTCGAAGAAGGTCGACCACTGTGGTTCTGGAGTATCAGATCCGCTTTGAAGAGGGCCAAGATCGAGTTTCTCGATTTCCAACTGGAGTTGTCACGATTTCTGGATGATGATCATATACTGGTTGGTGGTTTGGAACATGATTGTTTTTTCTCCATATATTGGGAATAATCATCCCAACTGACACATATTTTTCAGAGGGGTTGAAACCACCAACCAGTATATTTTCATGAGTTGTCCCTGTCATGAAAGCTCCTGCTATCGCTTTGGCACCCTGGAGAGACAGCAGGGGTCAACGAGATTGAAAGATTTACAGTAAGACCAGAGTCCTCAGCCTGGTGAGGTCCTATAGTTGTAGCAGTTGCACCAGCCACATACTCCAGCAGGCTTGCACTGACACACAATTTCGCATATTTCGCAAGGTCCCACTCCCTCAACCCCCAGTGCCTTAGAACCTACTGCATCTTCGATATAAATCAACCTGAAAGCATTCATATCAGTTTTTTTTATGTTGTTTTTCCAGGTATATCCATCCACATATTGACATATGTCATCATATTTCGTTTGTTTGGATATCATATGATAATCATTGTATCCCCATGTATTTTCCTCATGATTTTCCAGGCGGAGCAGATCTTTGTGTCGCTCTGTGTCCATCTGATCCGCAAAGTTCCGCGCCACGGCCTGACGTTGCAGCGCCTCGAGGAGGGCCTGGCGGATGCTTCGGAGGCGCAGAAGCTGCTGCAGCAGGCGCTGCGCATCAACGAGCTGCGGCGCAAGCGCTGGGAGACGTGGTATCAGACGCTGGTGCCTGGGCTGCCTGGGCCGTTTGCCTCGGCATTTTTATGGTGAGATATGGTGAGATGGAGATGTCGAGAAGCACAAAAAAAAGGAGAAACTCAGGTGCCAAATGTATCTAGATGATTCAAGATGATTCAATGTGGGCGCGTCTGAAATTACATATCCCAAAAATCATAAAAATCGAGAAGATTGTGATAGTCCATCGGAATTAGGGCTCCTACTGTGCCCGATTTTCAAAGAAACCCATGTCAACCCTGTTGAAGCAACAAAGGACAGCTGGAAAAGGGATGACACGGAGAAGGAGAAGGAGCTCTTCTCTACAATCCTCAGCCACCGGAAGGATCTTCGTGATGCCTCCATGGCACGGGAACAGGATGGAGATATGGAGACGCGTCTGTCTCGTCTTGAGACAGAGATCGAGAGCTTTTACAGCAGGATTCGGCAAACATGTGTAAAGCCTAACGAGCACCAGCAGGATATTGATGAATTAGAGAGGCAGGTTGACCGAGCTCAAACGGAATATATTGAGATTGTTGAGGCTTAAAAAGAAGTCTCAAGACGTCTCAGGTCTCTTGTGATCTCTTGTGTACTTTTGCTACTACATCTCTTGTATATAGAGTTATCTTAGTTGCAGTTTTCACTTTGAGTTTGAACTTCCGAAGGAATTCCGAAGAACTCGTTTTTCAGGATCCGGTGCGAGATGGCCGTAGATCCTCCCTAGGTCCAAAATTGGAGAATTTTTTGATGTTCGGGCCTTAGCTTCGGCTGCATTTGAGAAGCTGATGAACTCTTGTGAAGAAACACTGGAGAAGTCACGGAGGTTTCTCCTGCAGGGAAAGGATTTGGATGAAAGCTAGAAAGCCAGCCGTAGCAAACTGATCATGATCTCTTTACAATTTGTTTTAATACGAAGCTTTCTTAAGCGATGCTTGCAGTTTGAGAATTAGATCAGCATGAATTATCTAAGTCAACATCCAACAATTCACTTGATTTGTTTCAGCAGCTGAGACTCTCAAAAAGGATTCTGGTAGATTGACAGCTCCCATCACCATGGAGAATGCTAGAGAGAAGGCCGTAGCAACCAAGATCTAGTGGTACCTGACTTTTCTATCGCTGGGGGTGCTAGATGGCAAAGAAATATATATTGGGATGCCGGGACCAGCTCATTGGAAGCCATGTCCAATTGTCCAATTGTCCATGAGCTAATTGGCCCAGAAAAAGCTACACGTATATGGGATGCACCATAGCTAGTCCATCCATTTATAAAATATCATATGGATTCATATGGAGATTTCCATAGTCATGGGGGATCCCCAATAGCTGCTTGGTTTATTTCATGCAAAATCCCAATCTAAAACGGATGATGACTAGGGGTAGCCCTATGACTTAGCAAACCTCCATATACATCTCATCTCATCTTATAGCGGATAATCCAAGCACCCGTCTTCAGTGAAGACCACCTCTGCCGAAAACAACGCCCCGAAAAGGCCGCAGCCGGGAACCGGAAGTCTGTGCCGAAGTCCAAGGGTGGGAAGAAGGCCTCGAGCATGATGACTTGGCATGGTACTCGCTTGTGCACCTGAGAATCGTCTCGCTTGTCCACCTGAAAATCCTTTCGCTTATGCACCTGAGAATCTTCCACTTCTACCTCTACTTGCACCTCTCATTCTACTTCCACTTCTACTTTCAGCTCTATTCCTACTTGTCCTTCTACTTTTTTTCCACATCTATTTCTACTTCTCCTTCTACTTCCACTTCTACTTCTACGTTTACTTCTACATCTACTTTCACCTTTATTTCTACTTCCACTTCTACTTTCAGCTCTACTTCTACTTCTACATCTATTTCTACTTCTCCTTCTACTTCTACATCCACTTCTACTCCTACATCTACTTCTACTTCCACTTCTACTTCTACTTGTACTTCTACTTCTACATCTACTTCTACTTCTACTTACAATTCCACTTCTACTCCTACATCTACTTCTACTTCCACTTCTATTGTACTCCTACATCTACTTCTACTTCTACTACTGCTTCTACTTCTACTTCTACTACTGCTTCCACTTCTACTTCTACTTCTACTTCTACTTACATTCCCACTTCTACTCCTACATCTACTTCTACTTCCAGTTCTACTTCTACTTCTACTTCTACTCCTACATCTACTTCTACTTCTACTACTGCTTCTACTTCTACTTCTACTTCTATTTTTACCTCTATTTCCACTTCTACTACTGTTTCCACTTCTACTTCTGCTTCTACTTCTACTTCTACTTCTGCTTCTACTACTGCTTCCACTTCTACTTCTACTTCTACTTTTACTACTAGTACTGCAATTACTACCAGGACTAGGTATATCATTACCAGCACGAATGGAAACATCATTGATGAGGTTGATAACGAAGAAAAACACAAAAAAAATCAAGAAGATGAAGAGAAGGAGCAATAAAACATTTTTCTGTGCATCATCTTTTGAATTTGGATTTTGGACTGGAGCGCCACAATTGTTTGCCACATGTATGGCTCACAGATGAGGTGGTGTTGGAAGCAAAATTTTGCAAATGCGGTGAGGCTACCGGGGGTTACATGTGCAAAGGAAGCGTTGAAAAATCATGAAACAAATGGCTGACGTAAAGTTTAACAAGTCCCGAATCAAGTATGATGAAGCGACCAGCAGCCATGAAGCGACCAGCAGCCATGCGACGGCACTTCCTACATCAAGTTCAACAAGATATAAACCCTAAAGGTGTCGTGGCTCTTCTTGCATCAAGTGCCACAAGGTATAAACCCTAAAGGTGTCGTGGTTCTTCTTACATCAAGTACAACAAGATACAAACCCTAAAGGTGTCGCGGCTCTTCTTACATCAAGTGAGAAAAGATATAAACCCTAAAGGTGTCGTGGCTCTTCTTACATCAAGTTCAACAAGATATAAACCCTAAAGGTGTCGTGGCTCTCCTTACATCAAGTGCAACAAGATATAAACCCCTAAAGGTGTCGTGGCACTTCTTACATCGAGTTCAACAACATATAAACCCTAAAGGTGTCGTGGCTCTCCTTACATCAAGTGCAACAAGGTATAAACCCTAAAGGTGTCGTGGCTCTTCTTACATCAAGTGCAACAAGATATAAACCCTAAAGGTGTCGTGGCTCTTCTTACATTACATTAAGTGCAACAAGATATAAACCCTAAAGGTGTCGTGGCTCTTCTTACATCAAGTGCAACAAGATATAAACCCTAAAGGTGCCGTGGCTCTTCTTACATCAAGTGCAACAAGATATAAACCCTAAAGGTGTCGTGGCTCTTCTTACATCAAGTGCAACAAGATATAAACCCTAAAGGTGTCGTGGCTCTTCTTACATCAAGTGAGACAAGATATAAACCCTAAAGGTGTCGTGGCTCTTCTTACATCAAGTGCAACAAGATATAAACCCTAAAGGTGTCGCGGCTCTCCTTACATTAAGTGCAACAAGATATAAACCCTAAAGGTGTCGTGGCTCTTTGTTTGCAATGTGTGATAGCGTAATTTCCTGGTAATTTACGTATAAAATGCAACAAGATATAAACCCTAAAGGTGTCGTGGCTCTTTGTTTGCAACGCGTGATAGCGAAATTTCCTGGTAATTTACCTTTAAAATGCAATAAGATATAAACCCTAAAGGTGTCGTGGCTCTTTGTTTGCAACGCGTGATAGCGTAATTTCCTGGTAATTTACGTATAAAATGCAACAAGATAAAAACCCTAAAGGTTTCGTGGCGCTTTGGTTGCAATGCGTGATGGCATAATTTCCTGGTAATTTACGTATAAAATGGAGACCCAGGTGCGTAAGTAAGTGATTTTCTAGGTGCGCAAGTGAGTGCATTTCCCAGGTGCGTAAGTGAGTGAATTTCTAGGTGCGCAAGTGAACGTAGTGCCTTTCGTGGGAAGTTGAAGTCCTACTGTTTAATGGATGTTAATGGTTTTGAAGCGTATGAAAACGGATGACCCTACCAGGTATCTAGGTGAAATATGAGATGTTTATAGAAGAAAATTTGAAGAAAAGAAACACATCGAAGAAGGTAACTTCCGTAAAATCAACCCCATGTGCTCCATGTATGGTATATGTTACCAGTTCATTTTCCTCAAAACAGGCCCAGTCATGGAGCTGTTGACTGCCAGCAGCATGGGCTCCATGCCATGGCGAAGGCTGCAAAGAAGCTTCCCACCATCCGGCTGGAACAGATTCTGGAGGACTGGAAGGGGACGAACCGAGAGTCCTAGAGGTTGGTTCAGGAGAAACACCGGGATGACTGGGACATGGAAAGTTGGGAGACTTTGAGCCTGCAAAATGAGTTGTTGAAATTCAAGTCCTACACCTGGATCCTGCAAAGAAAAGAGTTTGAAAGCCGAGGCAATTGGAAGACTCACAGAGGAATAGCATGGAATAGCTGGGGCCCGGAATTCGTGGACGACTGTGTCACTGTGTCAAAAACTTGGTGGAGAACATTAGCGGCTTAGTGTATCCCATGGCAATTTGCCAAAAAACAGATCCATGTTTGGAAGTCACAAGTTGGCTTCAGACTGCTACTAGGACCGTTGCCAGCTTTTTTTCAAAACGGACACCGATCGACATGGGTTCAGGAGACCGCATTTCCAGAGGAGGCAGCGATCATTTCCAGTGGAACCATGCCATTACGATCCCCGGAGCTGTATCCAGCTTGGTGTCGCAATGGGGTTCGCATTTTTTGGTCCAGACATGAAGATTAATTATTGAATAGTAATGTGGTATATTCCCATAAATTATAATGTTGGGGATGGTTTATAATTTATTAAAATTTTCCGCCCATATAATGTTGGGGATGGTTTATGATTATTGAATAGTACTGTGATAAACCAATTATAAACCCATCATTATTCAATAATCCCCAACAATATTCCCATTATTTACCATCCCCAATATTCCCATAAATTGAAGGTAAACATCATCCCCAGTTCCATGTAGTCCCACATTCTTAGGGCAGGCAGAGGGGTAACCCTCCGGCGTCCCCCAAAACGTGGCGGGCCGCTGGAAAGTCCCTGAACTAAATGGAGGTTTATAGCTGGGAAATCATCTAAATGGGACACGATCATGTTTGATCTTGGATTTCCTATGATTTCCCGCACTCTCAACCAAGTCACACTGTACTTCCCACATGTTCCCACTGTGGCGGCACAGATTCTGGACGGCTCTAATCAATGGTTATGTCCACGCTGTGATCGGAAGGCAGGGCAGAAGGGATGGGGGACCTTTTGACCATCAACCATCCTAAACCATGGTACTCCCGTACACCAAAGAATGATATACAGCAAATTACTTTACTTCGAGTTATCCCATGACATTTATACATTTTGTTACTGGCAAATCTTCTGGCATTCTATTTGACATACCTTCTGGCATTTTATCTGGCATATCTTCTGGCATTCTATCTGGTATATCTTCTGGCATTCTAGCTGGCATATCTTCTGCAATCTGTTCTGGCATATCTTCTGGCACTCTATCTGGCATATCTTCTGACATTCTATCTGGCATTCTATCTGGCAAACCTTCTGGCATTCTATCTGGCAAGCATTCTGGCACTTTATCTGGCATACCTACTGGCACTCTATCTGACATTCTATCTGGCATACCTTCTGGCATATCTGGCATATCTGGCATTTTATCTGGTATATCTTCTAGCATTCTATCTGGCATATCTTCTGACATTCTATCTGGCATATCTTCTGTCATTCTATCTGGCCGTTGAGGTCCAGCGGTGCACACTGAGCTGGGAAGGTCCCAGGTTGAGGTCCAGCGGTGCACACTGAGCTGGGCAGGTCCCAGGTTGAGGTCCAGCGGTGCACACTGAGCTGGGAACGGTCCCAGGTTGAGGTCCAGCGGTGCACACTGAGCTGGGAAGGTCCCAGGTTGAGGTCCAGCGGTGCACACTGAGCTGGGAAGGCCCCAGGTTGAGGCCCAGCGGTGCACACTGAGCTGGGAAGGTCCCAGGTTGAGGTCCAGCGGTGCACACTGAGCTGGGAAGGTCCCAGGTTGAGGCCAGCGGTGCACACTGAGCTGGGAAGTTGGCGAAGAGCTTGGCGAAGAGTTGGCAAGGCGGAAGTTGAGGTGGAAGTTGATGCAGACATGGCCGAGGAGGCGAGGAGGAGGAGGAGGAGGAGGACGAGGGTGGCGAGGAGGAGGAGGGCAACAACTCTGATAAAATCTAACAACCCTCACCTGGCAGGTGGGGAACAAAGGGAAAAAAAAACTAAAAAGGAACATAATTTAATGAAATGTCGGAGACCATTTTCATCCACTTTCGACGATCTTCCCAAGGAAAAAAGGGCTATAATGGAATGTCTGATACCATCTTCTACCATCTTCCCCAACCCAACGGCAGGTGGATGCCCGACGGAGCACTCGCTTGACGAAGCTGCCGCCCTATCTGCACATCACCGTAGAGAGGTGCGGCCTGGTGGATTCATCAGCATCGTTGAAGATGTTGAATAGATTAATATGATCATATTATCATCATGTTTTGATCATATTTTTTAATATACATACATACAATTATAATATATATATATATATACACAATTATAATATATATATAATTACATACGATAGTATGAATATCAGACATGTTACTACATTTCGAGTGTGTTCAATCAGAGGTTGACTACTTACCATCCCCAGTGTCTACCCAGCGGCTCGCCAATGTGTGGAGCTGGCAGGGCGCTTCAACCACCATAGCCATGGTATAGATGCCCCTAATCGAAATCGATGGTTTACCTAGCTATAAAAATGGGTGGTGATTTTCCATGGCGAACTGTTAGTCATAACCAGATGGTTGCCAGATTGGTGGAATTCGGTTGTATGCCCATGATTCATTCCCATTCGAAAAACCCCAGGGTGAAGCTGAAGTTACGAAGTTCAGCTGGTATGCCAATGAAACTGGGAGCCCCAGATCACAGAGGTATCATTTTGATGTGGACAAGGAGGAACGCAAGCGTTTAGCACATCCTGTGTCCTTTCCGTTTGGCACCTGGTGAGCATTTCGGCTCGGGGTGGGTCTTACATGTCTGGTTGGTGGTTTCGAACATTGTTTATTTTCCATAATATATGGGATAATATGGGATAATATGGGATAATCCTTCTCATTGACTAATATTTTTCAAGTTGGTTAAAACCACCAACCAGTTGATGAATTCTGTGTTCAAAAGAGGTATGTTTTAATTTTCAGAAACCGATGGTCATATGGAAGGTCTTTGAAAGGGATCTCTGAAAACTCACTGACCTCAGATCATTATCCTGCGTCCTAACCTTCTGAAAAGATGGTTGGCCATGATATGTGTCATTCTCGCTGGGGAAGTATACCGTATACCTTAATGTACTCTGTAAAGAACCTCAAACATATACAGATATATAAATTTTTCCAGGATAGAATCGATGATATTTACCAGATAGTTCTCAGGTTTTCAAGGTTTCTATCTATTTTTTGAGATTGCTGTAATTCTTCACAATTTGAACCAGATCATTGGTGAAGTGGGCACTTATATAACTCTTGTGCAACTTGCTAGAAAATGTCATGAAGATTCCGCTTGCGGAGGAGTGTGCGCTTTTTGAACTGAATGCAATGTTTACCCTCTGCTTATCTAACATAGCCATGGGAAATGGCCCATAGAAATAGATGGTTTACCTATTAAAAATGGTGATTTTCCATGGCTATGTTAGTCATAACCAGAATGTTTCACCATGTTTAAACTGCGTTTTTCCTCATCAAATGTGGCATTTTTAAAATCCCCCAGTTACTCAATGGAGGTTTCCAGCTGGGAAAGTCATTAAATATATCCCATGAACATCCATGATCTCTAGATTATCTTTTATATGCAATGAATAGAAATATGAATAAACACTATATTAAAACTCCATGTAGATCCCCCTTGAGATCCCCCAGATATCCGTTTCTCTTTCGACATAGACGCGAGATTCACCACCGAGAGATGGTACCCATTTCTCTTAGATCTCTTAGGCGGCGCTTGGAACTGCGATTGGGTGGAGCACTGGCACGTGGTCGTGAGGAGTGGGGTAGCTGGCCGGTTGGTGTCATGGAAATCCCTAAGATATATTAGGATGGACCAGGATGGATGATAAATGGGGTGGATGCCCCGGATGCCCCCATGACTTCGGAAACCCCATGGTTTTGGAGGTTTCCTAGTCATCACTCCCCCAAAAAAGCTGGGATGTGCACGATTGTTGTGGGGGGTTGCTACAAGAGTGAAACGTAATTAAATATAGTGAAAAGTAATATTTATTACTATGTAATGTTTAGTGGGAGTTTACTTTTCTATCTGAACGATAATAGATATCTCCGGAAAATCATTGCAATCATCATAGATCTGGATAAATGACATAACGACCTCATTGCCATGTCACTAGGGCATCTATGGCCCAGTATGGTTAGGGCAACTATCCCCCAGATAGTATGATCTCATTGCATTACACTGACGACACGATCCGTGTTTTGGAGATGTCGCCTTAGTGACTTATTTGCCCTGTGTTACACGCGTTTGTTTTTTGTTTTTTCCGGGAGGGGCAGTTTTGGGGACTTTGAGCTTTTGCTGGTTGGTTTGCAGTAATTAGGAAGCGGTATTAGACTGAATTGAATGCTGATGAGACGGACATTGACGCCATACCAACGTCTCAAAGTGTCACACAGACCCTGCTGACCATATGGGTTTCCCTTCATTATTTGATAATATTATTGTTCGTTTAACGACTTGTTGGATCGTTTCCGATAATGGGGTGGAGGTTGTTGTATAAAACTGTATTGATTGGCCTGAAGGCTTTCTGTGATGTTGTCGTTGACATCTTGTGTTTTGGGTCAACCCTTGATGACAATGTCCCTCCTTGCAAGCATTGTTGCAGGCGATGGATCAAATTTCATTGTAGCAATGGAAAGGAATCGTGAAAGAACTGAAAGATAAGTTAGAATGACAGACCTTGCTTGGTTGGTTTCCATATATGTCATGTGGAAGTGGAATTCCCCCTTGAAGTTTTGATGAATTTTGAGAGGAGTGGTACTGAGCAGACAGATGTCTTTTGGGGCTGCAACGGGGGGTTGCAGGCAACAAGCGGAAACGACACTGCTCTGGACCCAAGGGATCCCAAGGGACCAGAGTCGTTGGGATGCCATTTTTGGGATGCCACCATCCCATCAATCGACGCGGCGTCATGGTACCGAACTTTGACACAGTTCCATAATTCAAAGCACCAGCCAGGCCTTCGGCTCACCCTGGATCGATTCCTGTCCTAACCCCTGAGATAGATCGCTGGTTGGTGGTTTGGAATATGATTTTTACGTTTCCATATATCGGGAAATTCATCATCCCAACTGACTTTCAGTCCATCATTTTTCAGAGGGGTAGGGCTCAACCACCAACCAGAATCCTATTAAATCCCAATGATTCCAATGAGAAACACATCGAAAAAAACCCTAGGATTCCTGGCTGGATAGACCCTTCCTATGACATACTTGGAACGCCTTCTTCCAGGTGTTGCATCTCTGACTTTGCCTGAGATTGTCAGGAAAAAGCCCACTTTCATGGTTCATCAGGTACATCCAGGTACCATTTCAATCCATCAGACAGACCCAAATTTTGAGATATTTTTTTACATGTGGCTATGGATCAATACCTATGAAAATACCATTTTTAGTGGGTTATTCACATCCATTGACACACTGCCATGTAAGAAAACATCCGGAGTAGCCAGGTTACTATATGTTACTATCATTTTCTCATATATTTTCTCCATCCAAACCCCGGGATGATTCCGTCTGAGGCAACGCTACCAGTGGCGTACGAGTGCATCGGCTATTTGGAACACGTGTCCGACTCTGCTCACAGTGGTTCGGAAGCCCGGTTGGTTGATGAGTTTGTCAAACAGAGAGGGTTTTGACATGGTTTAAACATGGAAAAATGATAAAAATGGGGATAGAAGTACGTAGATCTAAGTGATAGATGATGGTTGGGTGATGATGGTTGGTTGATGATTAGTTCGAGGATTATACTAACTACTGTGATATACGTATAATTAGTGGGGGTTATCACAATCCATTTTCACGGGGAATCTCGTTCTCAACCAGTTTATCAAAAGCGAGGACACAGGCCGGGTTTTGAGCGAAAAATGTGGGACATCATCTATCATGTGCTTGGGAAACTCTAAGTAGCTCCAACTGGCTCCCTATTTTTGTCGGGAATATGAAAACTCCTAGCTCGGAACCGCTCCATCCTAGCCACTGGATAGTAATGGAATCATTCATAATCATTGGGTTTTTTCTGTAATGTGGAATATACCAACTGATTTAACATTGCTACGGAAAATCACCATCAACAAATATCAAACATTAGACGTAAATCATCGAACTAAACGGTCCACATTCCGTAATTAGGTACCCTCTGGTAAACTAACATAACTATGGAAAATCACAATTTTCAATGGGAAAATCCACTATAAATTTCAATAGCTATGTTAAATTACCAGAGGGTATGTAAAATGACCCAGGTGTGATTACTCTTCGGTGTCATCAAACATAGCTACGAAATTTCCCAGGTAGCCAGGTAGCCATTCGAGATCTGGCTACCGGTGCTCAAACATGGCATGGATTCACAAGGCTGAAACTGAAATCCTCCATTTATAGCTGGTTTTCCCATTTTTTTGCCTCCATTTATGATGTTCCATTGCCACAGTTGATTCCCGCATGGTCCATCTGAATTCATCATCTCAAGTCATCCCAAGGTCACTACAGAGCTACACTTCTACGAGAAGATGAGGACCGAGCCACCGCGAGCCATGGGGGTACCGGGCGGTACCCGCCGGATAAACCACGGTTTCTTTTGACACAAACCGCAATGTTTCCCACGAAAGGGTTATTTCATTGGGTATACATCGGTAGTATACCATGGAAAGACCCATTTTCAGCGAATGATGTTTGCTGTGGAGGAGCCCTATGCGACCGAAGTAGCAGGTGAGGAAATCTGTCGGCTGATTTCTGTCAGCCTCTGGTAATTTGACATAGCTCTGGAACATCACCATTAAAATAGTAGAGAAATTAATTAATCACATGAAATTCTACTGGGCAAATGAATCATCTTTAAATGGGGACTTGTATGGACTTGTTTTTTTTGCTGTGTTAGATTCCCAATGATTCCAGAGGGTAAAGCCAGAATTGAAGTTTCCTAATGATATCGTGAACATCATGAGGATCCCACTTTCCAGGTCGGTGACCACCAAGCTATGTGGGGATCACTGGAGCTTCATCCCCATGTCACTCCGATCAGTCGCCAGGCTGCGACGCGGCAGAGGCCCCTTCCCAACGGTTGGACATTAAACACCAGCAGCGACTAAAATGAAAGCTCAAAATCTTTGCCTCAAGTTGTAGATCTGCAGATGGTGTTTTTGTTTTCCCCGCAGATATCGACCACTTCTCTGAATCGCTACCACTGCAGGTACTGGAATCCGCAACAAAGAAACAGAAAGTCGATGGACCAGACGTGAGGGGCCCAAAATTTCTCCAACGACTGAAAATTGGGGGGGATACCCAAAATGGGGAAATAGGGAAGAAGAAATATGAGCCATTAAATTTGAAGGGTTTCCCCATGTTTCCCTTCAATTTTCAGACCAACCCATGTGCCGCCAAATTTGGAAAGAAAGCGGAAGGGGGGGCAGAAAAAAATGTTTTTGATGAGTGGCTGATGCTCAGAGGCAGGTTTTGGAATGTTTTGGAATGGTTCTCTCCAATGTTAAACAATCCAGAGCAATTCCAACATTCTTCTTCAAGCACAAGCATCACAAGCCAGATTTAAAGCATTCCCTCTCGATTGACAAAGGAGAAGGAACCGCCACAGATGGCCAAAAGCATCCAAAAGCTATCTTGAACATGTAAAGAAAATGAAAGAATTCTGTTTGGTCCCAGATTTTTTGTTCACCGAACGTCTACAGGAAATTAAATCATGTCAAATCACTGATTGGTGGTTTGGAACATGAATTTTCTTGTTCCATTCAGTTGGGAATTTCATCATCCCAACTGACGAACTCAGTCCATCATTTTTCAGAGGGGTAGGGCTCAAAACCACAAACCAGAATCCATCAGAATCCTATTAAATCCCAATGATTCCAATGAGAAAAACATCGAAAAACCCTAGGATTCCCCTGGAATTCCCGTAGAGATTTTATCGCACTCAGGCCGCGGCAGGAGCTCCTCAAAAGCGCAGCTGGTAGGGCTCAAAGATGGCTGGGAAATCGAGGAAGCAAATGAAGATCCTCTATAGATGGGGAATTTCTATGACTGGTTGGTGGTTTCAAAATGTTTCAAACATGAATTTTATTTTCCATTTCATATATGGGTTGTCATCCTTCCCAGTGACTAATATGTTTCAAGATGGTTAAAACCACCAACCAGATGAATTTGATTGAATTTGTAAGTTTGGTGGTTTCCAACATTTGAGATGTTTCTGACTGGTTTCTTCAGCCACACGGTAGTGTATGGGTCAAAATTCAAAGACACTGAGACTCAGAAACTTTGATCAATTATTGTACTAGTCTTAACCATCTTACCTTACATATAATAACATAATATATACTATATTTATATATATACATATAATTATGTAAACCATCCGGTAACCATCCTATTTTTCCGGAGTACGCAATTTCAAGCAATCCTTCATATCGGGCACATTACCTACTTGTATACTCCTTTGATTTTGTCCCCAGTCTTGTTTGGAGAAGCACCCATTATTGTCATTTAAAACCATGTCGACGTGCCGAAGAAACCATAAATTCATATCAATTCCGCGTGTTTGATGGTTAACCATGGTTAAACCATGTTAAGCCATGTTTTTTTACCCACATTCTGGCGAACCCCCCATGACTCCCCCGAAGGGTCAAAACGTTGCAGGTGGCGCCTGGATGATGAGACGGTGACCACCGTCACGGAAAATGAGCAAGCGTCCTGTGACAAAGCAGAAGCGACGGAAGGCGGGACACGGGACGCTGTGCGGCGACATGGCGGGCGGGATTTACCCACTGGGAATCCAAAAAGGATTGGAATTATTGAATAGACAATAGTATAACTAGGGGGGAACATAATATAATTAGTGGGATATTTTTCATGGAGAGTATATCGCTATGTACACATTGAATTATTCGGACAGGCGTTTTTTTCACCTTTGAATGATGAGACATTTGACCGACTCTGGGAATCGAACATAAAATGTATGGCCAATGTTTTGGAGATTGAGTTTATATTGGAGTTAATATTGGGTTAATATTGGGTTAATAATGACCATTAATAATGGTTAATCATTAATCATGATATAAAATTGGGGATATCTATCAATAATGGTAAACCATGAGATATTAGAAATATGGTTAACCAATATCTGGTAAGTTAACGTAGCTATTGAAAAAATGGACCAAATTTAGTTCGTTGATTTAGCTCTTTGAAATGGTGATGTTCCGCAAACTGGTTGTTACTATATAGGGCCATAGGGTAAGTTGCTTTATCCCCATGAGCTATAGAAATAAGCCCCAGAAACCCTACTATAGATCTATAGTATTCTATACTAGTAGTAGGGTTTCTATAAGCCCCATAAACCCTTATGGTCCATAAACCCGACCAACTTGGACTTAAAACATCAACCAACGTTGGCGAACGGGGTGCACCACCCTGACCGGGATGGCTATTTTTCGGCAGGAGCAGAGCCGGTGCCAGTGGAGCTCTCAGCTCTGCTCGTTAATGAAAATTATAGGGGCTGGTTGGTGCTTTGGAACCATGGAATTTTATGACTTTCCATATATTGGGAATGTCATCATCCCAAGTGACTCATATTTTTCAGAGGGGTGTTGTGCGAAAAACCACCAACCAGTGAATATTCATGGCTAATATTGGTGGTTAATCCATGGTTAATATGGTTAATTTGACAACTTATTGGCCATTGGGGGTTTATTCTACTCACTGTGTTTGGGGATTAATCCGTTGGAATGACAGAGGAATATTGAACAATGTTCACTTGTGTATACCATCTGGTTATGACTAACATAGCCATGGAAAATCACCATTTTTAATAGGTAAACCATCTATAGATGGGCCATTTTCCATAGCTACGTTAAATAACCAGAGGGTAAATATATTAAAAATATATGTCTACAATTATACAACCAACCATAATCAAGAGCTGGATGAAAGATCATAATACTCCATGACCATGGTCCTCACTTTGTGTCCAGCCGGGGAATGAAAATAGTGGGATGACCATACCGAGATACCCATAGCTGGATGAACTGGATGATGACTGGGGGTAGCTCTATGCTTTAGGACACCACCGTATACCAATAACTCCCCGAAGAGGGGCATAGTTGCCATTTGAGGCGACAAAGATATGATAGTTCTTGTAAAGTACCCCTAGCAGATATCAATAATTATAAGTATACTAAAAGTATAGAAAAATAGTAGTTCCTTTATATTATAGATAAGTGATTCGTTTAGTTATTGACTTATAATATATATACATATAAAAACTTATAAGTTATAAGTACATTAATATATATATATATATATAAGTATATATAAGTCATAACTAAACTACAACTTAATGTTATACCCATGGTTATACCAACAGCCATGGCTTTCCAAGCGATCCGCAGAACACGAGGTGGATCCGGCGAGGATCGAATCTGCCACCGCACGGCCCGCAGTTCCACCATGGTCGTCCTGAGCTTCTCAAAACGGCAGCCACCATGGTTTCCACGCAAAAACAGTGCAACAACTCTCTGAATACCATATATAGACATATATATAGATATATATATATATAGTTATCATATGAATAGTATTGATATATCATAGATATATCATGATATATCCCCTAACCATAGTTACTACTATACATCATGTTTCACCACAAAAAAGGTTGGCTTTACACAAACGGCCCACGACCGTGCCCTTGATCGAGGCCTACCTGGTGTTGTATCGCCGCTGCGATCACGACCCAGGCATGGAAACATGTAGGCATCGCCAACGAAATATGTATGCATTGGTCATCATGTATCAACGCAATACTACATGTTATGTTATAATATAATCATATAATCATATGTTAAAATATGCGCAACTGAATACTGTATATATAAACAATATGTTACAATATGCGTAACTGTATGTATGTATATATAGTGGGTATAATTTGCGTAGTCTGTGTATATATAATATATGTATAGACATTATTTTACTATGTATTTATCACATCATATCACATTACACCATACTCATCCCATATCATTGTCATATGATATGATATACGTATATAAGTATGTATTAATGAGTGTATGATATTGATATCTATGATATGTTTCAATGGCATTATATGAAAACAACACTCTATGTCTCTATATGTTAATGTAAACATTTCAGAGCATGTATATATATATAGAGACATGCATACATACATGCATACATGCATACATGCATACATGCATACATGCATACATGCATACATGCATACATGCATACATACATACATACAGACAGACAGACAGACACACAGACAGACAGACACAGACACACAGACACACAGACATACAGACATACAGACATACAGACATACATACATACATACAGACATACAGACATACATACATACAGACATACATACATACATATACATATTTATATATATATATATATACATACACATTTATTTATGTATGATATATTTGGGTAATTTACAACGACTTAGGATGTCGAGCTCTCTGGAATGATGGGATTTGTAGAGGTAACTCTCCTGAATAACGTTTCACGTTTCAGGTGAGTGAAATATAACAGACATTATCCAGAAGAATATATTATTCTTACTGTAATATTATTTATCATACAGGTGATTTTTTTTATGCATTATCTCAGGTCTGTGAATTATAGATTCCCCACATTCATTTGGGCAGGGGCATTGTTCCAAATCCTTTGGTTTATCATTCATTATTTTCCCTATTAAATAGCATCTTAACCGGGCATACCCCATTTTCACACAGACCCATATATGATAGTCAGATAGTCCATAGCGCAGATAGTCAGATATATTGATATTTGTTAGTCCAGATTTATAGTCTACCCAGATTTGTCATAGATTGATTTGGGGGTTATATACACTCTTATCTTGACAACTGATATTGACCATGGTACATGTGATAGCCCATGCCGGTAGGTGATGAAGACTTGGCTGACCAAAACTCAATGGCCATTTCAGGTACCTAAACTGGAGGTACTGTACCATTTTTCAGGCCATATTTTGTGGGGATCTTCCCTGAAATTAGCCCTGACACTCCGACCCTATATTGGGTAGATACATCCAATTTACGATCTCCAGCAAAAAAACATGAAAAAACTATACCCCAAATTACCCCAAGAATTGGGCAGAGTCCTCCAGTAACTGGGTAGTTTTTTTCCCCTACAATCAACCCGTTGGGTAGTAGAATCCCCTAACAATCATCAACCATAAGACCAACAAAAATCCCCCATTATCCCTTATTCACTGGCCATTTCTTATAATATGGCCTGGCAACAGCCAGTTGAATATCATCAGTGGATTAACCAATATACTTTTGCCATCATATGAACCAGTAATTAACTGATAGTGATATTCACTGGTTAATCCACTGATAACCATTGGCTCATGTATTAACATGTTAATCCACTGTATATGGTTAATCCACAACCAACCAGTAACCCTTAAATTTTGCCAGCGAAAGCCAGGCCAACTTTGCCAGGGTCGCCGGGAGTCGCCACAGAAGCCGCGACGGGGTCCTCCGCTGTCGGAGGAGTTGCAGCGCTGCGTGGTGGGGGACCGAGTCCAATCCTGTTGAACTGCTGAGTTCATGGGATTTATGCAACAAAAATGATGATTTAATGGGATTTATGATGCAACAAAAATTGTGATTTAATAGGATTTATTCAACAAAAATTGTGATTTAATAGGATTTAAGCAACAAAAATTGTGATTTAATAGAATTTAAGCAACAAAAATTGTGATTTAATAGGATTTATTCAACAAAAATTGTGATTTAATAGGATTTAAGCAACAAAAATTGTGATTTAATAGGATTTACAGTAAGCAACAAAAACAGTGATTGAATGGGATTTATGCAACCAACATTTGGTGGTTCAAACAATGAACAATGGATTCTATTGGGGATATCGGAATATCATGTGAATATCATGGGATATACAAGCATCAACCAGTAATATGATGTGGGGTTGTCCAAGATGGGGGAAGTTGCACCAGTTTATAGAAGTTTTTCAGGTGGAAAAGGGATAATTGAATTTGGGGGGTACCCTCGCGACTCTGACGGATGTTGGTGCGATGGTTGTTTAGACTAGTGAAGCTAAACAAGTTTTGCTGATACGATTTGCTTCAGAGATCTTCAGTGTTGGAAAGATGATGAATAGAATGGAAGGTGCAAGCGAACGTCAGAGAGGCTTGTCTTTGACGTTTGGATTGACAATTGTCCCATTCTTGCACACTACTCCTTGATGGTTTGACTCATCAATGCCTCATTCACAGGCACTTGATTCATCAAATTCTTGTTGGCTTAAACATGCTTAAACTATTTTTTTCACTTGGCTCATCTGTGGGAACCCCAATGCCATAAACCTATATAAACCATTATAAACCTACAATTTGGGGATGGTAAACATGCCACCCGGTGATGTTTTGGGGGTTTATGACACCACAGCTTTTCAGTTGCTGAGGATGAGCACAACACAGAATTGCGACGACAGCGCAAGGAATTTGAATCCAATTCCCTGGTCCGGGCCACACACGTCACGCCGAGGGCGTTTTCGGGGCGGGAAGCCAACACATCCATAAAGGAAGCCATCAAACCAAAGGTCTTAGAAAGTGCATCGGCTTTGATTCAGTAGGAATGAAGTCTTGACCAAGAGTCCTCCCAATCCTGAAACATTGACAGTCAGAAGCACACTCTGCATACATGCCCAAATTGGTGTTGCACTGCATCCAAAAGTTGGGATGCCTCAGTTGCTCCAATTTAGTTTCCCGAGGGGATAGATATCACTCTGACTATCTCGGAGGTGATAGAGTGAATGGCTAGAAAAGCTGGAGTAGATCCATTCTTGGATGTGCATCCCCAGAATCCTAAGTGCTTCAGAACCCTCTTTTTGAATCTGTTTAAACCCATGAAGATAACTCTATAGACATATTCTTATGATATTCAGTTTGAGTTAGCAAAAATCCATGATATAAGATGATATAAGTCACTATGAATAGGATATTCCATAAATCTAAGTGTGCCAGCAATCTTCAGTTCCCGGTCTGAGATCCTGCCGTTCCACCCAGGCTGTGGAGCGTTTCGTTGGGGAACGTCGCCGAGCGGTGACGTGTCCGGAGCCACAGCATGGGTTTAGGGTGGAGTTTCGATTCTCCAGTGCAGGAATCCTTTGGGAACATATATATACATCATATAGATTCATATAGATTCATATAGATTCATATAGATTCATATATATATATATATACAATATACATATATATATATATAGTAGCTATACAGAACGATACATAGTAGGGATATACAAGGTATACATTTATACATTTATTATACATTTATGTATACAAGAATTTTACTGTAACTTGCCACTAGAACTTTGAACAGCGCCCACCGGGTCCCGGGTTGAGGCTTGGCAGAAGCCTTGCGCCAGCATGCGGTGGGGCTGGCAGAAGGTCAGCAGCGCTGCACGAGTCATCACCTCTGGAGCAACTATCAGAATGATCATAATGGACATAATGGGACTTTATATGGATTTATGTATGATTTATATCTGTAATAGAATGGGAATATATATATATATATGGATTTCTACTAAGGATGTCTTAGCCACTAGCCAACTATTCCAATGTCTATATAAACCCAACGCCATACTTAACTATCTCATTAACATATATTACAAATCGTTATTTTTGGGGTCACAATAAACATAATAAACATCATCCAAGTCATAGGGCTATCCAATGCCATAAATATAAATGCCATCAACCGAAAAATTCAGGACGATTCAGGATGGTTTGTGACATTGGCCAAGATTGCCCCCAATCAGGAAAGGCCTGATTGTATTGGATCTATTCATGTTGATTCATGTTATTCAGATCTATATTCATAATCAGATCAATATGATCAATCCGGAATCCGTTTACCCTAATATTTACCCCCCTTGTAAACCCGGTGTCTACAACACCTCGATGGTCCCAGGCCAACGGCTTGACTTGAGCTTCGTGCCAGCCGTTTGGCTGGAAAGGTACGCCGTACGCCGTACGCCGGCTTGGGACGCGGGGAAGGGTCCAACGACATGAAAAGACCAAAATGAATTGGCAATGATATTATGTCATATATATGTATAGTATATAATATATATATGTGTATGTATATATAGATGTATATATACATATATACACTGTATATGCTATGATATGATATATGCTATGATCATACTGAGGGATTCTTGGGGTTGCGGTGAAAACGTTACGGAAAAGACTGAGCGTTCAACGGTCAGTTTCTTCAACGGTTGTAGCCTTCAGTGTCATCAAACATGGCAATTGGAAAATCCCTGAACTAAATGGAGGTTGCTAGATGGGAAAATCAAGCAACGTTTGATTGTTACATATTGTTACCCATGAAATCCTGCTAATATCGCTACCCTCCCCCAAATCAACATACATAGACCCTGCCAAATATGGCTTTGGAAGATTAGTTTCCACTAAAAATTGGCTGTCTTCACAGTCTATGTCTATGTCAGTCTTCAGAGTCTATGTCTATGTCAGTTTGTGGGATGGTAGTAGCTCATGAAATACCAGTAATATCATAGACTGCTGATTCTATATCCTATTAAATCTAGTTCATCTACCATGACCATGAGAATATTCAAGAATCCCATTGATTCCATTGATGTTATCGCTATATGGAGGTTTCCAATCCATGGGGCTACCCCTAAATCATCCGTTTTAATAGGATTTTCCATTAGAAACCAATCCATTTTGATCCATTTCGGGATTCCCCATTTATGGAACCCCCCATATGTTCCCAATCAGTGGCGAATGCAGATTTCTACGTGGCGAAGACCGGACCTTGCAGAATATCCTGGAGGGGGATGCATCTGTCGCTCGGTCACTGTCCTGGTGGCCATGGGAAATCCCCAGATCAATTGGAGATCTTCAGGATCCTATTGATGTACTGACTGTTTCATATTTCTGACCATATTTTATGGGGATATTCAGATATTCCCTGAAACATAGGCCTGAAACATAGGCCTTATATATAGTAGGTACCATAGGTACCTCCAATCAATCGGTTCCTGACATGGCCATTGACCCAACTAAACGGAGGTTTGTAGCTGGGGAAATCATCTATAAATCTGGGTGAATAACGACCGAAGCCTGTTCTCCCGAAGCCTGGAATCATGGTTAAGGGGAATCATCCCAATACCCATAGGATCCATGTATGGTATATATGGTAACATTTACATACATTTACCATCAATATACCCCAAATGTTAGCATATATAGCATACATGGATCCTATGGGATATGGTCTTAATTTAGTGAAAGATTATCATTTACTCAGATAAATGGGACTTGACCAGCAGATATTTGGGAGCAAACATGTTTTTTTTCTTCATCTGTTTGATGGTGATTTCACTGGCAGAAATGGTGGGGAATGATGGCGAATGGGAATATTTTTGGGAGGATTGGGGGAATCATCTCCGAACCGAACGGCACAAAATTTTGGCTTGGTGCATTAGGACAATGGCACAAAGCCAGACAGATTGAATGGTATGAATTGTGTTTGTATACTTAGTACTTATTAGTGGAGGTTTAACCTTGCCAACAAATCATGGGAATATCATGGTTAGTTGGGATGTTGAAAAGCCCTGTTGGTTGATAGTATGTGGTACCATCTCCAACATCTTGGGGATGATGGAGCAGCAGCCAGCAACGATGAATATGTTCCAGACTTGGTGAATGGATGTTTTTGAGGAAGATTTTACGTAGGAAACCCCAATCGAAGTCCCATAACCTTGGTGTCTCTACATGCTTTTGGTTTGGAAAAATAAAACTTAAACCAACATCATGTGAACTGCCCCTGCTTCCAGATCGTGGCTCCCACCTATGCGGCTGCGATGCTCAAGGGGCCGCCGCCCGGTTTGTCGGCTTGGCGTCCGTGTATCGGTGGCAACCCATTTGTAACCCTTCTCCAACTGTGGGAAATCATGCATAAGTTAGATGTAATGTACTATATTGTAATGTATAGCTGATTAATTGTATATATATATATCATGATTTATCCAGAATATTGCTCGATTGTATATATATATAGATATCATTATTTATCAATCTCAAAAGTGGCTTATGACATGGTTATTTCCAACTTACCTTTGGGATGAACCCCCAAGTTGGTCAGGTGGAATCATGAACCACATGATGACAGCAAGCTGACATTTCTGGAGGATGTAGCACATGTTTTTTTCAGGATGGCCAGGGCTGTGTTTTATGTCCATTAATTGTCCATAGATGTGTTCTCAGATTCACATGGCCTTTTTACGGGAATGATTTTTTAGCAAATTATAGAAACCTCCGAATGACATCATCCAAATTCTGACTGAACGAAAACAGAAGCTATGCACCGGCTATAGCCTCACAGTTTTCCGGTCGTATGACTTGTTTGGATCATTTTTGGATACCCTAGGGTAAACCAACAAAAAGATATGATCTACAAATGGTGTTTTGTTTTCCCACATGGTAGTTTTTTCAGAGGGTGATTATCACCATGAATCAGCATCACCATGAACCATTATCCATCATAAATCACAATGATTATCCATATATGTAACATGATTTTAGCATGTTTGACCATTGTTAACCATTATTAACAATTATTAATCATTATTAACCATCATTCCTGATGGGTAAACTCCACATTTTTGGGGGTATCTGGGTTATCTGGGTTCCCAGGAAGGTCATGTGCTGATCACCCAAGGAATTGTCCTGTGGCCATCGATCCCTTGGCCATTTGGTGTGGGGAGGTACCAAGGATGCCGGGTTCATGGCTATTCTCAAGGGACATGGCGACATGGCTCATGGCTACGTTTACTGATTGGTGGTGACTGGAACCATGGAATTTTATGACTTTCCATATATTGGGAATTTCATCATCCCAACTGACTCATATTTTTCAGAGGGGTAGGTATAGCACCAACCAGCTATGTTTACATAGGGATCTCTAATCGGGATTTCATGGGGAAAACCCTGGGAAAAACGAGGACATGAATGGACATGATGATTCATCCATGTTCCCTCAATTTAGGGCTTATGTTCAGACAACCCGCAGCAACATCAGCAATTGTGATCATGCTGTTGGTTGTTTTCCAGAACCAGTCCCCCATTTGCAGGTGAAGCTGCTTCCAACTGCTGCTTTAGCGCAGGCCCGACCCACGGCAGATGACGATGAACACTGGGGAATCATCAACAATGAAGAAATGAGGTTTGTTGATGTGTGTTGTATTATATATATATGTGATGATCTGTTGATGCATGAAGCGTTATATATTGCACCAAAAAATGAGTCGTAGTTTGTTCAGAAAATCGATAATCTCTGCAGTTGGAAGCTAATCCCATGAATCCTAAATAAGTTAGTTCACCCTAGTTGTTTCAGTGGATTAACCCTACTTATCTCACTGAAAAAAACAGGTATATATCCTACCTAGGATTCGTGGGATGAGCCACCAAGTATATATATATATATATAGTCTATACAGTAATTCACCATTGGTTCGTTCCAAATCCTGGAAAATCCCAGTGGCAAGATCTTGTTGACCAGACATGGAAGCATCTTCACCGGGGCTGTAATTCCTACAAGTATCCTAGACAATCCCAGGCACATTTATCCCTAAACTCTATGAATCTTTGTCAAACGACATGTAGATTTTGTCGAAACAGATGTGCGATGGAACAGCACCAATGCATATCTGAACAAAAACGGGGGAACTGAGAATCCTTTCTGGTTGTTGGTTTGAATTTTATGACTTTCCATATATTGGGAATTTCATCATCCCAACTGACGAAGTCATATTTTTCAGAGGGGTAGGTATACCACCAACCAGCTTTATTTGCTCTTGATGTCCTCCTTTATTCGCAACTCCCATGTTTGGTGCTTCAGAATCGCAAATTTCCACACTGAGGTGGGTGGTCAGCATGGCGGCTTGGATTCCTCGACCCTTCTGCAAGCAGATGAAGCCATAAACGACGAGGCGAGAGGGTGATGGGCTGGGGATTCAGATCTCGTTATGACAGACGGTGAGAGGCGATCGATAGCAAAATTGGTGAAGACAACGAGGTTTAACTTTGGTTTGTGGTGGATATATCATGATATATCTATAGCTAGTAGGTCTATCAACCAACTTCTAACTGGGGGGGCCTCACCTGGTGTGCATGCGAAAGTAGGTAGTCTGGGGGTGCCCCATCTTCAGACAATTCCACAGCTATTGATATCTAATTATAATATCTGCATATGTGCATACACATACACAAACATATTTATACACATACATATATACATATGTGTATATGTGCATGCCCTCCTAAAAACCTATGAAGCTATAGAATTCAACTAACAATAACTAACAAAACAACATGGAAGGACATGGTAAACCCACCATGAAGATCATTTTTCTGGGGAAAGAGCTTGTTTTCCAGATACCTATGTTGCTAGGTTTTTCTGGAGGGTGAGGTTGGGTCAGACTTGGGGGACTCCAGCAGTTGATTGAAAAATGTGGCCTCTAGGCTTATTGGCTGTTGATCCGTGTTGGAAAACTGGGGGAATGCCCGGAAAATTCTGAACCATAGCTGTTAAGGGGTTGTGAGAGATCATTTAAGGATGACATGATCAGTCGCATGTTGATGAAGCTGGTGAAAGCAGGCATCATGTGGCATCAGCCAGGTTTTCCGGCGGCATCCCAGAACATTGAAACCATGTTTTTTCCCTCATTTTTGATGCTCAAAATCCATCTCAGTTGCCTGCGTCTCGCAGGTTGCGCAGCTTGTATTTAAAGCGTTTAAGCGCCCTGGCTAAAAAAAATTACCTTGGACCTTTCTGCACGGGGTTCAGCTGGGTTTGAGGGATTTTATGATGGTTGATGACTTTAAATATTCCAACTTGAGGGACATTTGCAGGATGTATTTGGTTAGCTATGATTATAAAGGTCAAGTTGAGTCAACGCACTTTGCCGGAAATCAACATGGGGAATGCAATGGGGGAATGTGTTTGATGTTTGATGTTTTGGGGTTCTTGCATCGCAAATCCGAGAGATATGGATGAGCTCCTTGTATGAGTGCATCTTGCTGTTTGACATTTGCCACACTAAGCACTAAGCACCTATGTTGACAATATCGAGGAACCTTTTTGTCAACCTGTTTAGGCAGCTCACATTTTTTGTCAAGTGAACAAAGCCATCTGACAAGCACCGCAGGAATGTGATAGAATGATTGTCATGGTCGCCCTTTCATACATGATTGAATGAGTAATTTATTTCATATCAAATCATAGCATGTCAATGTCTCAGTAGGAAGGTCTTTGCCTGAAAATCGGATCGCAGGCTAACTGTCTAACTTTCACAGCAACAACAGGACCTGTTTAAAAAAACGACAAGTCGAAAGCCAGGGACTTTTTTTACCCCAGCTTCCGCTGTGACTTAGGCACTTCAGCCGAGAGTTCGAGCTGAAGGCGAAGATTCAGGGGACGAGGCTCGGGTCTCAAAATTTCATCACCCATTGGATGCCATAGAATCGATGCCCATAGCTCTTAATCATGATGAAATAATCCATTATGACATCATTATGAACCATTCTTAGCAATGATTAACCATGATGAAGCATAAATAAAACCTATAAAACCACGATGAATCCTTTTTTTTTCCGATGGCATCCCACGGTGTTTTCTTACATTGCGCCAAACCCAGGGCGCGCTGGAATGGTGTGACCTCCTTAGCTCCAGGTATAGCGTCACGGAAGTTCGCAATCGAGTGGAGACGGCTGGTCAGGACCCGAACATTGCGGCCGGTCAGCCCGGTCCGGTGGAACAGAGGATCAGGCCGCCGCCTGAAAGAATGGCTCAATTTGATTTATAAGAATTGGGATCCGTAGGGGCTTGGCTTATGAATGGGATTTGTTCATGCGATGAATAATTTGTACTGATGAATTATGGTGAAGAATGGGTTAATGATGGTTCGTGCAGTGGATTGTTTGGTATACTTTGAGGATCATCCCGCAGATCGTAACTGGATACTCGAAGTACCTTCCTGATCATGGAAACCGGACAGGAAAGCATGGGTTTTCCACATCTTTTTGTATGTTTACCCCAAGGTATTTTCGATGATATTCTTCTCACTCGTAGTATTTGCTGAAAGTCCAAAAATTGATGAACATTGGATACTGTATGTTGTTGTAACGCCTTGTGACAGCTGCAGACCAATATCTTATTTTCCCATGGCATTCTTTTCTTCAAGGTGTGGGTCTCGCAACGACAGTTGAATCGCTGGAGAAAGGCCCCCAAGAGTTGCGTGGTTCCGTCAGAATGTGGCGTCAGCAATGGTGAAAAGGGGTCTGTCTCCATTTTGAAAAATGACTATCTTACGAAGAGTTGGGCAATGCTGCCAATTCCATCCAATTCCCACTTTTTCATAATTGCTGCTCGACATCTTCTTGACCTAACCTGGCAGTGAAACAGACCTTGTTCGAGTGAGTGCCGCGTCTAGTGGAGCTTCCGCAGGAATGCAACCTCCCAGTACTTGTGACATGTTCGTGGACTATTCTGGTAGGTAAACATCCTGAAATTTGAAGAATTGTGCATCCCCAAAGTCCCAATTTATTTGATTATGTCTCAAAAACATGAAGAAACAGCCGAATTCTTCCAAAAGTCATCAAAGATCAATATGTGTACAACATCCCAATATATCATCTGGTTGGTGGTTTGGAACATGAATTTTACTTTTCCATTCAGTTGGGAATGTCATCATCCCAACTGACTTTCAGTCCATCATTTTTCAGAGGGGTAGGGCTCAACCACCAACCAGTTTAGGTTTGTCTAAATATGTCATAATATATCATATAATATATCAACCAATATGTGTACAACATCCTTAAATATAGCATGATATATCCTTAAATACCAGATAAATCTCAGACACATCGCATGTTTCATCTCACGTTGGAGGCCGTGGGGGAAGCTCCCGACCTGTCACCGCCCGGAGCTCCCGACCTGACACTTTTCGGATCCTTTAACGACAGGCCTCTACTGGGGGGTTTAGACTAAAATTACTGGATTCTGTGAGATTAGAAAATTCCATCTATAGTTAGAGTATGAAAAAAGGATGCTGGTACTGATCTAGAATCTATACTGTAGTTATAGTATAGTTAGATTAGTTGTTTTTGAACATGTGTTTTTGATCTCTCTGATTGAAAGAAGTCCATCGCCTGAGGCAGCAGCTTTGGCGGCACTTCGTGCAAGAGGCGGGAGAAGATCTGCATAGGAAAAAACATACATTATTCTGGGTAAATTTCATCACGACCTCGCTGTTCTCCCTAAGCCTGGAAATCATGGTTTATTTCAGGGAACTCATCCCCAAATTGGCCGCAAGATTCAGGTTCGTGAAATATTATAATTTACTCATCATTTTTTCCTATCGAAATTGGTTATTTTGGTTGGGTTCCTATTTTACAAAGATCTTCCGGTTGACAGAAGAAAGTTGTATCATCTTGAAGTATAGTAGATCATTTTCTAGTAATCAATTCGGAAGGTTCCAGGGCATTTTAATAACTTCTTGACTCAAGCCCCTTTGAAACCATTTGCCATCACTCCCAGGTGCGCGAGTACAGATTTGGTACTCCGTTCCAGACTCGGCGAGTCATGCTGACTGTACAGACTGCATTGAGGTTCCGTCAGATCAAGGCGGAACATGATACACCTTGGACCTTATCTATACTATGTAGTGTGTCTATTTTGTTACATATCATATCATATCATATATATATATATAATGGTACTATGTCATATTATATGCATTTGATATGCTATCCATATCATTTCCATATCCATCTATATACATAATGAATGACGTGTTTTTTCCAACGTTCATGTTGATTCAACCTGTTGAACACCAAGGATTGCCGATGGTGCAGACGAGGCATCTGATGAAGAGGTTGGGTCCTGAATGGTTTGGCATAACCTGAGCGAAAAGCCACTTCCCGATGGCATTTTTTGCACTCCTGAGATCATATCTTGGAAGTGCAGTTGAAATTACTGTATTTTTTTGTGGGTATACAAAAATGTATAACATAACTATGGTGATATATTAATATATATATAAATTAATAAATATATATATATATATCATATATCATATTCATAATATGTAATTATCCACCTTTGAGTAGAACTGCACCCAGCAGACCCAGCCGGCCACGACGGTAACCCCACACGTAACCCGTGGCCAACAAGGTGGTAGCTGGAGAAGCACCCACAGTGGACGTGCCACCTGATGTGAAAGAGGCGCGGCCCTTCCTAAGCGTAGTCAGAGCATGAGCCGAGTAGCCAATCCTGGGGTTCGTTGCTGGTCATAGACAGAGTTCTAGTTCGACTACGTTAAAGTTTCAAAGAGGCAGCATAATCTGAGGTGTTTTTTTTTCGAGAAATTTCGTCGGTGGGGGACAATGTTTCTGATCTGCCAGGATCAGCTGGTTTGATCTGTTTTGAAGCCTACCGCAGGTCACACTTCCCAAAGTGAAGCAGTTGACATTCCTTGGAGGTGCCATGAGACGTTGATCAACGTTTGATATTCAGAGAGCGACATGGATTGGGGCTGAGTGTTGCTGGCTCTTGTGTTTTGGATTTGTTTTTCAGATGCGAAAAGCTCCAGCATGGCATCTGGTGGCTCATTACTGGTGAAGCTCAAGCCCTTGAAATCCGGTACTTGTAGGAGTTTTTCTATGTCAGGTGGTCATTTTCCCCGTTATTTTCCTCAATAACCGTGTGTATTTGGTTGTTTTAGTTCTCTTTCTTGCTGGTTGAACTGGCCAATCCCCATGTTTTTTTGCTTAAATCCCAGGCGTTGCTGGTGAATTCTTTCAGCCTCATTTGGAATTTGTCACAGAAATTGATGATGGGAACATGTGCTGGAATCCCCGCATTGTATTTGTATAATCATATATATATATAAACATATATATATATATATAACCAGGGTTTTCTGTTAACAAAAGCCCAAAAAAACTCAATGTTTCGTTGGTCTCCTCAGGGGTCGTTAGTTTCTGCAAGGCCTACTCTGTTCACATGGCTTGGTCTGCCGACCACGTGCTGCAGCACTGGTCAGTCGTGCAGACCTGGAAGAGCTTTTGCAGGTGGGTCTGGGACCAATCTTTCCCATCTGGGCGAACCGCCGAACCCATGAGTTTCGATAAGCTTTTGATATCTTTAAGTTTTTGATAGTTCAATACTAAATTACTAAATATTAAATCTAATTTTGGATGCGAAAATAGTCCCATGACCTAGATATGGCCAATTTTAGGCAACCATACTGTATGGGATTAGGGGCCCTGCAAGTACCTAGAAGAATTTGCTGATATACCCATGGTTTCCGGACTTGTTTATCCATTTTTATGTTCTTGCATTATCAATTATAGTGTGCTTGGATGTTTGGATTACATAGCATCATCAATTTCCCTGTTGTTTTTATGATGATGTGGGGTTGTACTACCCTTTACATATTGGGGATTATCATGTTATATCCCGTTCTCAACCAGGCAGTTTCTGAAGGGACCTCGGCCAGCAGGCTTTTGAACACAAGTGGGATTCACCAGGAACGTGTTCTTCATGTTTTTTTTCCATGTGGGATTTTCCACTATAATCCATCCGCTAAAATGGGTGCCCATTTTAGGAAACCTCCATATTATAGGGTCTGTCTGAAAATGGTGTATATCCATGGTGTACCCCCCTGATACGGTACTTTGAAGAGGGGAAATTATGATTAACTGGGAAAAATGGGGGGGCCCTATTTTCAGACAAGACCAGATGGTTTTTCCATGTTTTTCCTAGATAATTTTTTGATTGATGCTTCGGTGTCATCAAAAACCATGCTGCGGAGATTGATGGTTGACTATGTCATGGTTTGTCTAAGTTTTTCTGATGAACCACCAAATATTGGGGGATGCATCGTTTTCAGAAACACCCAATTCTCCTGTATAGGTCTCCGAGGAAAAAGACAGGCGCCGGAAAGGAGGATTTTGTTGATTTGGGAGAATCTTGAGATTTGGTTGAGAATTCATCCAGGCTTGCCAAAGGTACTGTACATGTTATTTATCTCGGGGTAAATTTCATCACGACCTCACTGTTCTCCCTCACTGGAAATCATGGTTTATTTTAGGGAACTCAACCCCAAATGCCCTTAAGTATCTTAATTCAGGTTAGTGAAACATTATAATTTACCCAGATATATGATATGTAATTATATATATATATATCATACCCTCTGGTAGTCAAACATGGCAATGGAAAAAACACAAAAAATAGTTCGATGATATTCCCAGCTAGCAACCTGCATTAAGTTCGGGGATTTTCTAGCCAGCCATGTTTGAGGACACCCTTGCGGGTACCCCTAATCGTTGCTTATACATCCCATCAAAAATCACCATTACATCCCCATTTATGGTTGGTAAGAAATACCATTAAAATCCATTAAATCTCTAATTGGTGCCACCATCCCGATCAAATATTTAGTTGGCATGGGTTAACCTCCCACTATATTGATTGATTTGATGTAACATCCCGTCCTCCCATTGGTCAACCGTGATGAAACAAGCCGATCTTCGGGAGTTTGTTGATTTCGATGTGTTTTAGTGTGTTTTTTTCCATTTTTCAGATGTATTTGAGTTCAGTTTCAATGGTCCCATGGTAAAATCCCATTCAAATCCTATGTCCCATTAGATCCCAACATATACCATGAAAATCCCACTAAATCCCATCAAAATTCCTATAACAAAAACTTAAAACGCACTATGAAATCCCATGAAAATCCTCTTTAAACTCACTAAAACTCATGAAACCCATTCCAATCCCCTGAAACAATTCTTATTAAAACGACATAAAAAATTGATGACCAAACTCCGTCCGAAACAACGTTCCAGGGCCTGTCGGGCGCTTTGGGGCGCTGCTTCCATGCGACCCAGGCTCCGGAGCGGGTCGGAGCCTCAGTTTTTCTCGGTCAGTCCGTGTGGTTGGAGGATTCGATTGGTTAATGGTCTGGTTGGTGGTTAATGATGGTTAATCCATGTTAATCCTATGGTTAATGATGGTTAATGGTGGTTAATGGTGGTTAATAATTGTTAATAATGGTTAGTGATGATTAATCCATCTGGGTAAATTATAACGACCTCACTGCGACCTCACTGGAATCATGGTTAGTAAGGGGAATCATCCCCAAATGGCCTTATTTCAGGTTAGTGAATTATTATAATTTACCCAGATCCATGTTAATCCTATGGTTCATGATGGCTAGTGGTGGTCTGGTTGATGGTTATGTACCCAGTATGTAAAGCTGGTTGGTGGTGTGGAACATGGGATTATTAATGGTGATTTTTGGGGATTATTCATGGTTAATACTGGTTAATAATGGTGAATTATTAGTAACTGGTTGGTGGCTTGGAACCATGGAATTGATCTGTCAAGATCACCTATATCAAACTATTTCTGATTGGTGGTTTGGAACATGAATTTGGAACATGAATGGATGATTTTGTCCATCATATATGGAACAATCATCATCCCAACTGACTTTCATATTTTTCAAGATGGTTAAACATATATTGGGAATAATAACACCAACTGAGGAAGTCATATTTTTCAGAGGGGCAGGTATACCTTTCCCAGCAGGAAAATTTCCCACCAACCAGTGGTTGATGATAGTCATGGTGCATTCTTTTGTCATGGTGTTTATAGTGGTGTTAATGATAATTTTAATAATTCGATTTGTGTATTTGTGAATGGCGGTGTTAATGACTGTTAATGATGATAACATATATGATAATGATAATAATGATGGTCATTACATAATGATAATTAATCCATTTAATGATGGTTAATCCATTTAATGATGGTTGAGTATTCTATTTGTATCTATTTGTTATATAATGATGGTGTTAATCATGGTGTTAATGATGGTCTTATGAATGGTTAATGATGGTTCATGCTGACTTCGCCAAAAAATAATGATAATGTGGATTATTGGATGAACAGTGCCGGGTTTTTTGTCCCACCTTGTAACCCGTCGGATGATGGTGAATTTAGCCAGAAATGCCATGAACTGTGGTGGAATTGTGTGTTTGGATTACTATGTTAATGGTGTTAATAATGGTGTTAAGAATGGTTATTAATAGTCATTTAATGGTTAATAATGGTTAATGATGATGGTTAATAATATAATGGCAAATAACCGTTAATAATGATTTGTAAGTAATGATTGTTAATAATGATTGTTAATAATGGTTAATAATGATTTGACTTTTCCCGCGGAAATTGAGACCATCACATTTTTGGGGGCGGGAAAGAAGGTGAGCTCATGGGCCAGAAAAGGCACTCATTTGGAACACCAAACATACTTGCACTTGGTAAGTCGTGTCAGTGAACATGAAATCTCGTTTGAGATCGTTGAGAATCAGAATCTTGATCAGTCTTTTGTTCTCTGATCGGATAGGTACTACCGGTGTCAGATGAGCTTAAGCCACATTTACTGTATTACACTGTATCATATTTGATGATTCATGCTGAGTGAAAGATAGTGGCGAAAGCGCTTGCAAAGAATAGTTGACACATGTTGACTCATGTTGATACTAAAGATCTGAATTCACTGCAGGCTGTGTGTGTGTGTCGCTTGCGCATCGATTTGTCTCACGCCGTGCCTAAAAAACATTTGGGCTCACCATCAGATGAAGACATCATAGTGTGGGGCCCTCAGCAGACGGGCCACGTTTTGATGGCAATGAAAAAGGGGAACACGATGTAACGCGACCATGAATCAGTGGATTTAGGGTTCTCAGAGAAACCCAGTTATCATCCCTTATTTTTCTGACCTGAAGTCTCAGGAAATGTGATTTTCCCAAGGAGAACAGGTGATTTTCCTTGGTGTGTCTGAAAAAATGGGCTCCCATCAAACCGAAAATAGCATATTTTTGTTATGGTAATGATGATGATCCCGTGGATTTAGGGATATTGACAGATGATTCTCAGACCTTTGGAATATTGATTTAATATGGTTAATTATGATGAATAATGGCTGGTTGGTGGTTTGGAACCATGGAAATTTATGACTTTCCAGAAACAGTTGGGAATGGAAAATCATCCCAACTGACGAACTCAGTCCATCATTTTTCAGAGGGGTAGGGCGAAAAACCACCAACCGGATGGTTATAAACCATCATTAACCATCATCATTAACCATTATGAAAATAGTATATTAACCACAATGGTAGGTTGATAGGTATACCACCAACCAGATGATTATTAATCATCATTAACCATCATTTTTCAGAGGGGTTGGTTGAAACCACCGACCAGGTGCAGCGGCCGCGAGGCCGCTTGCGGCGGCCATGGTGAGTCGCAAGCGGCGGGACTCCAGCCGCAGGCGGGTGTGAACCTTTCACTATTTTTTGATCATCCAGTGGAATGGGGTACACTATGATATATGGTAATAGATGCTATCTATGGTAATAGTATATCATAATATATCATAGTTATACCATAAATACTATGGTATATTATGAAACTATATACTATTTTCAGACTTCGATCATAATAGATCTGGGTAAATTATAACGACCTCACTACGACCTCACTGGAAATCATGGTTAGTAAGGGGAATCATCCCAAAATGGCCTTAATTCAGGTTAGTGAATTATTATAATTTGCCCAGATAGATCATAATTATGAACCCTCCAATTCTTAACAGTTTGCTGAGGCGGAGCCGCAGCCGTGGCCGGCGGCGTGGTCGAGGTCGGCGAGAGAAAGGCCCGGCTTACCCTTCCCGGAAGGGTGGCTGGAATCCCCCAAAAAAACATAGGAAAAAGTGAGAACATGGTGCTTAAACGTGGCTTAACCAACCAAAAATGAGGATTTAACATGACTTAACATGATTGAACATGATTTAACCACTAACCATAGGTTCTTTTGGGGTGATCCTGGTTTGACCATGAGAAATGAAGATTTCACCGTCAGCTTTCAAGGCTTTGTTTAAGGATTGTGGAACCTCAAAGTATTAAAACATTCCATGGTTCATCATCATGTTCCTTCAAATAGCCGTAAATTGGAAGCCCGCCACCAGTTTTGAGACAAATCCAGACTGGTTGCCTATGCCTCACTTTTCCCTCGCAAACTTAGTGCGGAATGCCCCACATTGAGGATCATTGAGGAACCCCAAAAAAAGATAGGACATGTCTATATTGTAAATGTATAGACATGAGTATTTCCTAAAATGGTGGTACCCCTAAATCATCCATTTGAATGGGATTTTTCATGAATTCAACCATCAAGCGAGCTTGGGGTATCCCCATTGAGCATCATTGAGCAACCCAGTGACTGGGAGTCTTCTGCAGGTTCTTCCTCATCCTCAGATTCCTCGTCCTCAGGTGGCTGGAAAATCGATCATGGGGGGTTTATAGCTGGGAAATTCATCTGCAAACGCTTGTAAATGGGACATCTTCCAGGTTTAAACGGTTTGATTACCGGAGAGTACTGGGTGAAAGCCCTAAGTTGTCTCAGGTAGCACTTTGCTGTCTCATGTCAGCTTGCCAGGCGGAAGAGATGAAATAAACACTACATAAACACTAGATGGATGGGGTACGGAAAGTAAGGGCGTTCGCCTGTGCGTCATATCATAGTTGACATCATTCAGTCCTGAAAATGGAATGATCAACAGAGCACAGCCACTGCTAAACGCCTGCTGCTCGATGATTTGTTCGGGTGTCGTGTTATACTACCCAAATCTCTCCTTTATAGAATAATAATCAATAAAATTACGTATATTATATATATAAATATACAATAATATATGATAATATAATATAATAATATATAATAGTATAATATAAGAATATAAGATAATATAATATATAATACAATATATAATATAATATATAGTATTACACAAAATAAAATAATATAAATCTATAATATATAATATAGTATTTAATATATAATATAATCTAATGTAACAAAATATAATATAATATAATATATAACATATAATATATAATATATAATATAATTTAATATATAATATAATTTAATATATAATATATAATATAATTTAATATATAATATATTTGTTTAAAATATAATATATAATATAATATAGAATATAATATATAATATGTATATATAATTTACAATATAATATATATATATAATGATATATAATATATAATTTAATATAATACAATATAATATAATATAAATATAATATTATATAATTTAATTTAAATATGATTTAAATATAATATAATATAATATAAATATGATATAATATAATATACAGTATGATATATGTATACTGTATACATGTATAATCATTTATATATTGAGGATTTTCATTAATAATTAATTAAATAATTATTCATCCATGACTCACTTCCACCAACCCGTCGATGCGAGGCTCCAAGCGAAAGCGGGAGCGGGAGCGGGAGCAGCGGGAACGGGAACGGCGGCAGCCCACCTCGCGCTTTGGCGGTCTGGAGGCAAGGGCTGTTTCCCGCGATATTTTAATATAGAGGATACTATCATAAAGCTGGTTTCGGATATAGGGTTTGGTTCAATGTTTATTTAGGGTTGGTTTAGGATTTAATTATTTAGAGTCAAATTACATTCCTTTTCTATCGTTTTTTTGGGGGTGCTTAATATGTATCATATTTTGGCAAAAAGATGCAAAAAGCTGAGGACGCAGCTTCCTAACGTTTGGGGAATGTTCAAGCTGAGGACGGAGCCAAAGAGGTCAGGGCAACTGGTGACGAGGTCGCTACTGTAAGCAGGTAGACTACCCTTTATGGTGATTTAACAGTTTGCTATTGAACATTGCCCATTAATGATAGTTTATTGATAGTTTATAGTTGATTTACCAAGAATGGTGATGTTCCAGTTCGCTATCTCCACCAGAGGCTTTTTCCAAGCTTCAAAAGGACATTTCGCCGTGCCACTGTGTCGTCAAATCCTGGCTCAAAAGGCTCTCAACAGGGAGTCGAGACGTTTTAGGTCTCGAAGAAAGGGCTGCGCAGAGGATGAATTGTGGTCGATTTAGGTCCCTAAGTGCTGCGCATTGGGTCTTAGAGTCTTAGAGACTAGCCAGCCACTCCAGCATTGCCCCACTCAATTCAAAATTCCTTCAGCACCTAGCGACTTTTACTCACCACACCTGCAACCACATCACAATAATTACTCACAATCCTCACCAACTATATACTCCTCGCAACCCAGCAGCTATACCTGAAGCTGACATGTCAAAGTACAGAAAGAGCACATCAGGCTCCAGAATGTTGTTTCTGTGTTTGTGTGTGGTGTATCGTTCTATCAAGGTTCTTGCGTTTCAGGTTTAGGCTTACTGCCGTTCCCGCTGCTTTTGGCAGACTTTCCCAGATCCGACACGGTCGGTCGAATTCATCAGAAGTGCCCTTCAGCACAGTGCGCCGCTGTCTTCCCGAGGGGTGCCAGTCCCAGCGATGGCGTTGAATTTTCGTCAGGTCGTGTGGTCGTTCCACAGCCAACATCTTTGGGATGTTTATGGAATTTGTAGGGTCGGTAACTATGACTATATCAATTATATAATATGAACACAGTATATTATACTTTTGTAGAATGATAATAATGATATGCGTTCCAAAAACATACGGCTTAAATTGATGGAATTTCCCACGAACTTTCGATCTCTTTTGACACTTGGACTGTTGAGAACTACCCTCTGGTAAACTAACGTAACTATGGAAAATCACCATTTTTAATGGGAAAATCCACTATAAATCACCATTTTCAATAGCTCTGTTAGTTTACCAGAGGGTAACTGGCTTCTGAGGTGCTTAACGGAAATTTCGCCACAGAAAGTAGACCTACCTCGAGCCCTGGAGTTCAACAGATTTGCCGAGCTATGGTTTTACTAACCATAGTATATATTATATAACTCCCAATATATAACCATAATTAACCATATATAACCCCTAAAAAAGATGGAAAAAAGATGGAAAAGTCACTGTTCACCATTTCAAGAGGATTTCACATTTCTATTTTTGGGGGCGCCTGGTGTCATAATCACGAAAGCTAGCTTCTGCTAGCTGAAGTCCCTCTTGCTTTTGCAAGGTATTCGTAGGGGCAATCTCCAATCTCCTCCTCCTTCCTCTTCGTTGTAGCCAGCCTAGCTTTCGTTCCTTACCCCGTTCCTTACCCCGCCGTGGGAAATCACTGGCACCTCCCAGGATAAGAAGTCTTGGAATCCGAAGTCCAGAGAAGGAGTGGGCCTCGATTTCTTACAGCAAGTGCTCAAAGGTATGTACCTGGGCTGCATGGCAGCTTCAGTTGTGGATCTGCATGGCAGCTCAAAGAAATTGCGAACAGATGCATATGCATAAGTTCATAATATATAATGATATATTATTATTATTTTATATATATATGTATATAGTTATATTATATATATATATTATATTATATATATATCATATATTAACACAATATAATTATCAACAAACAAAATTATTAATACATGCCTTTATATCTCTGAACATATATTCATGCCTCAAATGGTTTGGTGAATCGGGGTAATTAGTCCTGTTTTTTCGAGGCAAAACACATTCTGGCAGTCGCAACTGTGGCGTCTTTGGGCCTATAAATCCATTTGCACAGAGGCGAAGTTCTGTCCCTGAAAAAAGCATCAATGTGCCATTCGCTACTTGAAGTGTGTATATAGTTCATGACCATGTTTCTCAACCCATTTCCAAATGAGAGACGTCCCAGTTTATATAAGCCAGTTTAACCACCACTTTCCCTTAATGAAAAACAGACCACGTACAATCTCCATGAATACATGATTTTCCCATTAACATCATTGACACCTCCAGTTTGTTACGTACATCCGGCGGTTGCAACAGGTACGTCTTCCGACCTCAGCAATTGCCTCTCCCAACTGGTTGCAGTTGTGGTAAGATGTCCTTCCGAAGTTCCAGGCGCACCAAAAGACAGCATACAGGACATGAAACAAAAGCACTATGGTCAAATCATGTGCTGTTTTCCCATTGATGCGTATGAATTCTTATGAATTGGTGCATAATTTCATGTAATTTCATGTAAGTTGATGTAATTTCATGTAATTTCATGTAATTTGATGTAATTTGATGTAATTTGATGATGATGATGATGATGATGATTCACGTAGCTCACATATTGTCACGTCCATGAGATGGACTAGCCGTCTCAAATCAAGACTGCGCCTTGTGGAAATTGTGTATCGCCGCCCCTTCTCCCCCTGGGAAATCCTTGAGCCATGGAGGGTTGTTGGAAAATCATCCCAGCCAACGATCAATTCGGATTGTTCCAGCCATGTTTGTTGTTGATGGAACCCATAGCCATGAAGTTGTAATGGTTAATAATGGTTGATTTTCAGGGTACTGGATTTCAGGCACTTTTTAACGGGATTCTGCAGATTCCTGGCACAGGAAAACGACCAAAAGCCGAAAGCACACGGGATTCGCGCGACGCTTGGTTGCTCGACGCGTTCCTCGGCAAAAAAAAACCTGGTGATGACCCATGGCCTTGAAAAAATTGTGGTGCGAACCGGCTTTCAAAGTTGAAGATTTTCAGACTTTACCTGATTCTGGTTATCTACATATATCCATATATATGTCCAAATTCAGGACCCATCCATCATCCAGCCAACAGTTTTTGGTGAGAGTATTCCACCATTCCACTAGCTCCCACTTTCCGATTTCGGGTTGTGTCCACTTTCATTAAGCCATGCGTTTCTGGCAATGGCACTTCATCCCAGTTTTGAAGGTGTGCAGTGACCTGACCCATCCTCCAAAAAAGGATGTTTGATTTCAATACTGCTGTTCTTACTTGTTGCCACTATCATTGCTAGCATTCTTATTATTATTGGCTCATGTTCACTAAATTGATGTTTGTTATTATTGGTGTAATTACTATTACTATTATCCATTGTTACTTGTACTACTATTAGCTGTGGCAATATGATACTTACTATAATAGTTATTACTATAATATGTTGTAATGACATATTAGTGATTATTGCTAGTAGTATTGCGTAGTAGTTTATGATAGATTTTCTTTATCTTGTTTTTAAGGAGTGTTCATAGTAATAGTCATTATCCTATTTGGTTGGTGGTTTGGAACATTTTTATTTGTCCATTCAGTTGGGAATCATCATCCCAACTGACGAACTCAGTCCATCATTTTTCAGAGGGGTAGGGCGAAAAACCACCAACCAGATGATTATTAACCATCATTAACCATCATCATTAACCATTATGAAAATAGTATATTAACCACAATGGTAGCATTATTATATAACCCATATGCTCCATGTAGATGGAATATGTTACCACTGATTTACCCAGAATCTCCTATGTTGTCACTCTAAGGCCCATCGCTTGAAGGATGTCCAATCCTCCCCGACGTCCAGGTGGATTCAGCCGATGGAGGGTCTCACCCGGAAACATCGCTGGATGGTTTCTTTCATGGAAAAACCTGGGAAAAAATTGAAACATGGATGATTTATGGGGGTACACCCGGATGACTTAGGAATCCTCCATTTTTTTTATATACACTACTGGATCCATATGGAATTAATATATTAAGTGGATTCTAAATCCAACTGATTCTATTTCTTTTAAATATGGAAGTACTTAATAAATCTCAATTGGACGTACTCAAAATGTGGAAGTCCAAGTAAATCACATATGCATTAACAATCATTATTTGTAGTGTATCCTCTGGTAAACTAACAGTTTGCTATTGAATATTGCCATTTAGTTCGTTGATTTACCTACTAAAAATTATGATTGTCCATGGTAACGTTACTTTACCAGAGGATACCCAGCATCATTGACAATCAGTATCAAATAATAATTAACAATCATTAGATCATTAGTAGCTAACAATTATAATAATCATTGTTAACCGTTTACCATTATTAACCATCATCATTAACCATTATTAACCATGAAATGACTATTATCTACCCAGATATGTGTATTACAACTGGTTGTCTTGCTCAGAGCTCCACTGGTTTCAAAAACGGCGGTGTGATGGTTGTACCTATGGCATAGAAAGGGCTAAAAATATGGCCTTAACTATAGATATCCCAATTTAACTAAGGATACCTAAGATCAAACTGGAGTTTTTTTTGGACAAGCCATGTTTTTGGTTTAAAAGATCCTGAGATCGCCGTGCAGTTGTGGTCAATCAGCACCCTCTCCTGGCGATAAGAAGAGGGAACCTTGGCGGCCGCGGTCAACGACCTCGAAAAAGGCCACTTGAAATAGGGGGAAACATGGGGAACATATGGAAAATGAGGATGAATTATCATTTTCGGGGGGATTATACTATTTTCATGCAATGCCGTATCTGAGTATATGGCGGGTGTTATCAACCTCCACAAGATAGGTATAAGTGGGATTTATCGTTTCTTTTTTGGGGGGGTTGCCATAAGGCTATAAGGTAATTTTGTGAAAAAAACACACCAAAAATGGATTGAGTGGGATGAACATGACCCATATATCAGCTATTTTGAGGTTCACTAGGTACCAGGGTGCCATGATCCAAAAAAAAAAACATATCACATTCATATTCTCCAATGTATTCTCAGGGTTTTTGACCGATATTCTCAATTATCCATTATATACACGAACTATTAATCATTATGTGTATATATATACACCCTTATTTTACCATCATTTTACCATCATTTTACCATCAGTTTACCCTCATTCACCATATTCTCAGGTGATATCCCCATTTTTTCTGATACATCATACTCCATTGGACCTCATATTCTCCATATATTCTCCAATGTTACCCTCTAGTAAACTAATAGTTTGCTATGGAAAATCAGCATCTTTAATAGGTAAATCAACGAACTAAATGGCAATGTTCAAGTTCGCAAACTGTCACAAATTACCAGAGGCTATGGAATATCTCCAATTCCAATTAATTCTGTGTATTAGTGTTGACTATGGCTGGAACATATCCCTATTTTTTCACATATGGCAGTGGGTCAATACCTATAGATACATTTTTAGTGGGATGAACATCCATTTACCAGCTATTTTGGGGTTCACTAGGTACCAGGGTTTTGACCCATCCCCACATATTTTAATCATTCAGAAACCACCCACGTTTCGGAGCTGAGGAGCTGGTGCTGGATCGCCTGCGCTGGCGCCTGGTGGAGCGACGCGCCCAGGAGTTGGTGGTGCAGCTGCAGAAGCGCCACAAGGAGCGCTGGATCCAACACGTGCTGCAAGGCGGGATCCTTCGTGGATGTTTTTTTGGCTTGAAAAAATGGATGGTAAATGATGGTGTTTATGTTGGTAAATATATGGGAAATATATGGGAAATATATAAATAAGGTAAATATACATAGTAAATATGGGAAATATATGGTAAATATATGGTAAATATACGGAAAATGTTGGTAAATGATGGTAAATGCTGGTAAATATATGGGAAATATATGGGAAATATATATGGTAAATGATGATATAATGATATGTATATATATATATGGTAAATGATGGTTAATCATGGCTTATGAATGGCTTAATAATGGGATTTACTGAGATATATACTGATGAACAAACAGGTGAATCCTGGTAGATCGTCCCGGGGAAGTATCAGATATTTCCTGGGAGACCTGGATGGGATGAAGATGGGATGAATATAAGACTGGTTGGTGGTGACTGGAACATGAATGGTTAATCAATCTAAATTCATCTAAATTCCTTGAATCTGGTTGGTGGTTTGGAACATGGGATTATTATATAATAGGGTTTTTGGGGATTATTTTCATGGTTAATACTGGCTAATAATGGTGAATTATTAGTAACTGGTTGGTGGTGACTGGAACCATGGAATGGATTATGACTTTCCAGAAACAGCTGGGAATTTCATAAGCCCAACTGGACGAAGTCCATCATTTTTCAGAGGGGTAGGTATACCACCAACCAGAAGAGAATATACCGGTAATTTAACAGTTGGCGGTCACAATTTCAGAGACGTTGCCCTGGGTTCAGGAGGGATGTCAGCCAGAAAACATATTTATTATATGCCAGCAGAATGGAGGATCGAAAGTGTAAAACTATTTAAACATGAGCATTTCGGGCAGAAAATACAATTACCCTCCGGTAGTCAAACATGGCTAGAAAATCCATCATTGATATATATATATAATATATACAATATATATAATATACGATATATATAATATACAATATATATATAATGATACATAATAATGATATATATATAATATAATATATATAATATAATATATATAATATAATATGTATATATAATATAATATAATATATATATATAATATATATATACATATAGTTCGATGTGTTTTTTCCAGCCATAATACCTCCAATTCGTTCGGGGATTTCTCAGCTAGCCATGGCTCAGGTGGCTTTCATGCAGATGAAGCGATGCGGCGGATTTGTGAGGCAGATTTTGTCCGATTTTCCCCGTGCCCAAAGTGGATGAAACTGGACATTTACTGTATATTCATGGCCTATGAATGGCTTGTGACAATGGGATTTTTCCTGGCTTCTTCATGGGATTTTTCATGGCTTATTCATGGGCTGGTAAGAAACCATGGTTTGCTGTAGATGTTACCTCTCAAAACAGTCTATTGATCTCCATTGATCCCTTGCAAAAAAATGGTGATGTTCCAATACCAGCTTTTGTGTTACAACTTTTGAATTCCCAGAGCGTACCCATATTTTGTGCTGAATACATTTACAAGTCTGCTTTCCCGAAGTTTTGGCTGAAAGCATGTGTTGTTGTTTTTGAAACACTCAGAACTCAGAACATCAAGAGTCATCATGAGTCATATATATATATACATAGAACATGTTCATACATCTTCAAAAAGGTTCCGTTAAATGTCTTCGAAGCACCAAAAGAATCAATTCTGCACTGAGCCACCAAAACACACAAAAACCAAACTCATGCGGGAATTTGCCCTAACATTTACCCTCCAAATTCACATAGACCCTGAAGATAACCCATGGAAACTACTCTTGCAACACCTATTTGCCGTCTATGTTGATCTGAAGGGTCTCAGCCATTTTGACTCCATCGAACCTTGGTGGTGACTGGAACATGAATGGATTAGATGATTTTCCATAATATATATGACTATATGGATATATGGGATATGAATATATGGATATATGGGATAATATATATATATATGAATAATAATTAGATTATTACATTATATATGAATATATGGGATAATTCTTCCCAACTGACGAACTCCATCATTTTTCAAGATGCTTATTGCACCACCAACCAGCCATATTCCGAGTCCCGCGGGTCAACCGTGAGGCCTTTGGCCTTCGCCCAGAGTTGGAGCGTTGGGTCTTGCGCTTGGCGTTGCGAAAGGCAGAACAGTGGCCCCACAAGGCGCGGCCACGTGTTCGACGAGTCGAACAAATGATGGTTCAGTGGTTATTAATGGTCATTAATGGTTACCCTCTGGTAAACTAACATGGCTATTGAAAATCACCATTTTTAATGGGAAAGCTCACTATAAATGGCCATTTTCAATAGCTATGTTAGTTTACCAGAGGATATTATCTAATGGTTGCTAATGAATGGTTATTAATTAATGGTTATTCATGATTTTTTTTATGGATATGTTCCTGGTCACTAATGATGATTAAGGATGTTAAATCCTAAGGTTAATAAGGCTTAATCATGGTTATTCATGGTAAGTAATGGCTATTACAATGGTAATGATTTTCCCAGCTATTTCTACCTCCATTTATAATGGATTTAAGTCATAGCTATGTGAAATAACACCTACTTTGGGAAACACCGTACTCGATGGAAGGGATTGAGAGATATTTCAGGTGAATATCTTGACGTACTTCAGCCACCCTCTGGTAAACGTTTACATAGCTATGGAAAATCACCATAATTTATAGCTGGTTTTTTCTCAACGAACTTTCGGCCATGTTCAAGTTCGCAAAGTGTAACAGTTTACCAGGCCGGGTATAGTATATTGATGGTAAACTAACATAACTATGGAAAATCACCATGCTATTAATGGGAAAACTCACTATAAATTGCCATTTTCAACAGCCATGTTAGTCATTACCAGGCCGGGTATATTGATGGTAGATGGATCTGGGTCGCGACTTGACCAAGGTGGTGCCCGATGTGAATTTGTTGGTGAAGAAAAGCCCCTGTTTTGTTCGGTAGATCTAGCAGACAACCATAGCTGGTTGGTGGTGACTGGAACATGGGGATGGGTCATGGCACCCTGGTACCTTCTGTTCACCCCAAAATAGCTGGGATTTATGGATGTTCATCCCACTAAAAATGTATCTATAGGTATTGACCCATACCCACATGAATGGATTATTTTCCATAATATATATTAATATTAATGTGATGTCATCCCAACCCCATTGACGAAGTTCATCATTTTTCAGAGTAGGGCGAAAAACCACATCATCCCATCGCCGAAGAGCTTAGCGGCTGACCGCCAAATGTTCATATGTTAGAATGGCATATAAAAGTGATTATTGCTAGTATTGCGTAGTAGTTTATGATAGATTTTCTTTATAGATCTCATTTATCTTATTTATAAGGAGTGTTCATAGTAATAATCAATATCCTATCTGGTTGGTGGTTTGGAACATGGCTGGATTATGACTTTCCATTCAGTTGGGAATAATTAATCATCCCAAGTGACTTTCACTCCATCATTCATATATTTTTCAGAGGGGTAGGTTGAAACCACCAACCAGATGATATATATCATACTTTTCCACATACCCCCCGTTTGCGATAGCTAAGTTGGTGAACATAACTCCAATGAGCCATGGTTTATGATACTTGTAACATCTTATAACACGAGTTAATGGACATTGTAGAGAATTGCTCTTCGGGGAGATTTTGTGTATGTTTTTTTTGTGCCGTTTTCAACAGAGACACCAAGAAATGATTGAAAAACCCAGTGGGTTGAAGTTAAAGCAAAGGGGATCCTCATGGTTTTTCCCCATCAAAATAGCATATATATACCACATTGCCATGTCTGCTATGTGTCTGGGGGCTTTTTTTTCCAGCCACCAGCCACCAGCCACAGCCACAGCCAGGGTTTGTCTGAAAATAGTGCATCCACCAATTCCAATGGATGTGACTATCCCCATTAAAAAGGTCATAAATGAGGGTATACTTGGTGCCTCATCCCACGAATCCTAAGTGGGTTATATCCCTGTTTTTTTCAATGGGATAAGTAAGATGAATCCACTGAAAGAAGTAGCTCGTAGTTCACTAACCTAACCTACTTACTATATAGGTGGCTAGTTCGCCACCAAGTATACCCTCATTTCTGACCTTACTATAGCTGATTGGTGGTTTGGAACATGAATTTTATTGTTCCATTCAGTTGGGAATGTGATCATCCCAACTGACGAACTCATATTTTTCAGAGGGGTAGGGCTCAACCACCAACCAGATAATGGGGTATGTGGTATACTCACATCCACTGGAATGGGGGGATACCCATTTTCAGACAAAGCCCTCAGGCGTCCTTCCAATCCTCGGCTTCTCCCAGTACCAGCGAAGACGAGGCGTTGCTCTTCCATCGGCGCCTCGCTAGGGACGAGAGGTACCCTTTTGCGGCCAGTGGAAGATCTATAGTTCATGGATATGGCTATAGTTAATGGCTATAGTTAATGTTGATAGTTACTGGATTTGAATGGTAGTTAACTATAGTTAACCAATCATATCTATAGTTCATGGAATTTTAAGGGTGCATAACCAACCATAAATGTGAATTTGATCGGGATATACCGGGGATTGTTATAATTGAGCCAGAAGTTGTGGATATGTTTTGGACTATTTCATGAAAAAGAAGCAACAATGTAGGGATTTGGGTTTAGGGATGTTTAGAGTTTACCAAGCAGAAAGGATTGACCAAACAGAAAGTAGAATACACCTGGAGGCGCATGCTTTGGTGTGAACATGGGGTATACCCTCAATTGTGTCAATTTCGGTAGGGAAAACGATCATAAACTAACCAATGGAAGGAATGGGGTACACTATGTTCAGACAATCCCATCACATCCCGAGGTATGTTGGATTGCTGGATGATTCTTGATACTACCGGTGTCATCAGGTATCTATAGTGGCTAGTCTACATCACGATGATTGATTTCTAAGAACTTGTTCTGTTGATTTTCTACAGCTTAGTAAGTTTTGGTCGCTGTCGCTAAAAACATTCCAATTTGGTTGGTGGTTTGGAACATGAATTTTATTTTTCAATATATTGGGAATTTCATCATCCCAATTGACTTTCATATTTTTCAGAGGGGTAGGTATACCACCAACCAGCAATAGATGATCAGAGATTGTATTTCTTGATCCCGATGCATTGGATGCTTGGAGTCTGGTATGGTCAGATGGAGAGTTCTGGCCTTCGAAAAAGTAGAGGAAAACATAGACATAAATCAAAGAATATCAAAGACCAAGAAGTGCGTGATGTTGTTCTCCAATATATAGTGATTATAATCCAACAATATCAATGGTAGTTGTTCATTATAATCCATTATATAGTGATGATAATCCATCAATTAATGTTGTTCTCCTTATTGATTTATTCTGGGTAAATTATAACGACCTCACTGTTCTCCCTCACTGGAATCATGGTTTATTTTAGGGAATCATCCCCATAGCTGGCCGCAAGATTCAGGTGAACGTGAATTATAACATAATTTACCCAGATGATATAGTGATGATAATCCATTAATTATTCCATTAGTTAATGTTGTTCTCCTTATTGATTTATTGGTTCTAGTTCTAATATTAATGGATTATCATCAGCTAAGGAGAACAACATTAACTAATGGAATGTTAAATAACATTAACTACTTACTTTGTTGTTCTCCATTAGTTCTTCTTTTATCAGCGCTGTCCAGATGTCCAGACCCCTCTTGGTTGCCATTGCCGAGGTGCGAAGAGATCGCAGGCCTAGATCGCGGCGTGAGATCCGGCGGGATTTTTCGTTCAAATGGATGGTTATCCCATGAAAATCCCATGAAAATCCCATGTTATAATGGAAAATCCCATTAAAATGGATGATTTCTGGGGGTACCATGAACTGGATAGCACGAACTGTTTTATAATAAAAGATATAAAAGGACATGTGGAGAAGAAAAAAAAAAAGAACATTGTCATATAGTGGGTTCTTTCAAGAACTATATGATACTAACCAATAATCAGGACTATTCAGGGGCTTTAACATGCTAAATACCATCAAACAGTTGGGATATTTCTATTGTAAATGATGGCTAAATGATGAAGATTATATAGAATTATACTATCCAAAAAAAAATGAGGATTCTCATCATCACCATCATCCATGAACTGGGAATCTGCAGAATCCCATTCTCAACAATCAACAAGTTTTGAACAGCATGACTCATTGGGGGTCTTGAACACTGGTCACCTGAATTTCACATGTGATACCCCCAGATTGGATGGTTTACAGCATCTTGAAAGAAAAAAACTGAATAAACAATGGCCATTTGAGAGCATCACTAAGTTTCAGCATCGTGGCCCTAGACTCGGCCTAGACCCATCAGCAGTAACTGTCCATTTTCGGTTGATATAGAATAAGTCGATAGCCATTGAACCGGATATTGCACTTATGGTAATGGTTATTGATAACTTCCATGATAGCCAATGATAAGATAATTTCTTGATAGTCAATAGTCAATAGTGACTTATCATTTCTGATAAGTTATTACACTTACTGTAAGTCCATTGATGATAATCCATTGATAAAGTCAATTTATAGCTGATGTACTGAGCCATTGATATATATATATATGTATATTAGATGATTCTCTTAGTATCTCTTAAATAAACATGGCCAGGTGACAGATCCTACTCCGAAGATGAGGCGCCGGACGGCTGTTTTTTTTTGAGGTGAGGAGTCTTCCTTTGTTGGGTTCCAACTTAGAAACAGATTTCAATTTTTCTCTGATCTCAAAGATGTTCAAAGTAAGAATGCTGATATTCACATAGACCTTTCAACTGTTTCGAACTTATTTTCCAGATCTATGTTTGCTTTAGAGAGTGTAATCCTAGATTCTGCAGAATTTATCCTCCAAACAGTTTGACCTTTGAGATATTTTGAGGCAGGACTTTCAACTAAAAATAGGAGGTGATTCTCAAGGTCTCAAGGTCCTGAGTGAATTTGGAAGAGGATACCCTCTGGTAAACATACAAAAAACTATGCAAAATCATAATGTTTAATAGGTAAATCAACTATAAATGGCAATATTCAATAGCTATCTTAGTTTACCAGAGGGTAGATAAAATGATATAAAGCCAGTGTTTCTTTTGTTATTTGCTTCGCACAAGATTTCTAGTTGTTCAACGGATCAAAAGGACCAGGAGCCTCTGCCGGACGGATGATCATCCCAGTTGGAAAATGTCCATATTCTGTTCCCAATATTCAATGGTAGTTTACTAGTTTACCTTACTATTCACTATTCCTTAGTTTTCCCTTTGAAAATCTGTTCTGTTCATGTCGGAATTTCAGGAAAAGTGAGGCACTATAATAACTAATTAATATGTGAAATGACTCCGCGAGTGAACTGGTTAGTGGATCCCGATGCCAGAAACCTCCAATTTTTCGGCATGAAATCCCAAGCATGTTGGATATCTGAAAATATCCTGGTTGGTGGTGACTGGAACATGAATGGATTTTGACTGTCCGTTTTGATTGGGAATATTTGGGATGTCATCATCCCAACTGACGAAGTCCATCATTTTTTAGAGGGGTAGGTATGCCGGTATACCACCAACCAGTTCATAATATCATTTGGACACCATGCTGGTCCAAATCACTGAAATGATGACCCCCACGGCTGCCCCATACCAGGATGGCTCATCCAGCAAGTTTTTCAGAGAGGGTGATTCACAAAACTGGGCAACTGAAAAACAGGATGGGGCCCCCGGAAACGAGCGACAGCGTTCAGTTGAGATATTTGTTTCAGTGGCTGAATTAACTATGGTTTATGGTATAGATATAGCAAATTAGAATCCAATTTCATTATGGTTTATCAGGGGTATTATACTTATAACTATGGTTTTCATGGGATATTATACTTATAACTATGGTTAACTCCAATAACTATGGAATACTATACTTATATCATAGGGTTATTAACTATAGTTATTGGAATACTTATATCATGGGGTTATTAACTATAGTTATTGGAATACTTATATCATGGGGGTATTAACTATAGTTATTGGAATACTTATATCATGGGGTTAATATTATAGTTATAACTATGGTTTTCATGGTGGTTTTCTTAACGTTCACATCACTAGACCACTAGGCCGATGCAAGTGATGAAGTCCACGACATCGAGGACGGGCCCGTTTTTGTTGCGACGCGGATGACATATGGGTATGGATCAATACCTATACCATTTTGAGTGGGATGAACATCCATTTTAACCCAGCTATTTTGATGTGAACAGAAGGGGTACTATTGGTTTTGACACACTGCCATATCGCCACTGGATAATATTATATATATATATATTATATTATATTTATATTATATATATTATATATGTATATTATATTATATATTATATATATTATATATATATATTATATTATATAGTTTATATATTATATATATATATTATATTATATTATATATATATATTATATATATTATATATATATGGCATATATGGGATCATTTTATAAGTTGGCTTACGGATAAGCCGATAAGCCTTGGATCCGATGCGTGGGATGCACATCCGCTACGGATGGCTCACAAATGTGGGACAGAAAATGGGTTACCCTCTGGTAAACTAACATAGCTATTGAAAATGGACCATTAATAGTGGATTTTCCCATGAATAGCATGGTGATTTTCAATAGCTATGTTAAATTACCAGAGGGTAAATCGATATTTCCCTAATCCCGAAGCTGTCACTTCTATTTCTCTTGATTTTTGTTGATGGTATTGGTCTTCATCCTGTCAAAGAATGGTATCTTGAGGGTGGCCTTGAAGCCGTCCCACATGACTTCTGAATAGGCTTCAGCCATGTTCAACCCCCTGTTCTTTTGGCGTACACATGCGTACATACCATCTCCCAACATGGGTGTGTCACCTCTAAATTGCTATTTTCATGGGCAACATAATTTATAATCGAATGGATTTTGGGCTACACTATTTTCACACAAACCCATAGAGACCCTAATTTCATCACTGGTTTCCATGACCTGTTTCCATGAGTGATGTCAAATCGATTGAAAAGTATGAAAAAATGGATCAATTGCCGAAGTTTTTTTGGGCCAAGGCTCCAGATGGTCCAGTGATGTCCAGTGCATGGATGTAGTTCCCTAATACTCGTAGGACCTTTGAGTTCATTTCAGGTGTCCCTGCGGTCCAGTAAATCCAATGATCCATCCATCTTCGGTCAATCGACTGGATGGGTAGTTTATATAGATTTATATAATCCTAACTAGTCTTTTGGTATCTTTTGGTATCATATTCCTAGGTCAATCGACTGGATGGGTAGTGACTAATCCTAACTAGTCTTTTGGTATCAATGGGATTATCTAAGATACTTATAGTGTAGTATATTCCAATAACTATATTCCAATCTTTAGTTTATATAATCGTATCTAACTTATCTACTAATGAACCAGCTACGAATTGATTTTTTTTCGCATCTGGCTGAGCCGTTTCTGGCGATAGTGCCATGGATCAAAAGGTCAGAACTTGGGACCTACATCAACCACATCACTGGCCGTATCGAAAGGATGGGATATGGGTAAGTCGGGTAAGTATCCCCAAATCACCAAAAATGTCGGTTTTGTGGATGACAATTCATCCAGAATATTGATTTATTGATAGTTGGCATATGAGAAACCTGTAGAAAAATGTATATGTTGTTATTGATTTACCATGTTTTCAAGAATCAGATTTCACCACATTGAATTTTGGGGACTGCTGTCAGGACGCAACGGGACCATCCAAGTTATGGAGGCGTGGTGGAGCCACAAATTTCGAAGAAAAAGCTGGAAAGAAAGTATGGTCAATATGGTGAACACAAGGGGGAAAAAATCATGAAAAATCTCATTTTTGGGGCTCATCATGGCTCATCTCTATGTATAGCTCCTTTTTTTGGCAGGGTATGTCCATGTAGCTCCTCAACCTGAAGCCATGGATTCAAACGTATGGACCCCCATTGAGTGTATCCATGTTGCAAATGATTCGCCTTTTCCAAGTGTGTGTTGTCATGTGTTTTTCTGTCAACCTAGGTGAAAAAAACCTGGAGGCTACCGCTCTTTAATTGACAACACAGTTTTTTTCCGCTTGAATGGAAGAACTGAACAACACATACTAACAGAACGTGGCGGTACTTTCCAGCCCACCAAGCACCAACAATTGGGTTTTTTTACTGAAAATGTAGGGGAAAAGGTCCCAAGTTTGATGGGGAAAACTCACCATGAAATCCTGATCAAAATCGCCATTTTGGTCCAAAACTTTCCACCAAGGTTTCGTTTGGGGCTATTTGAAATATCAGAAATATCAAGGGAAATTGGAGTATTCAACCATCCCAAAATGGGTCTCTTCTATAAATGCTGATCGTTTTTTACCTCACGTCGGATGGGTTTGGTGGATTGGGGTATCCCATAGCCTCACATTGAAGAGATTAGTGAAATATGACATCACCCAGGAAAAAATATATATATATATATGCATGCATATCTGGCTGGTGGTTTGGAACAGTAATTTTATTTTCCCCAATAGTTCGGATGATGGTCCAATCTGACGAACTCATATTTTTCAGAGGGGTAGGGCTCAACCACCAACCAGAAATTGAATGTATTAATTGAATGCTGTGAAGTTTTGATGGCGATTTTTTCAGTCTATCAATAGCAGCTATTTATTTATGAACTTCAGGGGGGCATCCTTGGAACAGATTTCTTTCGACTTCCAGGGCATCGTGGAGACTCCGAGTGCTGAACACTGTACAGAAGCTGGCGCCGTTGCTGGGGCTGAAGGGGTTGTGAAACCTCCCCGTTTTGAATGTACAATTTGGGATCCACAAAAACAAGGCATCCAGAACTCTCAACCATTTGGGTTTTTTATAAATCATCCCAAATAACTATATATGGTCATTACACAGTGAGTGAAGAAACATGAAGAAACCATACATTGGCAGTGGTCATTTAGTAGAGTGGATTGGGCCACCTGGGTTTTTAATGGCAATTGACCAAGCAATTTTCATGGGATAGAGATATTCTTCCTTTGGTTTGCCTGGCCTTGGGGACAAGTTGGTCCAAAAAGCATGGTATCACTCAGGTAGATGATTTAAAAGTTCGATCATATGGATTTTACGTGAGCTGGATATGAAACATGTCTTTGGTGAGGTTTGGTGCAACCCGTTTCCACCTGACCTACGAAAAACTATGGAAAAAAACACCCCTCGAAAACGAAGCCCTGGTTGAATGTATTGGATCTGTTCAATTTTTCGGAGTTGGGATGTTTTTATGATTACTAGATGGGTATAATAACTCATAGATTACTAGATGGGTATATGATTACTAGATGGGTAATGATGGGTATAATAACTCATAGACATCTCTGACATCTCAGATTTTCAGAGGCTGGGACGCAATTTTGCTGGCTTGCGTTTGTTGCAAGCCATAAGGCCACAAGTTTTGTCGAAGAAGGAAGTCCCTTCAGACACGGAGGAGGACCAGCCAGCCCTGAGGCCGATGGAGATGTGTACGTATCAATAGGTATCATACCCTCTGGTAAACAGCCACATAGCTATTGAAAATGACCATTTATAGGTAGTTTTCCCCTTAAAAATGAGGATTTTCCATAGTTTTTTGTTGCAACCAGAGGGTAATAATAACATATAATCATAATATACATATAGCAGCATCATATCGCTGTGAGTCAAACTATAAATTCCAGGCACTATTTTGCCATATGTGTATGTATATGCCAGTAGTACCGCACAAGGCGGTGGCGGAAGTTTCAAAGATATAGGGGAGGTGAGTTGTTGTGATGCATGGATGGCAGAGCGAATCCACTGATGGACCGAAACGTGGTTGGAGTTGTGCTTTTTGGAGTGGTTGCAATGGTTGCAGTGGTCACCTCACCCACAACTGCTGGATGTAGTGTGGTGTAGTGCAGCTGTAGTTGTAGGTGTAGTGTAGTGGAGTTGTAGTTGTAGTGTAGTGGAGTTGTAGTTGTAGTGTAGTGTAATTAGTGTAGTTGTAGTTGCAGTTGTAGTTGTGGTGTGGTGTAATGAGTGTAGTGTAGTGTAGTGTGCTCTAGTGTTGTGTTCTGTAGTGTAGTCTAGTGTAGTCTAGTGTAGTGTAGCGTAGTGTAGTGTAGCGTAGTGTAGTGAAGTGGAATTAGCATAGTGTAGTGTAATGTTGTGGTAGTTGCAGTTGTAGCTGTAGTTGTGGTTGTATTGTAATTAGTGTAGCGTAGTGTTGTGTAATGTAGTGTGATTGTAGTTGTAGTTGCACTTGTAGTTGTAGTTGCAGTCTAGTGTAGTGTAGTGTAATGTAATTAGTGTAGTGTAGCGCAATGTAGTGTAGTTGTAGTCGTAGCTGTAGCTGTAGTAGTAATAGCAGTTGTAGTTGTAGTTTTAGTTGTAGTGTAATTATAATTAGTGTAGTGTACTGTAATTAGTGTAGTGTAGTGTAGTGTAGTGTAATTGGTGTAGTATAAGAAAAAACTAAAATATAGATTTTGTTTTTTATTTGTTTTCGTTTTTAATTGTCAAGGTCTCTCTGGCGAAGAACATCAGGACAAAGTTAATATGTACTGTTTCACATCTATTTTGCCAGAAGCTTCAAAAATCAAAGACTAAAATGGAAAAATGAATGTCATTTTTTGTGTTTTTGTTTTGCCGGAAACTTCAATTTTTCAATAAATAGAATCTTGAATATATGCGTCTACAATTCTATTTGTTTCAATTTTTGGAAGCTGCGAACAGAATAGAGGAAATATATACAATAGATAGTCGTTGCATTGTTTATTTCCTATTTTTTTTGGGGCGCCTCTGAGAAAATAGAAAAGTCAAGTAGATAAAATGAAAAATCATTGATTATCATTATTAACCACTATTAACCATAGGAAAACCATAGGGTCTCCCCATAGCTGTGAGGAGAAGCTGAGCCTTTCCCTCCGGGAGGCGATGGAAAACGCCGTGGGGGTCACCCGGGCGTCGGACTGGAATTTTGGGATCCCATGGGGAAAGGCCGGCTGGAAAATGATCAACATTCATTGGATTCATTGGATTCATGGTGGGTATTGGTGGGTAAACTCCAGATCTATGTAAAAAAAACAAAATGTTGGAAATGGAGAGAGCCTCAATTGATCAATTTTGGAAAATGTAGGGAAAAATCCTATGCATTGCCATGTTTATGCCTTGCTAATGGGATTTCAATGGGAAAATGAGAATAAACCATTGGATTTTAATTTGTTTGTAGTACTGTAACATGCATTGACATGCATTGACTATCCAATGTGGGAGGGTGTGGGAGGGTCAGTATTCACCCATCAACATGTAAATAGCCTGATTTATTCTGGTTTTTGATTTCTGTCGTTAAACACCACGAGTCATTGAAGAGTCTATGACCAGTTTGTAGGATAGTGGTGGAGTTCATATTTTCACTGGAGGATTGACACCACCAAGTTCCAACAGATCCACCAGGGATGCCTTGGGTCGTCCCGTTGGGGATCTGCTGGATCTCCCGAGGAGAGATATGCTGCGGAAGCACGCAGTATGGAGGTTGTTCCTGGGATGATCCCTCAGCAAAAAATCTTTCCAAACCATAGTGTCACAGCATTTGGAAATGGGGTTTACCATAGTTTTTTGGGCATTTTTGGGCAGAAAATGATTGGAGTTTCAAGACTTACCGTTCCACTATGCCTATGCCTTGGTTGGGAGGGCCTCTCATAGAAACAGCAGCGGCTCCGGATTCGCACGTTGGAGGTTCCAGAAGCAGAAAGCCCTTGTGAGCAAAAGGTTGAAACCCGAACCTTGGCATGATGATAAAGCACGGGAGTTCATTCTTGGGACAACAATCGGACCTGATGCTTGTAATGTTTGCAGGATTGTCATGTTTGGAAGGGATCGCCTGCCTATGCCGAAAAAATGGGGTTGAGTAAGGTCCCCTGCCATGGAAGCCACCTGAAAAATCGATTGAAGGATGTTGCCGGAGTCAATGATGACGGCTTCAGGTTCAAACAAGCAAAAAGTCAGATTGAAAGAGTTGTAAGTCGTATGTATTGTATGTCATTACCGTGGTAGAAACGTGCAACTGCCCAGTTTGTCAACATGACCCAATCCCACTTAGGCATCAGTTTCACAGACTCAGAGATTTGCACCGCGGCTGCGAGCAGAGTTCACCTGGAGGTAAATCACCATCCAAAGTAATGTGGGATGGGCAACCAGGACACCATCCCCCATGATGAATCATTTGGGGGCTATTATATCTGTCATATCTATCATAAATCATCCAAAGTTGGGGAAAATCCGACCTGGAGAGATAGATCCCCCTGCTCTATCTTTGGCCCATTGACTCAACGAGCATTTCTTGGGAATCTAAGCTTCACTCAGGTGGAATACGAGACACTCGGGCGCCAGACCTTCCAAGCAGATGACTAGCTTCGTTGTTGTCGATGAATGTCCCCATTTCGGGGTTTAATAAATATCCCACAGTTGTCTCACAACAAGCACAACATCCACCTATTTGTTGCTTAGAACATCTTAGAACCGCATAGTACATCATAGTACCATATCTTTAAAACCGGGTGTCGCATACTACCATATGAAAAACCCTCAATCGCCCATGTTAGCCAATATCTCCGGCTTTGTTGGTTACAGTTATCAAACAATACTCCAAACATAGCAACCCCATGTAACCCTTAGAAAGGCAAAATCCTACTGAAATAATGGCACCTGGAGGTGACCTCTGTCAAAATTATCCGCAAACATCCTGCACAAAAAACAAACAGGGTCAAACACCGGCAAATCCAAAGTCGTAGATTCACATTATCCATTATCTAGACTGGATCTTTATACTTTTGTCATCCATTTCATGTGTTCAGCTTTGTACAGCTTAAAATGGTCTTTGGTGCGCAGATCTGGCCACAGCTACATCCCTTTTCTGCCACCTTTTGGGGATCGATCAAACATGGTGATGGAAAATCCTCCGTGATAGGAGTTTAGAGAGGAATTGTGAACGTTTCAGAGATCCCATTTATAGAGGACATTAGAGGACTTGCATGAATTTTCACTTGCCATATTTTTGATTACCCATGTGAATGATTACCAGAATTAGAGGGCTTACCCCTGTTGATTGGCGAATTAAGGGAAGTTAAGCTTTTAAACCATAAAATCCAGCATTGATAGTTTATTTTCATGTATTTTCCCAGCTGTAAACCTATAATTTGTAGTTGGTTTTCCCAGCTGTAAAGCGCCATTTTAATGGCGAATGTTCAATTGCCATGTTTGATTACTGTACCAAAGGGTATATCATCAACCACATGGTTTTTTCTTTTGCGCTGTTGCTGATAGGTTTCTTCACCATCGACGACGATGGAGACACTGAGTCAGGAGAGGAATACACCCGGCAGTTGCAGACCAAGGCGGGTACGGATGGGAGCCGGGCACAGACTCTCCTCCCCCAGTCCAGGTAGGTCCAGGTAGGTGCCTAGGGCCTAGGGAGCAGGTTGATTGTTATCCTAATTTGACATTAGTGACAATACTTAGAAATGTTTCTTGATTCTATAAAGATATATACTATATAAACTTGTTTAACACACAGAATCAAGAACATAACTGGTTGGTGGTTTGGAACAGCTGCGGGCTCAACTCCTCCCAGTTCAGCGGTGCAGCGGGGCTGGCTAATCGTTGAGCGGTTAGTACACCCTGCTTTGGTTGCATACCGTTCCATGTGTCGCTGCCATGGCTCGTGAGTCTCCGTTTGTCTCGCTTTGACGATGACGCTGGCTACCCGGTTGTGGCCTTTCCTTGTCTTGATGGTGGTCTACATTGCGAAGGGGGTGCAATTGTTGCACCGGCAAACTTCTGTTCGGACGGTCAGGTTCCAGGATTCGTGGGACTACGACGGCTTGTTCGCCACACATGTCTTGAGCAGCAAGTGCGTGCTCTGGCAGCTCCCACAGAAACCCCCTGGGACTCTGTGTGCTTCCCTGGTCCCTAACCATAGCGCAGAAGCAGCACCGTTTCGCTTTGAGAAGTTTGAGTTCAAACAATCAGTCACTGCGGGCAGTTCGGCATGCACCAACACTGCTTGGGAAGGTATGAGGAGCCTTGATACAGCCATGGTTGTTCCACAAGTGAGCTTTTCGCCCTGGTTGGATTCTTTGCCTGGATTCATGGTCGAGGTCCCTGACTTGAAACAGATTAGACAACGATTACTGCGGTTGAACATCTGGGTGGCGCACTTTCTTTTGCCCGCTTGGGTGTACACTCTTCAGCTGATGGTTCGTGCTAAGATTGCGATTGGTGATTGGGGTCCCTCCCGCGATCGTTTCTGGTTGGTTCCTAAGACTTGGCTAGGCTTTGAAGTGCTTCACCGCTCATGTCAGCAGCGGTTTGTGTGGAGGACTGGCAAGTTTCGCACAGTTTGGACGAATTTGTGGTCACATGTGAGTTCATTCCTTGGCCCCGCTACGACGTTCTTGTTGCTGTCTAAGCAATTGGAGATTGTTGTGACGACGTTGTTGGGCCACTGTCCGCACGCTTGGCTGGTAGAGGTGATGGTTTTCTTTAATTTGACTCGGGCCGCAGAGCGGCTGCCCTGCACGTTGACATTTGCCGAGGCTGACAGGCCACCCAACAAGGGTCGCTTGTCCCTCTGATTACTCTGGTACATAGTGCTTCGTTCCATACCCCGAGCAAGCACGCTTATAGGAAATGGTGGAAATGGTGGTTTGGAACATGAATTTTATGGTTCCATTCAGTTGGGAATGTCATCATCCCAACTGACGAAGTCCATCATTTTTCAGAGAGGTAGGGCTCAACCACCAACCAGATTACTGTTGATCTTGACATCAACCAGATATCAACTGGGCATCAACCCTGAGAATTGAGCCAATCTGAGCAGGTCTTTGACGGCCCCAGTGGCCACAAAGCTCGAAAGGCCAGCTACTGCTGGTGTGATGAGGCCGACATGGCTCAAGCCACGTGAGGAACTGGTGAAATGCTGGAGAGGAACATCGAAACACACTTTGAAATATCAGTTGTTATCATTTCTTGGAATAGGTTTGGAATTGGTTCAACATTGTGTTACTGGTTGAGCAATTTGACTTGGGAATTGAAGCAGCACAAGCGCCATGGTCAAGTTAGCTGGATTTCACCACTCAGAAGGATGACTCAGTGAGATATTATAATGGGATATTTCATGGGATATATGATCAACCAGAATCAAAAGTTGGATGATATAACATGATATGCCCATATTGGGGGACGATCATCCCTCCATTTCATAGGGTTTTATGTACCCATGATGTTTGGATTCCCATGGCATGGGATGGATGACCAGAAACCAAAAGGTATCATGTGTTGACGCTAACACACATGGTCCCCCGACATCTTCCAATGCACCAAAAATGATGATTTATTTGAAATGGGGGCCTGAATCCCCTATAAATGGAGGCACTAACTATGGGAAAATCTTCTATAAATGGTGGATAGTGGGGGATTTTCCATTGCCACGTTTAATGCACTGATCGAGAAGTAGATGCCAAGGTATGATTTAGTATGAAGTTCATATGGCTTTGTCGGAAACTGGTGTACCCCAAATCCTATGGGTTACTCCACCAGTTTCCCTATTTTTTCATGTCCGTTCGACTGGGGGAATCCGTAGCTCCTGAATCCTCATGGATGGTACATGGTGAACTATGGGGAATGATGGGGATGATCGTCTAGGGAAACTCCACCGAAAATTGATCAAATGCCAAATGCTTGGGGGGGTTTTTCACATGTAGAAATTGATCTGGTGTTCAACCGTAAATTCTCCAATCATCAATAATCCTGCACATCTTTCCTCCAGGATTCTGACTCCGAAAGTGAAGAGGAAGACTGGAAGGATCAATGTGACGAGATGGCCGAGCTTTGGTCTAAAACGTTTTTTTTTTAATGGCAATGGGTCTGTGGAAATTTCAAGGGAGGGGGTCTGAAAACTGGTGGATCCCAAAAATACCATGGCTGTTTTAATGGGAATCCATGGTCATCCATCACGACTGGATGATGGGGGTTACCCCCACTTAGGAAACCTCCAGCCATGATGGTAGCCATGGGTACTTTCTATTCTGGTTCGTGCTTTGGAACATGAATGTTATTTTTCTATATATTGTGAATTTCATCATCCCAACTGACTTTCAGTCCGTCATTTTTCAGAGGGGTAGGACGAAAAACCACCAACCAGCTATTGTTATGGAGAAAATCATCATGTTTTGCATAACAATAGAAAGATACGAAGCAACAATAGCCATGGTACAATAAAATGATGATACCAACAATCGCAAGTGAATGATAAGATACGAACGAGCCAGCATTTCATGGTAGGTTTTCCCCCCAGTGAAGTGAATGGCGGGTGGAAAATGCGGGATTTGCTGCACCATGCTGCACCATGCTCTCTTGCTTCATCCAGGATGAACCTCCCAGCCTTGTGTTGGATGTTTCATACTGCGAAGGAAAGGATGTCTGATATTGTCTGATTGGTTTAGACCAAAAGTGTGAAAAGCGTGTGATGAATAATTAATGTTCCAAGTATTTGCACATGCAGAGAGTTTTAGCATGCCAAAGCTGCCATTTTTGAAACCGTATGATGTTCATGTCTACGGTCATGTCACCTCAGCGCAGCTAAGGAACTGATGGGTCAGCAGCGGCAGATGGTTCTTTGGTCGGGGTCATGGTCGTGAACAGCGAACCATGGCCGTCCATCTTTCCGCGGCGGCCACGTGGCCGAACATCGCTGCGCCGATTTGATCTTCCAGGGATGCAGATGTTGAGTCCGCACGCCCTGCCCAGTCCGACCGGTCTCCCGAAATGCGAGTTCCGTCCCATTGCATGCAATCTTTGTTTTGACGAGCTGTGCATTTGAAACGCTGGTGGCAAAATTGCAACGGACCCGATGTATTGCTAGTCTGAAAAGACCAGACTCAGTGTTTGGAGGTGTTTCGTATGTCTTCACAACGAAGACCTAGAATGACCTAGAATGACCAAGGCTATGACCAAATTCAAATGACGTGTTTTGGCCGTCGCATGCTTGTCACCAGTGGTGAACAGTTCACAGTGCGCTTTTCAATCACTTCAGTTGCTTGGAGTGTGGCACATCTTGAGATTGACTCATCAGTTTCAGCTCAGCTGGACCCTTGCACCTCTGGACTCTTGCACGGACGAAAACGTTTGGTCGGCAATAGATTCAATAGATGTTAAGTTTGACGTTTTAGGCCTGTGAGGGGGGGGTTCTGTTGGACACCGGTGACTTACATCATTTCCTCCTGCCTCATGTTTGTCTTCTCATCATGTGTTTTGGATTTCTGTAAATTCTAAGTTTTTGTTTGCAATTTTGTATGTTTTAGATATTTCATTGTCATGAAAATGCAGAAAACCAACCTGTTCTTGTTTTTTTGGAATTCTCCAAAGCTAAGAACATAATATGTTTTTTCTTGATTTCATCATTTCCACTAATTGGGCCCAAACCAACAGACAGAGGCCCCAAGCTTGGTTTTGAAATAGATGTATATTTATTGGCCTTGAGCAGCCATAGATTGGAATTGATGTTATCAGATGTTATAGATCATCCCATTTGATCGCATATTTTGATATGGAGGTTTCCTAGAATAGGGGTACCCCCAGTCATCATCCATTTATAGATGGATTTTCCATGAAATCAACCCAGCTATTGGGGTACCCCCATGACTATGGAAAGCCGCATATGGGATGATAGGAGTGTCAGCCGTTTCCCCAAACACAAATTACCCAATGACTTGGAGTATTTTGTCCCGTCCCATGACGGAATGCCGCTCTCCAAGCTGAAGTCGATTGAAGGCATTGGCAATATCTTCTCACAGCCTCTTGGTTGCCCAAGACTTTGCAGACTTTGAAGGATCATCAACTGTCTAAAGGTTTCATTGGTGACATCTTTTGAATGACCTGTGACCTGGGGTTCCAAGTTGAATACCACTGGTAGAGCTCCGAAACACTTGACACACAGAGTTCCAATATATAGATTTTTAGAAGTCAACAGTCGGAGCTCTGCCAGATCGATTCTTAGCTCACGCTTTCCGCGTGGTACAGACGAGAGAAAATCCATCACTTACACCGGGATCTCGCTGTTTAGTGCTTGATAGCAATTGATAGCACTTAGCATGTTCCTTGTATGATTTTAGCATGTTCAGTTGCCCAATGAAAGACGTGGAATGCACGTTTACCGTTTGGTGGTTGACCATGTGGTGCTTTGACGAGTCCCGGTAAGGACCCTGATCCTTGGTATGCGCCCATGGGTGGGAGATAGTGGCCAAGGTGACCAGATGCCGGAGCCAAGAGGTATAAATTAAGTGTGTCTACGTATCAAATATAACAATTATATATACATGTGTCTGTATAAACATAGAAATATATACTATAGTTACTTAATGTTACTTATCATAGTATACGTATCATATGTACAATATATATATATATATAATTATATATATACATATATACATATACTATATATATATATATATTATATATATTATACATATTTATACATATCGTATGTACATATACAATCATAGGCTTCATGTGTCCACACCTCCGAGATGGTTGGTAAAACATCGGTTTCGTCCGTAAGATCCTCGGGGAAGTTCTGGTCATCTCCGAAATCGCTCAGCTCCCACGTATGTCGCGAGCGTTGACGGCAGAAGCCGAGAGACACCATTTGTTGCGACAGGAAAATTCGGACCGAACATGGACCCAGGGCGGAGGTGATCAAGGGACAAAAAATGGGATCTAATGGGTTCAAAAGCAGGGAACCGATGGAACTTGGCAGTTGGTAAACTCGTTCTAACTGGTCGTTGGTTACATTTTTTCCCTGATGATCATGATGATCAATGTGCAATTGATGAGGATCGTTTGCTGATCGATGCCCCTGAAGGCATATTTAAGGATTACAAGTGGGTTAGGGGATTATTAATGGTTTAATGGTGGTTAATCATGATTAATAGTGATTAAGTGAGTAATAATTCTTAATGATCAAAAAACTTATTAATAATGGTTAATAATATGTAATAATGATTAATAATAAAATAGATAGTGATCAATGATGATAATAGTTTTCATGGGATGATGGAATTCAGTGGTGAGCTTGTCACTTGCTGATTGGATACTCTGTGGGATGATCCTGGTTTTGTATAGCATGAAATTGATGATCCTGGATAATCCATGATTCATGGTTAATAATGGTGATACAAATGGTTATTAATGGTTATTCATTGGATTATTAATAATGATATATACTAATTGATCCCATTCCATGAAAATTGATCATCATTATTTTCATCATTCCAATTGATTATTAGTGTATACCATTAATAATGATGATCATTGATAATACCATATTTAGTAGATTGATACCATTATTATCCATTATCAAAATTAATTGCTTATTCGTATACTATTAAATACCATCATTCACCAGTATTGATCATTATTAATCATCGTTAGTCGTTATTAATCATTATTAATCATTATCAATCGATATTAACCGTTATAAACCGAGATTAACCGATATTAACCCTTATTGACCATTATTGACCACCATTACTAACCCGTTAGCAACCATCATTCTATATCCATATCACATGCCGCATCCCCTGCATACATCCAAACTGCCTCGCCCGGCGAGGCAGCGGTGAAATCTGCCACACAGGTGGAGATTTGGAATGCAGACAGTTGGTGTTTAAGAAAATAAGCTTCGGTGGTATCCCCAACAGCCGCAACGCTTTATTTTTACAAATCCTTCTGAGGCGTGCTGCGAAGCCAAGCGCTGGAAACACCTCAGCTGGGTTTCCATGAGTTAAATGGCCGCAAAACCCTGTTGAACTTGACCTGGCTCTGCACCAAAGCCTCCCCGACCTTCTCTGGAACCTTCTCCAGAACCTTCTCCGAACCCTGTTGAATCTGACCTGGCTCTGCACCGAAGCCTCCCAGACCTTCTCCGGCCTTTTCCGGAACCTTCTCCGGAACCTTCTCCCAACCCTATTGAACCTGAGCTGGCTCCACCAATGCCTCCCAGACCTTCTCCGGAACCTTCGGAACTTTTTCCGGAACCTCGTTGAACCTGACCCGGCGCCTGCACCAGTGCACACCAGAGCTATTCTGGGCTGAAGACCCCATTAGCTCACGTTGTTGGGGGAAAAACGACCCTCTGGTAAACCTACAAAAAACTAGGGAAAATCACCCGTTGTTCATGGGAAAATCAACTATTTCTATGGCAATGTTCAATAGCATTTCAATAGCGAACTGTTCAATTACCAGGGGGTAATAGAATATGGAGTGATATCCAAATCCCTTGATTGTTAGTTATATATCCCACTATTATCCCATTCCGCCACTATTTGCATATTTGTTTTGATGTCCTAACTTGAGGTAGATAGTAGTGATATATGGGAATGCAATGCGCGTAATGCTTGGAGATATAACATGACAAAACCAACAATCAAGGGATTTGGGTGTGTCTAATGGGAAAATCGGCCCCAGCTTTCTGGGAATGTGGATGGCATGGGGTACCATGTTTCAGGTTCCTGTCATTTCGAGCTGCAGATTTGTGAACATCTGAAGAGCTGCATATCTGATTGGTGGTTTGGAACATGAATGGATTATGACTTTCCATTTTGATTGGGAATTTCATCATCCCAACTGACGAAGTCATATTTTTCGGAGGGGTAGGTATACCACCAACCAGATATCATATTGTTTCGAAGATAATTGCAGATACAGAATACTGCTCTGGAAAAAAAAATCTCAGCACTCCTCTCCATTCCAAAAAATCAACAGCAGTGGATCTTTCACCAATGTAAATCACACAAATCTTTACCATCAGTGGATAATTAACGATTAGTGATGGTCAAAAGATCAGTTTCTTGGACACTTTAATTCAACATGTTTTTAAGTCACATCTAATCATGAATTGATAAGAACCCGGATGGTCCACCATTCAGTTCGAGGATTTCCCTAGATCTTTCCAGGCTGAGGAGGTTACGACTCTTGCTTCGGTGCCACCTGTTGCGGAGGCGAGTTCAAGTGACTTCAGTCCTGCCATTGCTAGAGGAGTACATCTTTAACAACCTGATCCTGTGTTTTTGTCACGTATTTTCAACTGTTTGGTGGTTTGGAACATGAATTTTGTTTTTCCAGATATTGGGAATGTCATCATCCCAACTGACGAACTGATATTTTTCAGAGGGGTAGGTATACCACCAACCAGTCAAGTGTTTCGAATGATGAACATCTCCATGCGTGTGCTGCATCTGTTTGGATGTACAGTTGCAACCCTGATCGGCGATCCGGGCGATCCCATGCGATCCCTATCCGGTGAAGGGAGCAGAAGAGGGAGCGATCAGGCTATCCATATTCCCTATTAGCCTCTGGTTATTTAACATAGCCATGGTATAGATGGTCCATTTATAGATGGATTACCTATTAAAAATGGTGATTTTCCATGGCTATGTTAGTCATAACCAGATGGTAGCCTATTATAAAGTTGATTTGGGAAGCAGTTGGAGCTACGAATTGAGTTATTCTGAGTGTTGTTCAACTAAAGAAAAGGAGGGGGTAACCATCACCCTTGACTTGGAGGCATGTCCATGTTTTATTTACATAAACATCATAGGTAATGTAGGATACAGATTAGTGTAGGGGGGACCCCCCCTAACAAATTTGGGGTACAGAATAGTGTGGAAAAAACAAGGTACCGGGTACTTCAATTGATTTCAATTTACTTTGAATTGATTTCAATTTACTTTCAATTGATTTGAAGTTACTTTCAATTGATTCAATTTATTTTGAATTGATTTCAATTTACTTTCAGTTGATTTCAATTTACTTTCAATTGATTTGAAGTTACTTTGAATTGATTTCAATTTATTTTGAATTGATTTCAATTTACTTTGAATTGATTTCAATTTATTTTGAATTGATTTCAATTTACTTTGAATTGATTTCAATTTAATTTGCATTGATTGCAATTTACTTTCAATTGATTTCAATTGATTTCAATTTACTTTCAATTGATTTCAATTTACTTTGAATTGAGTTCAAATTACTTTGAATTTACTTTCAATTGATTTCAATTTACTGCCAATTTACTTTCAATCGACATCCCATAGAAATCCAATAGTAGTCCCAAAGAAATATCATAGAAATACCATGGAAATCCCATAGGAATCTCACAGAAATCCCATAGAAAGATCATAGAAATAACATGGAATAGCATAGGAACCACAAAAGAAATCCCATGAGAATTCCTATAATAATCCCATAGAAATATCATAGAAACATCATGGAAATACCTTGGAAATCCCACAGGAATCCAATAGAAATTCCATAGGAATCCAATAGAAATACCATAGAAATCCCATAGGAATCCAATGGAAATCCCATAAGAATACCATAGAACTCCCATAGCACCCCTTCAGAAATCCCATAGAAATCCTCCAGAAATATCATAGAAACATCATGGAAACACCATAGGAATTCCATAGAAATCCAATAGTAATACCATAGAAATGCCATAAAAGAAAAAAAACTTTAGCAAAGGAAAAGGTAAAGGGAATGCTTGAAAAAAAAATCACACCAGGAAGCATCTGGACACAATAGTGTACCCTCCAAACAAACCACACTATTGTGTATCAGGGTTGCTCATGGACTACCCCCTTGAAAAATTGTTTGAGTGATGATTTTTAATTGGGTTTTAATAAGGCATCATATATTTTGGGAAATTGGGCATTTCTGAGAATTTCAATTGAAAGAAACTAAGAAAGTAATTAATTAAAAGAAAAAAAATAGCAAAGGAAAAGGTAAAGGAAATGATTGAAAAAAATCAAAAAATCATGACCTCAGGAAAGCAGCTGGACACAATAGTGTACCCTCCAAACAAACCACACTATTATGTATCAGGGTTGCTCATGGACTACCCCCTTGAAAAATTGTTTGAGTGATGTTTTTTAATTGGGTTTTAATAAGGCATCATATATTTTTTCGAAAACTGGGCATTTATGAGAATGTCAAATGAAAGAAACTAAGAAAGTAATTAACTAAAAGAAAAAAAAAATAGCAAAGGAAAAGGTAAAGGAACTGATTGAAAAAAATCAAAAAATCATGACCTCAGGAAAGCAGCTGGACACAATAGTGTACCCTCCAAACAAACCACACTATTATGTATCAGGGTTGCTCATGGACTACCCCCTTGAAAAATTGTTTGAGTGATGTTTTTTAATTGGGTTTTAATAAGGCATCATATATTTTGGGAAACTGGGCATTTCTGAGAATTTCAAATGAAAGAAACTAAGAAAGAAATTAATTGAAAGGAACAAACTTTAGCTAGCAAAGGAAAAGGTAAAAGAAATGATTGAAAAAATTTAAAAATCATGACCTCAGGAAAGCAGCTTGACACAATAGTGTACCCTCCAAACAAACCACACTATTGTGTATCTGGATTAATTTTCTGTGGAAGGCATCTGAAAAATTTCAATGATGGAAAATAAAAAGTAAAAGAAAAAAGCTTTAAAAAATGAAAAAAATGAAAAATGTTTGAACAAACAACAAACAGAAACAAGACCAAGACACAATTGTGTATCCTGACACAATGACACAATTGTGTATCCTGACACAATTTAAAAAATTGTTAAATTAAAATAATAAAATAAAAAATGTATAATTAAAAATAAATAAAAAATAATTTAAAATAAGATAGAAAAAAATAATTAAATTAAAAATTATTATAATTAAAAATAAAAATAAAAAATAATTTAAAATAAAATAAAAAATAATTAAATTAAAAAATATTATAATTAAAAATAAAAATAAAAACAATTTAAAATAAAATAAAAATAATAATTAAATTAAAAATTATTATAAATAAAAATAAAAATAAAAAATAATTTAAAATAAAATAAAAAATAATTAAAAACTAAAAAAAATGAAAAAAAAAAACTTACACCAAAATCCTGTAGACACAAAACTGTACCCCTCGATCATTTCCAAAGATATAGAATAATTTTGGAGTCTGTGGACACAATTCTGTATCCCCACACTAATCTGTATCCCACATTATAATAATACATAATATATATATGGTGATCGATCTAAAGGTCCTTGTAAGGAGTTTTAATTGCGAAAGCCGTGCATGTTATGTTGGAAACCCTCGCGAAAGTTTTTTTTCGAGTTTGCGAAAGTAAATTTTTATTTCGCGAAAGTTTCGCGAAAGTTGGGTATTATAATCATTATATATGTAAAGGGCTGCCACCCACTGCCGCCCGGGGTCCGGCAGGAGAAGGGCACCAGAGAATGCGAGTAGCAGTAGCCAAGTTTCCAAAAGTGAAGCTTTGCGAGAGCCAAACACCAAGGCCCCTGGTCTTCGCTTTTCCTTCAGTGCACCCCCTGCTGATGGCCAGGGTCTGTGAATAGGGATATTTTCGCGAAAGTTCCGCGAAAGTTATGCGAAAGAGCGGGCGAAAGTCAAAGTGCATGTTGAAGGGGGTGGGCCAGTAAACTTTGCAAAAAAAAACTGTCCTGAGAAGGGATTCCGTGATGCTAGCTGCATGTTTAAAAGGCTACCAAGAAGTGATCTGTGATTCTCTGGCGTAATTTGGCAGGTGGTGAACGAATCTTCATAAGAGGTGTTGTTGGCCAACATGGGCCCCGCGAAAGATAAACATGGAGTTCGCGAAAGTTTCGCGAAAGTAAATTTTTTATTCGCGAAGAATGGCCGTTCCGGGATAAAGGAATTTTGATCAACCACCATATATATATATTAGAACGGAATACACATAAATATATATATATACATAGTACATATACATTGTATACATAATACATAATACATTCTACAGTATACATCATACATTGTCCAGTATACAGCATTAGTTGGTTGGTGGTTTCAACATGAATTTATTTTTTCCATATATTGGGAATGTCATCATCCCAACTGACGAACTCATATTTTTCAGAGGGGTAGGTATACCACCAGATGATAAAAATGGATATTAGTGATGTATAATCGATGTATATTAGTTATGTATAATGGATGATTAATGGGATGATTAATGGAGGATTAATCAATGGGATGATTATAGTTAACCAGTAATAACAATAATAGTAATAATAACATATAATCATAATAATATACATATAGCATCATATCGCTGTGAGGCAAACTATAAGTTCCACCAGTTATAGTTTATATCTACATATGATTCCACGTACGTGTGGCAGGCGAATGGAGCCGGAGGAGCCATGCGAGTGATCCCAACACCTGGGAATCTCATCGGAGGGCTCATGGGCAGAGGAGGTGCCAGGGTCCTCCCGATGTGTTGCAGAAAAAATATCTAGAAAAGATATGGAAACAGAAATGTAGAAAATGTAGAAAATGAAAGATATGGAAAAATAAGTAGACATGTAGAAAATTGTAGAAATATGGAGATTGGAAAAACATCTACTGGAACTATCATGATTGTCATACACACCCAGTCGTATCTGTTCCAAAGATCCACAGCAGATCCAGGTGCAACCATCACTGGCATCCGGAAGAACCACCCCGGCGTCACCATCAAGGTCGGCTGGTGCAGAAGCCTCATGGGTTTAGGGATCACTTCTATATGATTGTTTGAGGAATTATGAGGATTTGTGACTATAGGATTTATGTGAGAATTTATGATGATTTATGTATATGTTTGCAAATATGGTTCGATCTCAAATAACGACGTTTAATGACGTTCTTCACGAGATTCAGTCTGCATTGTCAAAATATCAGTACAATGTTTGCTACCTTTGTAATTGGGATATTTGAGTCATTAAGAAAACCTTCTCAAACCCATATCATACCAATATCGCACTAGCGTCATTTTCAAGACTTTCAATGGATTGGTTTAAGGGCAAGTTTACAGAGTTAATTCTACACAGTTCTACCATTTCCGGTTGGAGGTTTGGAACATGAATTTTATTTTTCCATATATTGGGAATCATCATCCCAACTGACGAACTCATATTTTTCAGAGGGGTAGGTCAACCACCAACCAGATTTTTTTTGCACGGGTTCCTGCAATTTGTTCCTTGAACCAATCCACTGAAGCTGTTTTCACAGCATTTGTTCTTGGAATGTTCACGGCCCATCCCAGCGATTTTCGTGTTCATCCACAGATTTTTGGTGGAGTTGTTTGAAAATATGGTGACCCCCATTTTCCTGCAGGTAAGATCATCATTGTCCCTATATTTTTTAATGGCCATGAGGGTGAAACCCCCAGTTTTAAACCACCCAGCTGCATCAAAAATCCTTCTAACCGATGGCCAGCCAATCATGGGTATAAAAAACATGTCATGTTCCCAGAGAAATGGCCACTTTGAATGGGTGAATCCCAATTTTCAGACACATCGAATAGCAATTTTCATGGGGAAAACCAGGTGATGAAGCCTTGGAAGGAATTTTTCGGGAATTGTGTCCCCTTCATTTTTCCCTTCAGTCCTGCAAGAATGACCCCCCATTTTTTTTTGTTATGGATTAATCCCCAGCTGGGGGCTCATGGCGCCAGGTGAATCAACCCGCTGGCAACGCCATGGCGCAGATCATCATTACGGGCGATCCAAAGATGGTGCCCTCGGCGGAGGCCCGGGGGGAGCTCTTTTTGAGTGGAGGGTTAGTGGGGTTTCAATGGATGTTTTACGGATGTTTAGTGGATTTCAATGGATTTCAATGGATGTTTAATGGATGTTCCATGGATTAATGGGGTAATCTGAAGTATTTATTTCAAGCCATTAGATGGGGTATAACATGCTGGGTACCTCAAAGAAATGTGATTCAAATGGAAAGGATGAGAATTCCAGCGGGTCTTTCACCCCATTGAATACGCTGGAATTCATTGGAATAGGATACCCCATGATACCCCCAAATGGCTGCCCGCTTCAGGGAGTATGGCTGATAATTGCCCAGCGGATCCCGGGGAATGTTGGGGACTCTTGGGCGAAGCTATGCCAGCAACTGCTAGACTTTCTGGGATACCCTCCGCTGTGTCCTCCAATATGGCAAAATCTTACGACTTAACGATGATTCAAACGCAGCAAACCTCTGTGGAAACTTGGTCCCAGTTTGCCATATTTGATCAACATTTGGGATATGAAACCCTGTGATTTGTGATCGTCATAGTCATAGCCTCCATATCTCTTAGATTTTTCCGAACTTCTAGGGGCCCATCACTGGTCATTTGCGCCAGCGTGATGCCAACGTGGCAGGTAGCTGTTTGCGACGTCCGAGGCCTCAGCAACAGGAGGCACCATTTTTTTGGGCTAATGCTTCCACATTGAACTTGGTTAAACATCATTTGGAGTCGAGGAACCCAGGAACCCCCATTTTTTTCATCCCAGCAACCAGAGAATCCCCGGTGAAGTATCCATCAGTGATTTTTACTGGTCAACAAAATGCTTGATGAGTCGTGAAAATAACAGGTTCATTGACCACCAACTGCCACGTTTTTTTTGGGAATCCCCATGAGTCTCAGTTTGCCCTCCTGGCGACTGAAATGGTCCCAGTCGGTTGGTGAAGTGTTCGGGGGCTTAGTTTACCCTGCAGTAAACTAAGCTATGGAAAATGGCCTGTACAGTTCAATGATTTACCTCGTAAAGATCATGATTTTCCATAGAAATTCGCAGAGGGCTTTTCTTCCCGGAATCTGCTCGCCAACTTCCCGAACTACGGAACCTCCATGTTCGATGTTGTTTTTGACATCTAAATGACTGTCAAGATTGGGTAACTCCATGTAACTCCAGAAAAGAACAAGTCACCACAGTCAACCAATTTATATAAGAGGATATCCGCATGTTTGCCATGGTCAAAGGAGTTACTAATAGTCTTAATGGGTGACTCATTGGGTTACTAACAATAAAGTAAGTATTGAGATATAATTTTCATAGCAGCAAGCAAGTTAGACCATGGGTCACTGCACAAAACCCAGCAACGCAACGGTTAATCCTAGGAATCTCAACCGGAGCTTAGGCCCTCATGAGCAGTCCCAGCAAGGGGCCGCCGGGCCGAGGTGCGGCTGGATGGGGGAAGCCGTTCGGAAACATGATATAACATGATATAACATGATATAACATGATATAACGAGCTAGTATTCATGGTGTGAAACAAAAAACATAACTGGGGGGCACCATTCTGCAAGTTACCTGTGAAATTGCCATACTGTGGGAATAAACGTCCATACCGTCTCATCACTGTCACACCAGCTGGTAACCAGGGTTCCTAACCACTAAGTGGAATGATCCTGTGAGTATATATGATTATATATAAACATATGGTAGGCCAAAATCCGATATAGTTAATCATGAAAATTGCAACTTGGGGGGGACACCACATTTTCAGACAAACCCAAATCCCTACATTGTTTGTTGTACCACCATAATATTCCCATACAATATTACCATAAAATGGATTGCTTTCTTGCCATTGTCCCAAGTTTTTTGGCCATTTCAGGAACCAAAATTAGAGAAACCGCTACATATACCTACCATATATATAATAGGCCATCCGGGATAGGGATGTCAACTCCGGATTCGTTCATCAACTCAGCCAGCGGTTAAATCACAAGCCATTGCTTTTCACCCATGGCAGTGGAAAAAGAAGAAATCATGGCTTATTCATGGGATTTCATGGGAGATGATTAATGGATGTTAATGGATGTTAATGGATGTTAATGGATGTTAATGGATGTTAATGGATGTTAATGGATGTTAATGGATGTTAATGGATGTTAATGGTATATACTATATATATATACATTCATGTTCAGCCCATCTGTAGATAAAGTCACAAAGGTGAGCGGTTGGTGCTTTCAAGACTGGTTGGTGGTTTGGAACATTTTTTATTTTTCCATATATTGGGAATAATAATCCCAACTGACTAATATTTTTCAGTTGGTGTAAGAAGCACGCCAAGCTGGCTTCTTGCATCGCTGAGCGAGATCTTGGCAGGCAACGGGAAAGTGGAAAACTGACTAATATTTTTCACAGGGGTTGAAACCACCAATCAGTAGATGTTTCCATGAATTGCTGTGATGAAGTGCATTTTAGTTTCAAGCCCTATGGCCCTACGTGGGATTATGACCCCAAGTGGTTTAGTGGCGCGTTCCCGACCGGGAATGGGTTGAAGCCAGCAACCAGCCAACGTTTGCGAAAATTTCAAGCAGGTGTCGAATTTCCATATTTAAGAGGGGTTGTGACTGTGTGAATTGTGTAAAATATTTATACACATACATACACCGACATACATCATACATTGCATATTTAGTTTTTTTCTTTATTTTATTTATTTATCAGTGATGTTGCGGCGCCACCAACTGGCATGAACCAATGACAGGAATGCCTTTGCAGACGATGCCGCGCTGATCTTGCCGAAGGACCACAGGCCACAGAGTGATGATTTGGCACTTGAAATGGGGTTGTATGGAATGGTTACCCTCTGGTAATTTAACATTTATAGTTGATTTACCCACTAAAAATGGTGATTTTCCATAGTTATGTTAGTTTACCAGAGGGTAAAGCCAATGTTTTTTTAGCATATTGCAAGCATTGATGGTCCGAAAGGCACAAGCAGAAGGACCAGGAGATGACCGTGGAGCGGAAGTGACCGCATTGGAGCGCCGTGTCGCTGTGTAGCTGCAAGTGGGTGCCAAAAAATAGGAAGAAACTTCCAAAAGTAGAAAGATCTTTGGATTTTTGTGTGCTGAATCCCAGTATCTGACATGTGATATTAGTATATATTAGTGACATTTGAATCTCCAGCGGCTGCTGATTGTCGCAAAAAAAATGGGGCACTCTGCGTCGTGACGAGCCGTTGAGCCCGCAGTGAGCGGTCTTCAGCGGCGTCCCTTTGGCTGAGCTAAAAGACGTGGTCCGTTTTGTCAGCGGCTTCCGGAAGTTTTATGGATCATATGCGAACCACGGTGCTGGAATATGAATCCCAACATTTGCCATAAAATCACCCAGTTATGTAGGTGTTTATATGTGTTTATATACCAGCACCATGGTTCGCATAGATAGAATGTGGTTGACCCAATGCCAACAACATTAAACAACCATGACAGGGCATGATATTTACCAGCCATAAAAATGGTATTGTGGGGATGGTTATGGCTTTACCACATAAAAATTCGCTGATCTGGTCCCAAAAAACTCAAAAAAAGAAGGAAAAATGATGGACTTTGTTAAGAGAAAGTACCCTCTGGTAATTTAACATAGCTATTGAAAATGTTGATTTATAGTGGATTTTCCCATGAAAAATGGTGATTTTACATAGTTATGTTAGTTTACCAGAGGGTACGTCAAATGTACGACGTTTTCGAGTTGTCCTTCCCAAGGCTCCGGGATAACGAGCTCCTGTCCTTTGGGGCCGTGTGCAATCAGCATGGGAGCCCAGCGCCGACGAAGATTTTCCGTCTACTGGATGGGTTGATAGATTTCAAAGCTACCAATGTTGCGGGGCACATGGATAAAAATGATGTTGAGCAATACCCAAATGGTAAGAGAATGTAAAAGATAAGTCCTGAATGCTCTTGACTTGTGGGGTGTTTCAACTGTGGGAAGCACATCACTTTTCTCTGTGCTGGCTCGTCCTAGCACGGTGGTCAATCTTTGTTGCATGATGGGAACCCTAAAACCACCAAAATTGGTCATTCTTCGTCTTCCCAGGGTGCAGAATTTGAAGAAACACCCTCACCCAACCATTTCATCATTATTTGATCATTGTTTGATCATTTAATTTATATATTATATATTTGTATGATTTTGTATGTTTATGGGGCCTCAAATTCTGAAGTAAACCATGATGTGTGTTTTTTCTGAAAGTCGACCAGTTTGGGTGTGTCTGGCAGGTGCCGTGGAGCTGTAGGTGGTCAAGAGGAGGCCCGAAGATGTGAAAAAACTCGGTTGAAATGGGAAAGATATGTGGAAATAACATGGAAAATTATGGAAATATCATGAAATATATCATGATGTTTAGAATCTGAAGCTTATTCAATGATTGAAATGATCATCTTTGCAAAGAGGGATGAAACCCATCATTGTAAATAGATGTTTAAAGATCATATTATATTATAAAACTGCTTTCTTGCTCGGCTGGGTCTTTTGTGAGGGGCCTTCCTATAAAATTCAGAAAGGGTTGAAAAGTGAGATGTCGGTACATGAGGAATCTACAGGATCGAAAAAGTGTAATACCCTCTAACATGGCTATTGAAAATCACATGTTTTTGAATAGCTATCTGCTTGGTGGTTTGGAACATGAATGGATTATTTTCCATTTCATAAATTTCATTAATATGGGATAAGTCATCCTTTAATCCTTTCCATATATCATATTTTTCAAGATGGTTAAAACCATCAATGGATTGGTTTAAGGGAAAATCTTAACCGGAAACCATCGATTTTCCCATTAAAAATGGGGCTTAAACCAGTAAATTTTCCCTTAATCCAATCCATTGAAACCACCAACTAGCTATGTTAGTTTGCAGGAGGGTATATAAGCTGCAATGATTTTTTGTGGCCGAGGCAAAGCGAAAAGCAGCTCCGCCAAAGCAGGCCGAATGTTTCAGAAAGAAGCAATTATAGTATATTCATAGTACATCTATAGTATATCTATAGTATATGTGTAGTAAATTTATAGTATATTTATAGTATATTTATAGTATATGTGTAGTATATTTACTATTTACAGTATAGTATATTTATAGTATGTTAAGAATTAGATCTTGGTAGAAAGGTATAGTCATAGACTATTTAATACAGCGCAACTAGAGGCAAAGACGGGGAGAAAAAGTTGCAACTGGAATCGACACATGGGAGGCCAAGCGGAAAGCTGGTTCAAAAGAGGCCGGGCTTTATTTGGGGATGGATCAATACCTATTAATACCATTTTTAGGGGGACGAACATCCATTTACCAGCTATTTTGATGTTCACCAGGGGTACAAGGTTTTGACACACTGCCATTTGGAGCCATCGAGCTTTGTGTTTGGTTCATTTTGGTTCCATCCCAATGCTTTTTTTCGGAAAAAAGAAACTATATGGATGGTTTATTTCAGGGCAAACCCTACTAAAATGGAGGATGACTCGGGGTACCCCTATTTTAGGAAACCTCGATTTTTTCTGTCGGTGTGCCCCCATTTTCGGCACGAAGATGGCCAAAAAAATCACCCGCAGTTTGCAGCTGGTGTACAGTACATGTTTCACAGGTCAACAAAAATCCCAGCAAAATTTGGGAATATCTTGGGAAAAAAAATAGTCTATCTATTTCAGGATGATTATATAATATTATATAAATGAACATAGATATGGAATGATACGGAAAAATCCACCAAAAACATACATCATTTCCTGTGGGGTTAGCCATTGTTGTCCACATCGTTTTGTGAATTTACTCGAGGGTATCATATCAAGATATATCAAGAATATATCTATACGATTCCATACTGTTCCCATATATTGGACTCAATTGTGATTATTGTTTTATGATTCTGATGAATAGTAATAAATAAACAATAACTATTAGTAATGGGTATAAATGATACAATCAATATTTATGTATATATATATACATATATATATGTAATGATGCTTGTTCATAACTCATAACCGGGGTATTGTTCTTATCCATTAGTACCCCAAGCACTACGAGGCCGAGCGAGAAGGATCTGCGTTCAACAACAGCGTGTTTTTGCCGCTGGGTGATTTGATGACACACTTTATGTTTAAAAGTGTCCGGAAGATTCCGGAGACTCTGAGACGAACAGAGCGTCGAAGTCCGAAGAATGTCCATGGTCTGAAGCCGTCATCAAAAAAAACCACGCAGCTAGCACATTAGTTGGGAAGTGGAAACAGTACTGTAGATCACAGTAATAGTCTGGAGCAAGTGAATGTGCGTTCATTCAGTCATTCATTTGTTAGTTTCATTTTAATGTCATTTCATTTCGGTTCATTTTCATATATCAGTTGCGTCTTCATTTTTGTGTCCATGCTCACGTTCATGCATTTTTCATTTCCAATTGATGTGTGTTCAATTCATTTAAGTTAATGTTCATGTCATTTCATGTTCATGTTCGTTTCATTTCGTTTCATGTCATGTCTTTTCATGTCATTCTATTAATGCAACTCACTCCTTCATTCATTCATTCATTCATTCATTTATTCATTCATTCGATTCAACTAATTTTATTTCATGACATGTCATGTTATTCCACATTAATGGTCCATTTCAATCCATTTAATGCATTCATGTGTTTCTTTCTTTCGTTCGTTGATTCTTTCAATGTTTCGTTCATTGGTTCATTCATTCAATCAATCATTCAATCAATCAATCATCCGTTTGTCCGGTCGTTCTTTCGTGCGTTGTTTCTTTCATGTCGAATTTCACTTGCCCAGAACCTCAATCCTCCAGTGTTTTTTTGAATTTCCATAGGCATTCCTACAAATAGTCAAAAATAATGGAGGCAATTTTTTTAAAAAAATCTTACCACTCCTATAATTTCCTATAAATTCCATTGATTTAGTCATTGCTCTTTTCCGAAACATCCGGGTTCAGCGTCCCGGGCACTGGCGGTGTTTATCTGAGGTCTGCAAAGACCAAGGACATTCCAATGGAAATTGTGAAGGCCCTGGGCCTCCTGCGCTGGGTGTGGGACTGTGCCAGGCCGAACTTTTCAGCTTAATGATGAGATTCATCCGGAATGATGACCAGTTATAATTGGATTTATATAAGTTCACCCTATTTCACTGGAGTAGATAGCTCTAGGACTCTAGGTGTGGATATGGGAAGCATTTTATGAAGCCATTTTGGATGGCCGATGCTGTGGCAGGGATCATCCCAATGATCCATCGCATGGCCGTGTTTGTTACAACACGTTGATCAATGTTGATCAGAGGATTTTGTTAAAGAAAAATGGTTTTCCAATCATAGTTGATCAGTTACATAGTTGATCATAGATAGCATCTGGTTATGACTAACATGGCCATGGAAAGATCCACCCATTTTTAATAGGTAAACCATCTACAGTATTTCTATGGGTCATTTTCCATGGCTATGTCAGCCATAACCAGAGGGTACATTTTGAAAAATGGGTTTCCAATTTCGGTGATTCCCAATATAGCCACAAGACTCCACAAAAGTTGGGGATTTCCCCCTTTTTCTTCCCCCTGAAAATGGCCGTCCGGGAGCCCAAAAAAGGTAGACGAAGATGCGGAGCCGCCACTTCTCGAATGAGATTCGGGAAACTCAGCCACAGTTGGGCTGTGGGACCCAAAATATTGAAAAATATTGAAGGTTATAAAGCCTGGTTGACGAAAAATGGATAAATATACTTTGGAGATGGTTGTATCCCCTAGGGAAACCGTTTTCATGAGATGGGAAAACAGGGTATTTTTCATGGTTCATTTCTGGTTTCTGGGTTGCGGTGAAATTTAGCATATTGTTGATGTGGGATTCAACCAACAGACCAACTGGGATGTGTGGGTGGGTACTAAATGGTATTGGTATATTGCCCCAATTTATATAAAGGGCAATAATTTTGAGATGGAACATGATGATAAACCATGGGATTTTGGGCTACTGTTGTACTCTATTTTCAGGGAAAAAAGAAACGAAACAACAACACTTGGTGTGTTTAAAAGTGTCAGCCCTACTTTCTCGTGGAGGTATGTTGGATGATGTTACTATATGGTTTTCCACTTCCTCGAGTATCTAACATGCTTTTGATCCGTCAGTTGTACCAGTATTTTGTCCACCACTGGTTTCACAAAAAAGTGACAAACACACGGCTAACCTGTTGTGCCAATGGCCGGTTGATCAAACCGCACGGATTTTAACAGATCATTTTAAGACAGAATGCAGAGGCACGACGAGATCCTAGAGCCATATGTTAAACTGTTAAAAGGGGCGCGAAAGGTCTAGCGCTCTTAAAGTGGTTTTCACACCGAAATGGCTAGTAATGGATGTTCATCCAAAAAACAAATGGGAATTATAGGTTTTGACTCATCTCCACTTGGAAAAAGGTGAATCATGTGTAAATGGTTACAGTCAATAAAGTCAATGGGGGTCCATGCTAATCCATGGCTTGTCCCTGGGTTACCCAACAAATGATGCTATTTTTATCTATTTTTGAGGTAGTGCCCCAGTTCGTTAGCAAAGTTGATTTAGGACTCCATTTTATACTTGGCTTTTGGTAGATGTTTTTCTATACTTCATGGAGGTGATAAACCAAATTATGACTGGGGGCACCACCAAGGAGAAGCAAGGAGATAGCAAGAAACTGGGAATTCCCTCATATGTTCACCATATGTCCATTTCTTTCCCCTTTTTTTGTTTTTCAGTACAGGTACTGTTGAAGTTCCTGGTTTATGCTGAAGCTTTTGGGGTGACTGCTGAAGCATAAAGCCAGGTTGGATGGAACTGTGATCGCGTTGCGCGGCTTTAATAGAAATATGGGTAGTTGCTTGGGAAACCATGGCTTGCTTCAAATGATTTGCCGTGAATCGCAACGCGGGCTGAGGATAATTCACGATGTGTGGCCATGGAATGATGCAAAAAAATCGCCTGAACTCACCGGTTTTCCCAGGACAGGGGTTGGGTGAAGCCAGGGATTCATACGCTATGGGCCATCAATGGTCATAGCATGACTGGGGAAAGCGGCTTGGATAGTGTAGCTAGGTTGATATTATTAATTTATTACTATTATTGTAGTTCTTATTATTATTATCATTGTTATCATCGTCATCATTATTAACATCATCATTATGATTATATATAAAATTACTATTTTAATGTTTATAGTGTTATTATGAGATTATGATCTGTATATTATTTTTTGTATGTATAATCATGTTAAAAATCCTCTACTTTTTAGCAGTTTGTTGTTGTTGTAGCTCAAGGATTGGCCGTCACTGTGCCAAAAAACCACGGATGGTTGGGAGTCAACCTGTCGACATGATCCATGCGTTGGAAGGACCGGTCCCCTTTTCGGTGTCTCCGTTGGGCTCTCACCAGGATCGCCGCAGTGACAGGCAAGCGCCACGGCCGCGCCAAGTGAGTTGTTTTTTTGCGCGCAGCCGTGTTTCTTCGATCGCCGTGACCGACGCGATGAGATCATCAAGTCTTGCCAATGCGAATGCGAAGTGTTTTGTTTTGATATTTTTAATAGTTGATCAATGTTGATATAAAAAGAAGGTGTGTGAAAATGGGGTATACCCCTCCAGTTTCTGGATGTTTTGATACGGGAAACGATGATTTTCACCACTGGTCAAGTCAGACAAGGCAGTTTCAGAAACCACGCCACGCTTTAGCACGAGGCCTCCAAATTTTATCGGCAGTGTTGATTGTTCAGAAAGTACATTCGTGCTTGCTCTGTCTTCCAATGGATTTCACCCATAGAAATTCCGGTGGGATGATTATCATCATGATTTCATGTTGATAATTATTGATATATTGGGATTATCATCATGATTGGACTATATCCTTAAATATATTATCATGATATTCAGAAGAGTTGTATTGGGAAGCATACCTCAAAGGCACAGAATGCATCGATTTTTCCATGATGTGAGGAGATCGGCGGTTGCGATCGGTTGCGCGGTCGTGTACAGCGAAGTTGTTGGCTCCTTAAATGACCCAGCCATGCCCTTGTTATGTTCCTCGCAGTTACTGGTGGGTCACGAAAATGTTGGAGGCAAATATGTTTAATGTGACTCTCGTGAAATCACACATTGATTTGGTTGATTTGGTTGAAAAAGATGTGTTTCAAGTGATAAAAAACACTGCCATGAACATGGCCATCACTATGTTAGAGTATAACTAAGTGACTAAGTTCACCGTGTGTCGAAGTTTGGCCCATTGATCCGGGCTGCAATCTGCAGACGTCTCGGCTGTTTTGGTGTTGCAGCCATGCGCACAGATTGGTCTTTTCACCAAAAAAAGAGCGGAAGCCCAGAGGTCATCGTAACGATTAGTGCAGAATGTTTTCCAAGTGGGGAAACCATCTTAATTAATGGTGATTAATGGTTAATAATGGTTAATAATGGTTAATTCTTAGTGGGGAAGGAGGCTTGGCAAAACGATTTTGGCGGCGACATGTTCGTTGATTCCATGGAAATTTGACCCTGGGGATCCAGGGATCCTGCTGCGGTCCAACCATGTCCAACCACCAAAAATGGCTCGAGCTGTTGATTTACTGTGCAAAATTGATTCAACAAGTGTGGGATACCTCACAACCACATGTTGAAAGAGGATAGCGTCAGTATGGACTTTCTCTAGTCACCAAATGTCACCAAGACCGTGGCGCAAACGCCGGCGAAGTGCCATGAGACTTTGAGACTGCAACGGCCGGATCATGCCGGATATCGGAGTAAATATACGCACATATCAGACATCTGAGAAAATATAGAAAATACACATACAAATACACGACATGTACAATGATGATAATGATAATAATGACAATGATCATGATCGTGATAATGATAATATTGATAATATTGATAATATTGATAATAATGATAATAATGATTATAATGATAATAATGATAATAATGATAAAAATGATAATAATGATGATAATGTAGCATTGCTCAGAGCCATGCAGACATTCAAAAAGAGATAGCCCAGGACCAGCACTGGACGCAGCATGTCTTGATCCCTCTTTGCCCCTTGTCGCCATGGCCAAGAAAGGCGCCTGCAGAAGTGACAGCAGTATGAGAATGGATTGTTGTCATAATATGACTATACCACTCAATTTATCGCAAGTTTATAGTTAATATAGTTAAACAACCAATTTTCATAGCATTGAAGAATACCACCCGGATACAGGTGAATTGGAGGTTCTGTACCTTAAAGCCATTGTAGGGATCCCTTCTTTTTGGAGTGGCACTGGCCATTCCTTCGATGGCCAGAGTTTAGGCACCTACAATGGCACTTTCTTCGGCAACTTTAGCTCAAGGTCGGAGTCCTAGCATTGGCTGTTTGATTGTGGAGATACATATGGGGGTTTCCATAGTCATGGGGGTACCCCCATAGCTGGATGGTTTATTTCATGGAAAATCCTAGAAAAATTGGTGATTTAGGGGTACTTCCATTTCAGGAAACCTCCATATGCTGCTTTAGCTCCATGGTCAACTTAACCCCGAGGTTGCACGGAACGCCTGTCCGCTTTGGCCTCTTGTTGGGTCAAGAGGCGCTGCAGCGCGCGAGCAGAATCGAGTTGACCTGATTTTTGTTGGCTTGACATTGAAGCCAAAGAAGCAAAAGGTAAAGAACCAAAATAGCGTTTGGGTGTTCTTTGAGTTGGTTTCTTATTATTTTGGTGCATTTGATGTTGAAAGCAAAGCATCATCAACATCAGATTATTCACGATAGATCAAATTGCAACAGGTGGACAATCAAAAATCTCAGTGCGATGAATATGTGCAGATCAGAACGTGGTGCAGATGGCATCGTCTTTGAAACCATCCCCGATTTCACCATTTTTATAGGTGGTATAAACATGTATAAACCATCAAGATCTGGGTTTTAACCGACATGATTCCATTTTCAAGACTAGTCTAGCAACACCAGAATTTCGAGATGTTGCGCCTGGACACAAACTTGAAACGATCCCATCGGAGAAGCCCAGAAGTTCCCACCGTTTTGAGACACAGCCATTGGTAGATCAATGGTCTAATTTTTGGATATTTGTGGTATTTTGTGGCGTCTATTTATGTATGCTGTTTTGAAGCATCATGGCAGAAACAGCATCCTATAGCTTCCTTGAGAAAAGGCATCATCAAACATCTTCAAACTATATTGATCAAAAAATTGGTCACTCATCATTTTTCTCGGCTCTTCCCCAATGTTTTGAAATGTCATGTTCCATCATTTTCCATACAAGCTGGTGCCCCCCAAGTTATAAGTTGGTTTATGACCCCCATGCACCAGTTCGTTATCTCATGTTACCATGAACATCCATGAACCATGAACCTTAGCCATCCTTAGCCCAGTTTTGACCACTCGCGTTGGGGCCACCACCTTATATTAGGAACCCCACGATACGATGGCCCGGACCGAAGGACCCAAAACGGACCCAATTTCCAGGTCGAGAATGGTTTGGGCGATGTCCTCTTCGCGGCAGCCACACCTCCGCTGGACGAGGTGAGAAAGTACCAAATATCGTGCAACATTGAGGGGAGAAAAAACATGGGAGATTACATTTGAGTCACCAGATAAAATATGTAAAATCAAGCAAGCATTCGAATGCATTGGATGAATCATCATATTTGGTAATTAACGGAGATTCTGCGGAGAGCGGACATAGTGTCATGAAACTAGCGACGTTCCAAGAAAGATTTGGGATTCAAGCAGTGATTTTTTCAACTTGACTTAAATGATTCGAGAGTGATGTTACAGCCCAAAATCATGAAACATATTGGAATAGCTATGAATGGCCAAAAAGTCGCTACCGTTATAATCCAGGGATACATGAGACAGCCACAGGAAGAGAGGATATCAGGAACTCAGAACCCCCGTGGATGGACAGATATTGGTGATCTATGGTTATCTTAATATATCTTAATTATGGAACATCAAAGTTGATTAAGGGTATCAGCCTCCAAAAATATGAACAAAAAAAAGAACACGTTAGATTGAGGATGATTGAGGGAAATCAATCCATCAAACAATATATCAAACATAGATTTTGGAAAAGGTGTCATTTCGAAGTCGTTGATTTTCCCAGCGCAGGAGGGTGACGCTGATGCAGCTCCCAAGGAGATCAGCAGTTGATGAGCGTGTTGGCATGGCCATGGGGTGACTCTTTCTTATATCAGAATATGGTCATCAATGCATATATATATATATGATTATAATTATAATATATATATATATTATGGGGGAAATGTATGAAGATGTATTGGATCTAAATGATGATATATGATAATTTCTTCTATTCATGTCGATTTTCATTGGTGCAATGGCCTGGTCCCATGACGTCATGGCACGTTTCTTTTATCCAATAGCCTTGAAGAATGTGTGTTTCTCGCTGGCAAAATTCCATAGTGGTTTCTTGAATTCTTGATGATTGACGTTTTGTTTCCATGCCAACAAAATGGGATGATGATCCACAGTGACTCTGTTCATCTGTGTTTCATCGGTGGGTGAAACCAAGAACAAGAAGGGTAAACTCGTAATTACTAATACGTGAGTGTTCGTTGTTTTGCCATGCACATGTCAGGGATATTTATGAGTCCATCCAAAATACAAAACATGTTCAGTAACTCTATACTAGTGATACCCTCTGGATCCCTCTGATAAACTAACATAACTATGGAAAATCACATTGTTTATTTTAATGTCAACGAACTAAATGGCCATTTTCAATAGCTATGTTCAATAACCAGCGGGTACCTCAACAGTGGACAGAGCTCCAAAGGCGCATCCGTCGATGGTGAAATATTGCAATATGTCAATTTGTGTGTACACAGAAACTACGGCATATATATGTACATATATATATAATAATAATTGTACAAACATATCTACATATGTTACATATATTATGTTAAGTATATTCACATATACATGTATTTACATATACATATATATATACACATATTATTACTAGGGGTGAATGCTTATATAGTGTTGATGGATTTGGAGTCAAGACTGAGAAATTCAGGACGTTGCCAGCCTGTTGAAATCCTCCAGCGCTGGCGTCTCCTTCAGCGACTGGGTCGTGCAGGCATAGGGAGTTTTTCATGGGGGAAACCCAGCAGTGGCAGCGAAAGTCTGTCTGATTTAAGGATTACCTCTGGTAAACTAACAGTTTGCAAACTTGAAAATGGCCATTTAGTTCGTTGATTTACCCATTAAGAGTGGTGATTTTCCATAGCAAACTGTTAGTTTACCAGAGGGTAATGGTGATGAACTGATTCAAGCATCTTTTTATGGGGGTTGAACATGGTTTGATATGTTTGAATATATGTTTTAACATGTTTTAATCATCATGAGTATGGGATACGGTAGTATGAGGATATAGTTGATAAACCCTTGTTGGTTGATGATTATATATGGGGATCATCTGGGATGGTCGCAGTCCATTTTTGGATTCCCTATTGATCAACAAATGATTTTTTCCCAAAGGACACGGTGTATGTCCTTGAAAATGGACAGATCGAAAATTCCCCAGCCAGGGTTGATTAGTTTTTTTTGAATTAGTTTGGGGTGGATAGCCTCCAAAAAGTCGTGTTGACATAGCAAGAATGGGTCAACATGGGGAAGTCCCCAAGGCTATGTCATCATCCAAGTTATTGGACCATGATTTAGCATAGTTATAACCTCTGGTAAACTAACAGTTTGCTATGTAAAATCACCATTGTTCATGGGTAAATCAACGAACTAAATGTCAATGTTGCAGTTCGCAAACTGTTAGTTTACCAGAGGGTATATCATGATTACCCATAATTAGCATTAATTAACCATTATCAAGCATCATGAACCCATTACTAACCCATAAAAAATGGTGATGTTCACCCATGGTGACGCCTGGGGTACCCCCACGTGGGACTGCCTCCTCCAGCACACCTCGGCGGTGCGCAAGCTGTTGCCAGCTGCAATGGCGTCACCGGGCGGTGGTTGATGGACCTTTTTTTGGTTACCCAGGTGATAAGTTGATGGGATTTAAATCATGGGATAGTGGTGATTTACTGGGATATATAGATGTGTATATATATATATAATTATATACATTATATATATACATTATATATATATGTGAATTTCCCAACGAACCCAGTCGTTGTGTCATTATTCCCATGTGATGTGTTCTCATCAAAACCTCGTTGAATAAATTCCAACCTGGAAGACATGTCCAAGCCAGCTGAAAGGGGAGAAACCATGTTTCATGCACCATAGTGTTTTAGGCTTGAGGACAAGCCGTGGTGGGCGAGGTAGGGACTTAAAGCACTTGCAGCCATTCGATCGCGGTCGATCTTCCAAAGCTGTGGCCAGCTTCCTTGGACGTGGTATCTTGGGCTTTGTAAGCCTTGCTTGTTAGGCAGCTTGTTCGAAGGACTCTCACTTCTTGTGGCGATCACCAGGTGAAAAGCCGCTGACTTTGGGAGAGTGGGATTTGGTGCTGCCAGTGTGATACCACTCACACTGGTAGCGGAGCTACCTCCGTTTTGTTGCTCCAGGGGATACATCATCTTTGGAGGTCACCATGGCGCAGACAAATGGTGACCCATCAGAGGGAACTGCAACCATCTCAAACCAGATGGCCCAACTTGTGCCGAGCTTTGATCCGTCGAAAGACGACCTGGAACAGTACACGCAGAAGGTAGAATTGCTGAGTGAAATCTGGCCCGAGAACAAGGTCAACGAGTTGATCACCAGGTTAATTCTCAATACAACAGGTTCTGCTTTCCAGAAGCTTCAACTGAATCGTGCTAAGTTAATCACAGGTGACAAGGCAGGAATTCAATTGCTGATATCATTGCTTGGTGGACAATGGGGCAAAGTAAGTCTGGAGAAAACATATGAGATTGTGGAAAAGGCATTGTTCAAGTGCGTCCAACGACAGGACGAATCAAACGATTCCTTTCTGGCTAGGTGTGATGTGGTTTGGTCAGAACTCAAGGCCAAGAAGATAGATCTGGATCAGGTACATGCATACATAGTGCTCCGAGGGTCTCTTTTGACATCGGAAGACAAGAAACGTGTCATCCTGGAAAGTGAATCTTCTACTCAGGGAGCTTTGACGATTGACAAGGTGAGCCAGTCTGTCCGGATGCTTGGAACAGCCTTTTTCAATGAGATGATCGGTCAAAAGAAATCCAAAGGGAAGATCTATGATCAACAGACGTTTTTGACTGAAGATATACAAGATGAGGGTCAAGAATCTCATGTGTATGTTGCTGATGAAATCGGGGAAGAAGATTACTATGAACAATTGCTCTTGAACGAGGACGAGGACGCTCTGCTGATCGCAGACTATGAGTCTGCAGCGGCAGACACACTGCAGTCAGACGAAGATCTGGCCAGCGCATACAATGCGTACAGTGAGGCGCGCAAGCGCTTGTCCGATCGCTTCAAAAATCGTGGATTTTGGCCTGTGAGCTCTGGGAAGGGTAAGTCCAAAACTCCATGGATTCAAGGGCAAGGGAAAGAGTTACGGCCGTGGACCCCGAAAAAGTTTGCAGCAAAGAATCATGGAAAGCACATGCAGACACTGTGGAAAGAGAGGTCATTGGCGCGCAGAGTGCCCAGAGCGCCAAAATGCCTCAGCTAACAGTGTAACCAGCACGGCAGCCACCATGACAGCCGAAGCAGTTTCCCTCGAGGGTGAGCCCGATGCCTTGCCAATGGAGTTCATGCAGTTGCCCATGGTTCAAGACGTCACCATAGATGATTCTAGTTTGCATTTAATTAATGTCAGTATGGCCATTCCGCATGAGCTTCGGGAACGTCTCAAGTACAAGGGGTCTTGGGATAATGATAGGGGAAAGAGCCTGAAAAGCCATCCTCCCAGGAATGAAGCCTCCTGCCATTTGCCGATGAAAGCCAGTGATCCGCCAAAGATGAGTGAGCCTGCTTTAGCACTTTTTGCATCGCATGGCACATCAGGCATCTTAGACACAGGTGCCACAAAGTCTGTGATTGGTAGCAAGCTGCTACCATCGTTTCTTGAGGGTCTGCCCAAGGAAGTTCGAAGTCAACTGTTCCGAACATCATGTGACATCACTTTCAGGTTTGGCAATCAGGGAACTCTTGACAGCAGCCAGGCGTTGGTGATCCCCCTCAAATCAATTGGTTTGGGATTAAAGATAGCTGTAGTGCCTGGGGAAACACCATTGTTGTTATCTAACACTTTGTTGAGAACCCTTAAGGCAAGCATCAACAGCGAGTATCAGGTTCTGTCCAGCCCAATGTTCAAACATGATGTTCAGTTGAGATTGAGTGCACGCGGTTTGTATTTGTTGGATGTGAATGAATTGTTGAAAGCACAGAAAGGGCCCAGTGACAGGTCAAACCTGACCATTGCCGAGACATTCACCAGCCATGATTTTTCCGAGTGCAAAATTGCTGAACGCCATCAACCTTTCCAAGCACCAGTCAAATCCTTTGAAAGCCACAGTAATCATCCCACATGTCATGACACAAGACCAAATTTCCAATCACATGAGGACGTTTCACTTCACACTTGCAATCTCACACAGAAGTTTTGCCAAGCACCAGGCCAATCAAATCAACAGGATGAGATTTTCCAGAGCCACCGTGAGTCCAGACGTTCACAGACCAATGAATGCACAGAGACCTCCTGGCCCAAAAGTTCGCATCCGACCTTTTTAGAGCTCGTGAAGTCAACCAATCCACAAAGCTGCAATGAGCCTGAGCAGCCGATTCGACCGAGTCATGACCAAGGCAGTCGACGACAGCGTGGACCAGTTTCAGCAGCTGACAGTTCAGGAAATGGGAGATGCCAAGGTTACGTTTGGCAAAGCCCACATGGGGCGAACCTATCTGGAAATGTGGTTGGAGGAGCAAAATTGGATCAAATGGTTCATCAGGACCTACTCAGACAGCCAAAAAGTGGAACATCGAAAGCTCCTGATTTATGTCGAGAAGATGATATCAGCTCACGAACTAGAGCACAAACTGCCTCCGATGGAGTCCATGACACAGGGAGTTGTCATGCCACGCTGCAAAGGGCAACCGAAAGCCAAGGCATCCACAGCCGTGGACCCTTTCATGTTCATGGAAGCCAGCTCCAACATCGGGACCGAGCAGTGGGATGTGATGGACCCAGAAGAGATGTTGGCCCACAATGCCAGGGGACTCGACGAAGATCCACACCTGGAGAGCATCGAAGCCCTGCAGGCCAGGATGTTGCATGTGGAGAGTGCGCTGATGGAGATCTTGCAGCACGTTCGCCCGGCCAACAACTGAGAGATAGCACTGATCATGCATGCTTTGCTGGAGACATTGACAATGACTTTGAAGATCCAATTTTCAACACCACTGTCAACAATAATCGCCATCAAATTTTTCATCAACTTGTAGCCCAATTTTCACAGGAATTTCAAGAAGTCTCCAAACGCGTAGGCAGCCGATCAGCAAAGCCAATTCAGATGCTCGAGGTCTTCTGTAGCTCAGCAAGTGAACTGACCAAACAAACAAGTAAATTGGGATATCGAGCGTGCAGGTATGGTTTTGAGCAAGGCGACCTTTCCACCAAAGAAGGCAGAGAAGGTTTGTTTGAAATTGTCAATCAACAGAAGCCCAACCACATATGGTATAGCCCGACCTGCGGGCCTTGGAGTTCATGGAGTCAGTTCAATGAGATGAGGAGCACCGAAGGCTTTGTCGAAGTGCAGCGGAAGAGAGAAGAAAACCTTTTCCAGTTGGCCCTAGGACTAGTCCTTTTCCGTGTCCAGCGGAATGCCGGTCGACATATGCACTGGGAACAACCGGCCAGGTCCATCATGATGCGAACCCCAATGTTGTGGGAGATCATACAAAACACTCAGGTTGCCCGATTCGACATGTGCAGAGTAGGTGCCATCCGAGACCCCATGAACCAATTACTATATAAGAAGGGCATGGAAATTCACACCACCTCACAAGAATTCTATTATCATTTCAACCGACTCACTTGCAATAAACAACATCAACATCAGCCACTTGAAGGGGAAACTGTGGTAAAGGGGATGAGAATCAAAAGGACCGAGTTTTCCGAAAACTACAGTCGAAGATTTGCCAGGAAAGTTGCACAGGTTTTGACAAAAGTCAAATGTCAACGTAGCAAACCTATGGGATTGTCCGAAGCTTTTGCATCCGACGCCAAAAGAAATACCAGTGCATCCCTGGCACCTGCATCCAAGCGAGCGAAGCTGACACCCGTCAGTCCACTGATTGAGCCCAGTGAAATGCCGGCAAAGAAGCGTCGCCTCCATGAGAAGACCACCGACAATGTAGGAACCCTTTGCATCCAACTCTGTGAGAAAATATCCAGCTTAGCTCCCAGGGTAGGCAGGAAAGAGATCAATGATCCCTCCATTCTTGCAGGACTTCAAGAAGTGTTTCATGACAAACAAATAGTTCGGGTTGTGATTTGCAAAGGGACGGAGAGAACCATCACTCCCCCGAAGAATATGATGCCAGCAGAAGCTCCTTTTCGCAGAGCCATCATCATCCAAAGACAAACCAAAGCCATCAAAGTAGAAGGTCAATGGGAGGAATGGCGCCATTTGTCAGCCCGACAGCTGTGGCGACGGTCACATCCCTCCTTTTTGAATATAACAGTGTTCGCTCGAAATCCAACCGAGATTTCATCACCTGCCAGTGAAAGCCAGAGACCAATCAGCCATGAGGCCACTGAACCAAGTGTTGCAGCCCAATCCTCGGTACCGGATGTGCCAACCAATGGGCTCTCGAGCACACCAGCCTTTGAGAGTCAGCTGCAACCACCGAGTGTCGCAACACCCGAAAGCACCAAGGATCCAAGTCAAATAGACTTCGAAAGCAAGGACCATGGTTCCAAGCTCATGACAATGTCACCGGAGAACAAGAAACTTGCTATTCGACTTCACAAAAACTTAGGTCACCCAGATCCCACCAAGTTGAGTAAGGTACTTCAGCAAAGGGGTTACTCTGATGAATTGGTGCGAGGAGTGTTAGACCTCAAATGTTCCGTATGCCAAATGCAACAGCAACCAAGACTCCAACGTCCTGCGACACTGAAGGAGGAACTGAATTTCGGTGATAAGATATCAATGGATGGGGTAAAATGGAGTAACAAACAGGGCCAAGATTTCCATTTTTACCATTTCATTTGTCACGGTACCAACTACCACACTGCAGTGGTGGCCCCGAATCGAGCAGAAGTTCAGGAAAGATTCACCTCTGGATGGCTCAACTGGGCTGGTCCTCCCAACACAGTTATCATGGATTCAGCATCAGAATTTGTGTCACAAGCATTTGAAGAGTTTCTTCAAAGCATGAATGTACAATGTACAGTGGTCCCTCCAGATGCTCACTGGCAGATGGGTCGCATTGAGCGACACGGCGGTGTACTCCAATCAATGTTAAGCAAATATGAATTGGAACATGATGTGACTGATTATTTCCAATTCCAACAAGCCCTAACCCATTGTACCATGGCAAAGAATGCCTGCAGTCTAAGACATGGATACTCACCCGAGACTCTTGTTTTCGGTCGTGGCCTACGGGTTCCAGGTTCCATTGTTGGAGATGACACCTTGCCAGCTCATGCCATCGCTACCAATGATGACAGCCAGGGCATTCGCTTTAGGAAAGTGCTCGCAATGCGAGAGACAGCACGAAGAGCCTTTCATGCAGCCGACAACGATATGGCAATTCGTCGTGCAGCACTGAGAAGAGATCGTCCACATAGAGGGGCCTATGAACCTGGGGAATGGGTAATGGTCTGGAAATTCCACATAGGTAAGGGTTCCTGGATTGGTCCTGCAAAGGTAATAATCCAAGACGGTCCAACATCAGTGTTTTGCAACAATGCAGGGTCTGTACTGCGGGCTGCTCCAGAACATGTACGTCCAGTCAGTGCGGTAGAAGCCAGACTAATTCCCATGACAGAAAATCCCATATCCCTGTTGAGAACCTCACAAGTCCCACCACATGCGCAGATTTCCAATAATCCTTCAGATCAAATTCCCACCGAAAGCCCAACCAATGAGATTGCCAGACTTCCAACAACCACTGAAGTGTTTGTGCCATCCGAAAACGCCAGACCAACTAGCTCAAGAGCATCCGAACAGCCTGACCAAGAGCCTGATGAAAATTCCCAAGGTAACCTCACCATTAAAAATGATAATTCTTCACCCGACAATAGTCCACATAACTTACATTTAAATAATCCCGAAGCCGAAAGTCAACCCACCTTAGAACCTCATGAAATACCACTCCCTGATGCCACCGATGATGAACTTTTGTGTGATCTCCTGACTTGCACTGACGATGACAAGTCAGATCTCTTCGCACCAGATGGCAAAGACCATGTCTGGAAAGCCGAGCTCGAATTCACCAAAGCTCAATTGGATGAGATGTGTTTTTCCCAGGAAAATCCATGTGAAGAAGATTTCATCATGTTAGCAACAGCATCCAAGAAACAACGGACTGAGGTCAAGTTAAGCACTCTAGATCCTCATGAGCGCCAGGAATTCGAGGCTGCAAAGGCCAAGGAGGTGAACAACTGGCTTCAGACCGGGACTGTGGAAAGAATGTTCCGAAATGCCTTGTCACCTGAACAAATCCTGAGATGCAGATGGCTGTATGTTTGGAAGCCTATAGAGTGTCCTAAAGAACAAAAAGAAAATGGGGGGCGTAGTCGCAAAGCAAAAGCCCGCCTGGTGGTTCTAGGATATATGGATCCCCAACTGGAAACAATTCCTAGAGACAGTCCTACACTGGGGAGAACTTCAAAAATGCTGATAGCCCAAGTGATTGCCTCCATGAGATGGACACTCATGTCTTTCGACATCAAAGCAGCGTTCCTCCAGGGCCGCACTCAGGAAGGAAGGGAAATTGCCATTGAACCTGTCCCAGAAATGGTGAAAGCCATGGATTTGAAATCCACGGAGGTTTGTAAACTCATTAAATCAGCGTATGGTTTAATTGATGCTCCATTTCTATGGTTCACAGAACTTGACACCACCCTGCGTAGCTTGAACTTCATACCATCCCCATTTGACCCATGCCTCTATTTGCTGTTCAAACCAGGAGCAAAAGAGCCATCGGGGATCCTTGGGGTCCATGTAGATGATGGTCTATGCGGAGGAGATAGTTATTTCCAGTCTCAGGTGAAAGCACTCGAGACAACATTTCCTTTCGGATCCCGGAAATCTCAGAGCTTTGTGTTCACAGGGATTGAAATGAGTCAACAAAGTGATTCCAGCATCCAGCATCGTCATGTCACAGGAAAAATATGTTTCCAAAATTGAACCCATCCACATCAAACCAGAAAGAAAATCCCAACTTGAACTTCCAGTCACCGAACGAGAGAGACAAGATCTCCGTGCACTCATAGGATCACTTCAATATGCAGCCGTAAACACGAGACCTGACTTATCGAGCAGGTTAAGTTTCATTCAGAGTGACATCAATCAAGCGACCATTGCAACACTCATTCAAGGAAATCAGATACTTCACGAAGCAAAAAGACACAAAGACACCACCATCCGTATACAACCAATACCCATGGATAAAATCAGGTTTTTGGCATTTTCCGATGCATCGTTTGCTTCCAAGAAACAGCCAGAATCTCACACAGGAACTATCATCATGACAACCCACGAAGATATCGGAAAGAATCATGTGTGCCCCGTGAATCCCATAAGCTGGGGATGCAAGAAAATTCAGCGAGTAGTGACAAGCACTTTGGCAGCTGAGACCACTTCCCTCAGTACCACTCTAGATCAACTTTCATGGTTGTTTTGGAGCTGGATACGAAACCCCTGCACTGATTGGAAGAATCCATCAAAAACTCTCAAGGAATTACCATCAACCTTCACAACGGCCACTCTCAAAGAAGATCCCTCGATTGCAGTAACCGATTGTAAATCATTGTTTGATTTAATCACCCGAACTGCTCCACCACAGTGCCAGGAGTTTAGAACCCAGTTACAAGCGAGAGCCATCAAAGACATGATAGCTGAAGGGGTAAAGGTAAGATGGGTCCATAGTGCCGCACAGCTTGCAGATGCATTGACCAAAATCATGCAGACTCACTTCCTCCGACATACCTTGAAAGTAGGTCAATACAGCCTGCACGATGAAGGGCAAGTCTTGAAGGAACGTGCCACAAGCCGATCCCGCATGAGATGGTTGCAAACCTGCAATGATGAGAAACTTGAAAATAATGAAGAAAAACATCTTTTGGGAGTGTGAATTTCCCAACGAACCCAGTCGTTGTGTCATTATTCCCATGTGATGTGTTCTCATCAAAACCTCGTTGAATAAATTCCAACCTGGAAGACATGTCCAAGCCAGCTGAAAGGGGAGAAACCATGTTTCATGCAGCATAGTGTTTTAGGCTTGAGGACAAGCCGTGGTGGGCGAGGTAGGGACTTAAAGCACTTGCAGCCATTCGATCGCGGTCGATCTTCCAAAGCTGTGGCCAGCTTTCTTGGACGTGGTATCTTGGGCTTTGTAAGCCTTGCTTGTTAGGCAGCTTGTTCGAAGGACTCTCACTTCTTGTGGCGATCACCAGGTGAAAAGCCGCTGACTTTGGGAGAGTGGGATTTGGTGCTGCCAGTGTGATACCACTCACATATATACATTATATATATACACATTATAAATATATACATTATATATATATATACATTATATATATATACATTATATATATATGTATACATTATATATATATATGTATACATTATATATATATATGTATACATTATATATATACATTATATATATATTATGTACATATATATATATAACTATATACATAATTATGTATATAGTGGTGATTCACCCAACTTGATGGTATATAAGATATATATAAGATATATGAATGATGATATAAATGATGATATAAATGATGATATAAATGATGATATCAATGATGATATACATGATGATAAATGATGATAAATGATGATAAATGATCATAAATGATGATAAATGATGATAAATGATGATAAATGATAACTTGGTGATAAGCCCGGCCATTTCGAATGTTTACACATCATGTATAATTGTCCCTGCCAACGTGATGGGATATAAATGATGGATATATATACATGATGGGATATAAGTGATGGGATAATGAAGAAGATAATGAAGAACAATGGTGTTTTACTGGGATATAATGGAATCTACCCTCTGGTAAACTAACAGTTTGCAAACTGGAAAATCACCCGTTTTCATAGGTAAATCCACGAACTTTCTATGGGCCATCTATACCATAGCTATGGAACAAATTACCAGAGGGTACCTTGGCTTATGGGTAATAAGTGTATAGTTTTGACCCCCTACAACCAATCAGCTGGAACATTCTTTTCATGGCTCAAATGGTTTCGTTGAAAATATATGGTAGACCTAAATCAATCTAAATCATCTTGAATCCATGAAGGAGAATTGTATATATATATTTATTTAACTAGCCCTATGAAAAGGAACATTTCGGGGTACATCCCATCTTCAGAATCTTCCACCCAAACGGGTGTGTCCATGGATTCTGGTGAACATGATAAACTATAGGATTTGTGGTTACCCTTTTTATCAGACGACACCAGAAAAAAGATGGAAACCTGCTAGACAAAACCGGTAGAAAGGGGTCAATTATATATATGTTGAACGGACTGACCATTTGTGTCTTTTGGGAGCACTGACATATCACGACATGTCTACCATGGGAGGTTTAATGTGTGGCGTGATACCTCCAGAAATGATGTGTGTACAGTTTGGCTGATGTCAGATCCGTGTTTCCCACTGTGTTCCCAGATTGATCCACCAATCAATGGATTGGTTTCAGGGAATATCTTTACCGCAAACGTCGGTTAAAGCACGATTGCTTCCCATCAAATTGATGGTGTTTTGTCAGATGTTCCCCTTAAAGCCAATATTTCGAGGTATACCCTTTAGTAAACTAACAGTTTGCTATGGAAAATCACAATCTTTAATAGGTAAATCAACTATATAAAGGTGCAATTTTCCAGTTCGCAAACTATCACAAATGACCAGAGGATATGAACGATTTCAGACATGGCAGTTCCTGCCATTAACAAATTACCCGAGGCTAAACACATTGCCAGAGAGTAAACCTGGCATTTCCAACAATAATCGCACAAAAATCAGCCCCAACCGAGGCCCTTGGGCTGCTTCGTCGTGGCCAGCGAGCAGGCAGCGAAGGAGTTGGCTGCCCTGTTGGTGACGAGCTCAGCCTCCGTGGGGCTTCCAGGGGAAAATCATGGCTTTTCCAGGGGAAAATCGTGGTTTTTCATGGGAAAACCAGGTTTTTTTTAATGGAAAAATCATGGTTTTCAATGAAAAAACATGATTCTTTCTAAAACCATGTATAAGAAACCATATAGGCGTGTTTTTGGTGAGTTTTCCGCCGAGAATTTTGGGGTCCTGAAAGTTGTGAGCTTGAACAAACTCTAGGCAAGTCTTAGGGATTTTTTTCTGTCTTTTCCACGGATTTGTTCAATGGGTTGGTTCAAGGAACAGATTACAGGAAACCTTTGGTTGTTCCAGTTGTTCCATTTGGTTTTCCTCCATGCTTTTTTGCGGCGTTGCCATAAATTACAAATGTGTATAGGATTGTCCCTTAAATATCCGTACACATCCTTAGACTCTAGGAAGATACCTTGAAGATCCTTGAAGTTGAGACAACGTTCAACGTTTCCGATGGACAAATCATTGACTGGCGTGGGAGACTGATGGAGATCCCCTAGCACAGGGTAGCTGACACCGTGTCAGTCTCTGCAATTCGCCGGCTGAGGTACCAATTCTACGAGGATTCCCAGAACCTCTCGTTGCCAAGCTGCAAGTACGATGTCGTACAGTTATTGGTGTCCACTCGGCAGCAATCCGCTGAGTAACTGAGTCGAGACATGTGGAGACGCAGCTCAGTGATCTCAGTTATCTGGCCAGGTTCTGAGCATTGATCCATCCACCAGGACTGCAAGAGTTGACTCGATCCACTGCAGCCTAGAACAACACCATTGCAACCAGAACATGGAACATCATGGAACCCAAAAACTGCCATAAAACTGCGCCATATCCATTATTAATCATATACTGTATGTAATTATATATATATAATTATAATATTATATATATATAATAATATAATATTATATATATATATTACCTATTATCCCCAGAAAATATTAGAAAATATTCCTTTCGCAGCCCAAAAAACCATGGAGTTCCCACGTGAAATTTCAGCCCGTTTCGCTCCAGGAAAAGCTCCTTCTGGCAGCTGTCCGTGGGCGCCAAGCCGGCCCTGAGACCGGCGCAGATGAAAGCCGACAGCTACAAGGTGCGATGGGAAATCTATGGAAATCCCATGGGTTTCCGAAGTCGGAAGAAAAGGACATGATCTAGTTGCATGGTGGATTTTCATGGATTTTCCATATCTATGATATCTATATTGATCATTATTGATCTATCTTAGTTTACTGCAGGGTAACCCCTTTCTCAGAGACTATTTGGAACACACTTGTGCAGCGGATTCTTGGTGATGCGGTATGCTCCTGGGTTCCATCGGGGTTGGAGCAGTCTGAGAGACCAAGGATTATTTGCTGCTTTGGAGCGTTGTGAACGTTGACGTTTTTGTCCAAGAGACCTACAGGCGCTTTCCTGTGTCCTTGCACCAGATGGTGGTAGATGAATCTCTGGAGTGTTAATGTCAACCCCGGATCAATGACGAGTAAATGAATATATACTGTAATTCATTTGGTGATTCCCCAACAAACAGTAATATGTGAATTGCTATTAAAACTGGTACCCCTCTGTGTCAGTAAACCGGTGATGTATTAGTCCTGGACAAAGGTTTGAAATCCGGACATGTTTCGAGACATTGAAATAAAGATCAATTTCAGAAAGATCGCACAAATTTATAGAATGTTCATGAATGGTCCCTGGATGCCAGCGATCTTTGGTCCGTCACCGAACATCTCGCAGTCCGGATGCAAACATTGACGATCTCGCCACAGAGGTGTCGAGGCCACGGGCTAGAGGATATGACCCAATGACCCGTGGCAATTTTAGGACATGGGGAAAAAGGGGAAAAAATAAACGAGACGCGCATTTTTTTGATCAGATCCTAAGGCATCGGAATTTTGGGCTCCCATAGTGAAACACTCAAAGGATGGGTGAAAACTCATGTTCCATGCCAGTTCGTTAGCTGAGTATTCCGCAAAATAGAAAGGTCAAAAGAGATCGTTCAAAGGTGTGTAAAAGTTGCTAAGACGTTGGTGTAAAGATGCAAAGATCTAAACTGATTAAAAAATTGATCAAAATGTCTCCAGAACCCGGCAGCTGATGATGTTGAAACATGTTAAAACGTGTTGAAACGTGTTGAAACATGGCTGGACCGCGATCGTATTCCTGGCTCTTCCAGCCGCTTGCTGGTCCAAGACCAGCCAATCGGCTTGAGCGATGGCGCAGGCGAGTGGTTTTGTCTGGGGGATGCACCAAGTTGCGGCAATTTTCATATGTTTTCATAGAGAAAATTTCATGAAAAATACCAAAAACATATGAATTTTGTTGTTTTTTTTTGATTTCTCAGATTTTGCTGTGCCCAACTTATGGATTTCCACCACGTTGGATGGTCGCATGGGTTACAGCTGGGAGCTGCCTGGGTTCCTTGGCAGGTCAATCCTGAGACCGCCCTGGGGGAGGGCAACGTGTCTGGTCGAACCATTGGAACTGCTGCGAGTCGAAGGACCGGAGACCGGAAAACACCGGGGAGTTGGGGAGTCGGGCCTCAGTGCATTGATGTGAAGGTGCAGGATCATTCTGATCATGCACTATCACATACATATGTAATTATATGATTATATGAATTATATGTATATAGATAATATATAGATATATCTATATATATAATAAATATATATATATATATGTTACCATGTGGGAAGATTTTGGAAGTGGTACAAGCATGGTACAAGCGAAACATGGCAAAATCTGAGACTCATATATATATATATATATATATATATATATACGCGCAACGCCTGGGTTCTGCCCAGGCGTTGCAGCGTATATATGTCCCATTCACGAACAAATGATGTTGCAAATTACCATAATTCCTATGGGAATAAAAACACAGGTACTAGAGACTATCAAACAAACAAGGTCAAAACACCCGAAATTCCTATGGGAAAAACAAAAACGGCATAACACCTGCAATTCCTATGGAAAAAACAACAAAGGTACTAGCAAATTTTAAACTCTCAAATCGTGAAAATTAAAATTCAATTAGGAAGATCAACAAAGATATTAGGGAATATTAAACTCCCACCCCCGTTAAACTTTACATGCAACTGGGAAGATCAACAAAGATATTAGGGAATATTAAACTCCCACCCCCGTTAAACTTTACATTCAATTGGGAAGATCAACAAAGATATTAGGGAATATCAAACTCCCACCCCCATTAAACTTTACATGCAACTGGGAAGATCAACAAAGATATTAGGGAATATTAAAATCTCACCCCCGTTAAACTTTACATTCAATTGGGAAGATCAACAAAGATATTAGGGAATATTATACTCCCACCCCCGTTAAACTTTACATTCAATTGGGAAATTCAACAAGGATATTAGGGAATATTAAACTCCCACCCCCGTTAAACTTTACATTCAATTGGGAAGATCAACAAGGATATTAGGGAATATTAAACTTCCACCCCCGTTAAACTTTACATGCAATTGGGAAGATCAACAAAGATATCAGGGAATATTAAACTCCCACCCCCGTTAAACTTTACATGCAACTGGGAAGATCAACAAAGATATTAGGGAATATTAAAATCTCACCCCCGTTAAACTTTACATGCAATTGGGAAGATCAACAAAGATATGAGGGAATATTAAACTAGCACCCCCGTGATGATGATGATGATGATGATGATTGTTGAAATCAAGTGTACAACTTCCCTTCCTGTACTCTCAGCAGCTGTAGCCCACGCGCTGTACTTTTCACTAACTCAGGGTAACGCTCAAGAGCCTTGTATGGAGCCCAAATGTATCGTACCATGACATGTACTCAGAGTGGACCAACATGTTGTATCAGCAACTGTATAGCTCATGTACATGTGCAGGTGTATTCTTAACACCCTGCCTCAACTGCAACATGTACTTCACAAACATTGAAAGAATCATTGTATAACTGAACTGTATTAAATCATGCAAGACATCAGTCATCTGTACAAAACTTTGCCTTCGAAAATCCTGTACATCGATCGAAAAACGTAGTGCCGTGTTGATGTACAGACATCTTGTAGCCAGAATTGTGTCAGATGGATGTATCCATGCAGAGTTACTCACATGTAGTCAGAAACCGTTGTAAGAAAACTGTAGCAGTATCCAACCATGTACTTCACAAATTCAGCCTTGTAGAGCTCGTCACCATTGTAGATCAGGATGTACCCAAGGCGGTCTCGGGTGTAGCTCCTGGCAGTGTAGCTGGAGCTGTAGATCCTGAAATCTTGGCTTGTAGCTTGTCCCTTGTATCTTGTGAACCAAGATTTTCATTCTCATCAAAGTTCTCCTTCACGTGTATGGTGAACTGAGCTGTGTACTGCAGCAATCCATGCTGTACATCAGCTGGCATGTATCTGGACAATGCCGTGCCTGCATGATGTAGTGCCATGGTCAGAGCTGCATGTACTGGGTCAGCCGCTGGTCTGCCCAAAACATGTTGTACATCCAAGGGAATGTACTGGTTCCACACATAGCCACGGGTGTAGCTGTACTGCTGTAGGATCCTCATCCAATCCACAGTGATGCGTAGTACCCTTTGTGAGCCATGTTCTGTAGCGTTGAAAATGTATCGCTGCAAAACTTGTACTGCAAAAAGAACTGAAGTGAAAACCATCATGTAACCCTTGGGGTGAATGATGTAGTGAAAGATGAGGTGATCATGTACGTGCCAAAATGTATCACAATGACCATGTACCCCTTAAGGTAAACATACGTGTACATGATATACTCAATCAAGTAGGCTGCAGATACGTGTACACTTGTTGTGTTCGCATGCTGGTGTGTGAAACTGCTGTAGCTGGATTCTCCTCAATTGTCTGGCGGACGTATGCCCGCAGCATGTAAGTGCCATTGAAGCACTTCTCGTTGCACGTATTTTGTAAGTATGTCTGACGGATTGTGTTTGGTGTTGATTTTGTGTATGGAAAGGATGCCGTCGTGAATGAGGTGTTGTATGAACATGTATTTGAGTTCGATGTGTTTGGCTCGCTTGGACACGCCAATGCGTGTAGCCATACTTTTGCCTGATGTGCTGTCAGTGTGTATTTTGAGGCTGATCTTGTTGTGTAGGATCTCTCCCAAGAAGTTCTTGAGGTGTAATGCCTCTGTAGCACCTGTACCAATCGCGTAGAACTCGCTTTCTGCTGAAGAAAGTGCTACTACGGATTGTGTACGTGAACCAAAGTGAACTGTAGTCCCAAGGAATTGGATCACGAAGCCAGATGTACTTTTGCGTGTAACCTGGCATCCTGCCCAGTCTGCATCTGTGTAGACTGTCAGGTCGAGCTGTTCCTTGTTGTTGGGCTGTAGAAACACCGTTGGTTGTATCACGAACTTGTGGTGCTTTGTACCTGCTAGGTACCTGAGGCAATGTCGTAGCCGCTGTCTGTCGCGGACTGTTGGTTGTTGTAAAGAACGCGCTAGTTCTTTTACTGCAAAGCTCATGTCTGGTCGTGTGTATGAAAGCCATTGCAGCTTTCCGACCATACGCCTGTAGTGGGCGTGCTCTTCTGTGTCAAGGAGTTCATCCTGTTCTGTTGTAGGTGTAGTGCTGTTGGAACCTGTAGTGACGGCTGCTGTTGCATTTTGTAGGTTTGCTTCTTGTAGGATGTTGTCGATGTAACTGTTTCCCAAAGAGACTTCAAAGTGATCTCCTTTGTTTGTAATCTTCCTTCCAAGGAAGTCAATTGTGTTGTTTGTTGTGCAAGTGCCTGTATGGCGAAGCAACATCTTGGCCTGTATCTCCTTGAAAATTCGAGCGACCTCATCAGGTTCTCCTGTAAAGAGAAGATCGTCAACATAGACCATGATGTAAACTTTGCCATTGGTGTAGACATTGGGCTCTGATTGTAGTCTTTTTAGACCGAGGTCTGTAAGCACTTTTGCTAAGTGCTCCTGCCATGCTTTCGGGCTGCTTCGTAGACCATACATTGCTTTGTGTAACCTCCAGAGGATGTTTGGATTGGTGTAGTACTCCTTTGGTGGTCTGAGTACCAGGCCTGCTGTTGCTGCGAGTGCGTGTAAGAAAGCGGTAGATATGTCACCTACCTGTACAATCCATCCTCTGGCCATGCTGAGTGCTAGGAGTATCCTTAGCACTGCAAAGAGTGGTGTACTTGCCTACACATCATCTTGGTCTCCGATGTGTTCGGTGTACCCTTTTGCTACGATCCTTGCTCGTACTTCATCTCCTTTGGATCTGTAGACCCATCTTGACTCGATGATGTTGTCGAGATCAAGTTCTTGTCTTTGTTGAGGTGTAAGCTTTGTAACATCTACCTCCTCGTACACTCCTTGTGTTTTCATGGATTCCATCTCCTTTTGCATTCCTTGCTTCAACTTCTCTGTATCGAATCCTTCGTTGTTGTAGATGTGAGGCTCGAGTAGCCTCTGTTCTGCTCGTACCTCCTGTGGGTCTTCGCTTGTTGCTGTTGTAATCTTCTTGCCGCTCTTCAATGCAACTGTAACTGCATTGATTCTCAATCTTGGTCTTGTACTGTCTCTCTCCTCTGTCTCTTCTGGTCTCGCTGGTGCTTGCTGTGTTGTACTTTGCTTTCTGCTCTTGCTTGCACTTCCTTCATGTACTTGGTCGTCCACTGGTCTGGTTGGTGAGCCTGTTGGCATTGGTGATGTTCCCAACCTCATTGCTGTAGAGTGTGTTGACGTTGATGCTGAAGCTGTGCTTTGCTGTTGTTCTTCGACTCTTTGTTTCTTTGTTGTCTCTGTTCTTGCTTTCTTTGCTTCTGTTTCTACTTCCTTTGTGTTGGTAGCATGCTTTGCTGCTGTTGTTGGTTGATTGCCTGTATTCGTTTCTTCGTGTGATGTTTGCCCTGCCTGGACTTGTTGCTCTGTTGATGCTGGTGTTGGTGGTAGTATGAAAGCTGGCTGGAATCCAATTGGTGGTGTAGGATTCCATGGTGTGCCAGTGATTGTGTCCATCAATTGAGCATCGTACCTGTTTGTACCTGCTAGTCGTCTGATTGTACGTGAGCGTACAATTCTGCCTGCAATGCCGATGAAGGACTCTCCAGTGGATGTACATTTGCCGAGCCAAATGCCTTTGTAGAACCTGGGTTCAAGCTTTGGTCGTTGTTTGATCGACTGTACCATGTACATCACAGTCTCTCCAAATTCACAGAGAGCTGCATTGTGTGTTCGTCCCCATCTTTTGTGGTAGCTGGTGTAGCCATCTGCTCTGATGAGGAATCTGTTGATCAGGTATGCTGAGTGTCGTACTGCCCAAGCCATGATTGGGTGTGTTGTCGGCAGTCTTGTGTTGTAGTTCTGCTGTACCTGTGTCCTGAGTGTCCTGATGTGGCCAGCAAGTGTACGGTGGAATCTTTCGATGCTGCCACTGCTTTGTGAGCTGTATGCTGGTGCAAAACGCACTGTCATGTTGCCTGTTGCTTTAGCTGTAGCTCTAAGGAGCACCATCAGGTATTCTTCTTGGTCACTTTGTAGTATGCCTTCTGTTCTTCCACATTCAAGAATGAATGCTTGTAGACATGCCTGTGCATAGGCAAACTGTCCTTTCTTGTCCGTAAGCATTGTTGCCATTGCCATGCCGGTCTGTATGTCTATGGCTGTCAGGATTGGTACCGGCCATTTGTCTTCATAGGTCTTGATGTAGGTGAAATCAACTTGTATGACTGGCTGTTTCGATGTTTGCTGTTGGTGGCTTGTCTGTCTGCCGCGAGATTGTATGCACACAGGACACCAACTCCTGTATGGCATGTGTGTAAGGTTGTGCTGTTGTATCTCCTGCGGTGTAGGTTGTACCGGTTGCATCATTGCTTTCGCTTTGTTTGCGCTCTGTTGTTCATCTTCTTCTTCTGTTGGCATTTCTTCTCTGTATTCTCTTCTTTCTTCAAAGGTTGTAGATCCTGTCCATTCTTGTTGTCTTGTTGGTTGTGGTTCTGTAGTCCAATCGTCTTCGATTCTTCTCATGTTGTGCTCCTCTCGTATGTGTGTTGCTCTGTATGGGAGCAGTTTGTAGACATCTGGTCCATTGTCTTCAGGCGTCGGTGTATAGAACTCTGTCCTTGGTCTCACATGTACTCTCTTCCAAAACCTTCCTTCTTTGATCCAGTAGTCTGTTGTACCATCCATCTGCATTGGTGTTGGTAGTGTGTCTTCTTTCTCTTGCTGCTTGTACGTGTGTCTGTACTTCACTTCCTTTCCTTCATCCATTCGTTTCTGAACTTGTTGTTCCTTGTTTATATCCTGTTTCTGTTGGCCTGTTGTTGTCTTGTCAGGAAGAATCCTGAACCATGTTTCTCCTTGCCATTGTGTACCTGTAACCTCTCTGTTTGCTTCCTGTTTAGTGAGTGACTTGAACTTGTCTTCAAGCACTGTCTGCGTACCGTTTTCCTTGTAGACAATTGTTTTCCTGTAGTCGTCCAGTCTGTCAAATTGTACTGGACATGCTGATTGGTTGCCGTATCCTGGTGTGAACAATGCCTTTCTTCCTCTCTTGTGTACCCTGACCAGGTATCCTTGTTCGTTGTACTTCCAGAAGTCGTTGTTGCCTCCTTGCTGAGGTCGTGGTCCTGTTGCTGTAAGTGTGTGTGTTGGGGCAATCATTGCCACTTGTCCTTGTGGAGTGTTTTGTATCACCAGTTTTGTTCCTTCTTCCATTGGTGCTGTTTCCAGGTGGACGTAGAGTAGTCTGTCTTTACTTGTAAGTGGTGCCTGAAACACATCTCCTTTCTGTAGTGTAGACTCTGTACCTCTGAGGTTGAGTTCGAAACCTTGTTCCAGGAGTCTTGTAACACTGACGATGGGGTGTCGTATGCCATCTATGACGTAGAATGGCATCACCAAGTGTTGTCCTTGTATGTTCTTGAAGCGCACCCATCTGTAGCCAAGAACCCAAAGAGGCTCATCTGTAACTGAGCGAAGTGGTGGTGTTTGTTCCTCTGTAAGAGGCATCAGTGGAAAGTCTGTACCAAAGGTTGGTGGACAGACATGTACTGCTGCGCCACTGTCGATCATGAGCTCGACAGTCTTGTAGGTGTTGAGGCCTGTGGTTGTGACTGAGGCAATTGTAGTTGTTCCAAACTCTACTGTGGAAACTACCTGCGCTGGTGCTGTAGGCATCTGTGGTGGCTGCTGTTCCTGGTTGTATGCCGCTTGCTGTTGCTGGTCATATTGCCACTGTTGGTGATCTGGGAACCATTGTTCCTCGTAGTGCCACTGTTCTTGTTCTGTCCATGGTTGTTGGTAGTATGACTGTTGTTGGTTGTACTGGTCTGTGCCTTCATCCATGTCTGTGACGTTGTAGACTGCCACTCTGCAGTCCCTTGCATAGTGGCCCTGTTGACCACATTTGTAACATGTTCCTTTTCCTTTGCCTTTGTTCATTGTTGTACTTTGCCATTGTGGTGGTCCTTTTCCTTTGCTCTTTCCTTTGTACAGCATTGCTCCCTTGAAGGGGTTGCCATGTCCAATCGGTGTTGGACCTTTGCCTTTGTATCCTTGTTGGCTGTATCCTGTGTATCCTTTTCCTTTGTTGTGCCATTGTGTCTTTCCTTTTCCTTTGTTGTACTTTCCTTTACCCTTGTTGTTGTACTTTCCTTTTCCTTTGTACGTAGCTCCAATGTCCATGGGCTGTGCATCATTTGTGCTGCTGTTCATTGCCTGTTGTTGTGCTTGCATCTTGGAGAACGCTGTTGATGCTCTGTGGTATTCGAGAATGAGTTCTCGAATGTCTGCATATCGTTGTATGGCTCCTGCTCGCAGTTGTAGGTATTGTTGTAGTGGTCCTTTGGTCTCATTGAGTAGTATTGCAATTTTGATGTTGTCAGGTATTGGTGCTTGGTTGTCTCTTTCGTATCTTGCTATTTCAAATTCCCATGTTGTAAAAGACTCCTCAAATTTGTTTTCGTTGAACTGTGGTTTCAAAAGCTTTGTAAGGTACCCGACACTGCGTGTACCGAGTGGAATTGAAAAGCGTCTGTGTAGTTGTCTCCATGTCTCGAGACCAACTGCTTGTAGTGTATGTTGTCTGCAGAGGACAGCTGCTTGTCCTTGGCAGACGTTGATGAGTAGGTAGTGTAGGTCTTTGCTGAGTTGTATCCAAAGGTCTGCTTCTTCTCTGTTTCTTGCACCGTCTGCTAGAAGCTCATCTGTAACTGGTTGATCAAATGTTTCTGCTATCTGTAGGAGCCTGGGGAATTGTGAATTCTGTAGCCCCAAGTAGGCCACAAACTTGTGTTTCCATTCTTCGAATGTTGCATACTCTCCTGTAAAGTGTGGTGGTGGTAGTTTGTATCTGTGCATCGCATTGAGGTCTCCTCCAGTTGTAGCTGCTGCCATGTTTGTCGTTGTGTGTTCTCACCTTAATGCTGTAGCTTTGTTGCCGATGTGTATTGGAGCTCACCCTGTCCTGTATCGTCCAGGGATCACTGCTCCGCTACCATGTTGAAATCAAGTGTACAACTTCCCTTCCTGTACTCTCAGCAGCTGTAGCCCACGCGCTGTACTTTTCACTAACTCAGGGTAACGCTCAAGGGCCCTGTATGGAGCCCAAATGTATCGTACCATGACATGTACTCAGAGTGGACCAACATGTTGTATCAGCAACTGTATAGCTCATGTACATGTGCAGGTGTATTCTTAACAATGATGATGATGATGATGATGATGATGATGCGTCGCCCGTCGTCATTGCGGGTCCGGGCAAAACCCAGGCATTTGCCGATATATATATATATGTAAAATCAACATTGTTCAATGGTATATAAATTAGGGTAAATCACAATGTTTATCATATAAATGGGCCATGTTCTATGGCGAACTTTTGAGAAAGCATGGTTTTTAGTGCTGAGCTTGGCCATGATCTGAAGTTCTGGGCCAAGTGCCAGAGAGCCATTATTTGACCATGAGAAATGTGCCCTGATGTTATGATCATTTTGGTAAAGGCTTGATGATTGTTCTATATCTCCAGATTTGTTCTGGCATTTTCGTAGACTTGATGATTTCTCATTATTTTTCCATTTCCGATAGTTTTCGATACTAGATGACTATAGCTCCCGCGTGCGTCAACCCAGGAGAGCTTCCTTAACAAAGTCCATCTCGGTCTTGGTGGCCAAGACACGTGACGTGGCCGGACGCCGGGGGAAGCGGGCGCAAGCGGAGCGCCATGGGACCGGGAAATCCTCGAAGCCGTCAGCTGTCGGATTCTGGATTTGGATATGTTATAGCCTATAGATGCCTATAGACCGCAACCCTTGGATAGGAGGGCCTGGAATTTGTCAGACAAAGTCCCACTGCGTTCGCTTTTGATGAAAGTTGGGGACTGCAAAGGCCGCACAAAAAAAAGAGGTTCATGGAATATCTCAAGAACATGCTGGAACTCATTTGATCAGTAATGTCAACCCCGGATTAATAAACCCCGTTTACGGCTGTGACTACTTGGGAGCGTACCATCCTGCAACGGCTATCACCATCTATCACCTGTGCCGAGAAACTGGTGGCTACAAGTTGGAGGTTGATCCTCTAATGTTTGGAGCCCAGTGTGACCCAGGAGAAGTGGGCCGGGCCGAGTGGGCCAAGGACGAGAATCTAAGAGCTACTCTCTGATGATTACACATAGCTATAGGCTATAGCTATAGAAAATCACCATGTCTAAAGATGTTTGATGGTTTAATAGGTAAATCATCGAACTCAATAGGCCATTTCCCATAGTTATGTTCAATTACCAGATGGTATATGATGTGAAGGGGATTATCGCTGGGATACTCGATTGGTTGCCACAAAAAAACACTCGGAAATCTAGGGTGTTGCATCCTGTTTTCATCCCTTCCTAAGGTTTAAACACCCCTATTCATATATGGTCCCAAATATGTAAATATGTCTTTTTTTCATGCCCTATTTTAAACAATGGATTCTGGGTGTTGAATGTTTGGAGAAGGGATTCTGGGTGTTGAACTAAAAACTCTTCCATGAATCCCATGAAATGAGATTTGAAGGAACGGCACCCTGTTTTGTTCACCATGTTTCGCGAGATTTCCGATATATGAGGCCCTTGGTGATATCTTCTGGTGTGGTTCTGGCTGCGCGAGCCTCGTGGGAATTTTGGGACTTGGAGAAGCTATGAGAAGCGAACTGAACTGGGTCAGCCGACATGGATTCAACTGAATACAGCTTAACCTTTCAAATCCTTTTACATCCTTTTACTATATAAATGGGGATATGTTTCCAAAGCAGCTAAAGATATCTAAAAATCATAAAGCCTTTGCTTTTGCAGGGTATCTAAGAGGGGCCATGATGAATAGCGAGTTGTTTTTGGTGGTCATGGAGTCATCGAAGACAGATCGAGTCAGCGGGTTCCGAAGGCAGATGGGCCCCCCCGTTTTAGATAGCGTTCAGTTGGGGTTCACATAACTCCAAGAACTATGGTTTATTATACTTATACCTATAGTGAAGGGGGGTTATAACTGGGTTATAAACCAACTTATAACTGGGGGGCACCATCCTGTAGCCCCATTGCGATATTATCCCGGTTTGACACCTTACAAGGTTTTCCACAACGATTCCCCTGATGTTTCCCAAGCCTCATTGGGTCCCATGAGCCTAGTCCAGGCCTGTGCTGGAATGGTCAACGCCATCGCCTTCGAGACTTCTGAGACTTTAGTTAGCCACGTAACTGGCGCCGTTTCGAAGGTGGGAACGGCGAGGTTATCCAGCTGCGCCGCTGGAGGAAACTCCACTCCTGTTTGATGTTTGCCAGAGGCTGCGGCCATTGTCATAGGGATTTATGATGATTGATGTTTCGTAGGGAAAAAATTACTTTACTTCGTGTGATCCCCACCATGACATTTATACATTTTCTTACTGGCAAATCTTCTGGCATTCTATCTGACATATCTTCTGACAATCTATTTGGCATTCTATCTGGCATATCTTCTGGCATATGTTCTGGCATATCTTCTGGCATATCTTCTGGTTCTATCTGGCATTCTATTTGGCATTCTATCTGGCATATCTTCTGGCATTCTATCTGACATATCTTCTAGCATTCTATCTGGCATTCTATCTGGCATATCTTCTGGCATATATTCTGACATATCTTCTGGCATTCTATCTGACATATCTTCTGGCATATATTCTGACATATCTTCGGGCATATCTTCTGGCATATCTTCTGGCATATCTTCTGGCATATCTTCTGGCATATCTATCTGGCATATCTTCTGGCATATTTTCTGGCATTCTATCTGGCAAATCTTCTGGCATTCTATCTGGCAAATCTTCTGGCATACTATCTGGCATTCTATCTGGCATATCTTCTGGCATATCTTCTGACATCTATCTTCTTCTTCATTCTTTCTTAACTTTTTTCTGCACATTCTTTGTCCCATATCTTCCTACATGAGGTCCGGCAGGGACCACTTGGCATGGATCCCTGGGGCGCGGGGTTGAGGTCCGGCAGGAACACTGGGCTGGATGTCGTGGTTTTAGGTCCGGCAGGGAACATTGGGCGTGGATGGTCGTGGTTGAGGTCCGGCAGGGAACACTGGGCGTGGATGGTCGTGGTTGAGGTCCGGCAGAGAACACTGTGGATCGCGGGTCGCGGTTGCAAGGACGACGAGGACGACGAGGACGACGAGGAGGACGAGGAGGACGAGGAGGAGGAGGAGGCAGGAGGAGGCGGAGGAGGAGGAGAAGGAGGAGGAGAAGGAGGAGGAGGACGAGGAGGCAACTGACATAAAATCTAACAACCCTCACCTGGCAGGTGGGGAACAAAAAAGTGATGTTCATGGGATTTTGCGCGATGTCCCCTAGTTCATTGCAGACTCCATGAGTTATCATGAGTTGTTTGGGTGTTGCTATCGTTGGGGGACGTCCCCCATTCTGATCCCTGCAAGTCAAGCCAGGTTCTTGGGGTGGATTTGCCTTTACCTGGCCTAGTAAACATACAGAAAACTATGGAAAATCACCATGGTTGATGGGAAAATCCACTATCAATGGCAATTTTCAATAGCTATGTTAAATTACCAGAGGGTATTATTTATATTCTGATACATTCTTCAAATGGAGATAGTTTTTGAATGTCTTTGAGTGAAGATCTCAATGCTGCCTCAAAGGTGTTTTTCCTGTACATGGGCAGCAACGGATTCTTTTTAGAATCATGGGCAGCGACGCTCCTTTCTTTTCAGCCACATCCTGAGCCACTCAGATCGAGACCATCGAAATGACAGGTGTCGCTTCATACAGTGGGAGAGCACGCCCATGCAGGCAAGATGGTTCTGTCAGACGCTCAAGACAGAACTGCAGCTGAAAACGCGACCCGTGCAACAACATGTCAATAGAAAGTGGTGACATCTGCCAAGAATCATAGAATTGGATGATGGGAAATTTTAGAGGAAACCCCTGTATTTGATGGTAAAAACCATGGTTTCCTGTCATTTGCCCCTTAAACCAATCCATTGAAAGAAGGATGTTTTCGTGACACCGACTTATATACTGCTGAGGCTGGTGAGTTTCTTCCTCTTGGGCAGCATGGCAGGTCCCTCAGGCGAAATCCATGCACTCAGCCGAATGGTTTGAGAATGGATTCATCTTTGATCATGAAGTTTCATGTTTTGCGGTTTTTGTAGTAAGAGTTTTGTTGGCATATTCCACCAACATAGAACTTGTATGAACTTCTTTGAGGGGGTGTCTACCCTGTTCGTTTTGTTGCAATTGATGATTTTGACCCAGCCTAGCAGGGTCATTCCCAATGTAATTACATATGGGGGTTTTCATAAATGGGGGTACTCCAAAATGGATGGTTTATAAGGGAAAATCCTATCAAGATGGATGATTTAGGGCTACCCCTATTTCAGGAAACCTCCAAATGTTTTTTGAAAACAAGATATGGATAGATGGCATATTTGTCCCAAGAAGTTTGCATCCCCATGTGTCGGCCCTCCACGCTCCCAAGATCTCCGGTTGTATCATCAAGCGGACCGCCGCCGGGCTGCTCAGCGGCCGGGCTCGGCGAAGGTTCGCGCCAAGGGCCTGGTTGCTTAGATATGTTTAGATTGATATCATGTAATAGAATATTATATATATATAATTATATATATACACTTGTTGGTGGTTTGGAACATGTTTTTTTCCCCAATAGTTGGGATGATGATCCAATCTGACTAATCTTTTTCAGAGGGGTTGAAACCACCAATTAGTGTATGTATGTATGTAATGTAATGTAATGCAATGCAATGCAATGCAATGCAATGTAATGTAATGTATGTATGTATGTATGTATTAATGTAATGTAATGTAATGTTATGTTATGTTATGTTATGTATGTATATATAATGTTATATGATATTGTATGATAGAATAGTATATTGTGTTGTATTATAGCATATGAATGCATTTGATATATGTGTATTGTTGTATTAGAGTGTAGTTTATTGCATTTTGAATTATACTATACTATATTACATTGCATTACCTTTTCTTAATAGCATACATAGATACAACGCTACTGGAAATGATCATAATCCATCAGAAATCCCAAAAATGACTTTCACCATCAAGCTCTCGTCCAACTTTTCAAACCTCAGGTGAAGATGGCCTACATGGGCTATGGGGTGGCGATGACGGCTTCAGCTTTGCTTCTAATCAGCTCTCTACTGGTCTTCAAGGCATCTGAAGACGCAGCCGTCTACATCCTCTGTGTGGCTGGGAGCTCAGTTGATGATATGATAAGCCCCCCCTGACCATCTCTTTTTTTTTCACAGTTTTGCTATGGTATGGCCCATTGATAGATGATTTACGATGGTTTACCATGGTCAAAAACCTATTAAAAATGATGTTTTTTCATAGCTACGTTAAATTACCAGAGGGTGACGTTGCTTGGACGCGCTGGTCATGGCAGAAATTGCGTGACAGATGGGAGTTGATGTAAGATATGTAAGGGCCCCAAGCTACATTGGTAGTACTTGTATTGTTGGGTGTTCTACGACAACCACTTTCAATCACTTCTGGGGTTGGATACAAATCCCATTTGCTGAAAGAGCCCAGTAGTTGAGAAATTCTTTGGTCCATCTCGTTGACAGTCAGTAATTTAACGTAGCTATGGAACAACAACAACATGTTTTTAACAGGTAAATCATGGTAAATCATCATAAATATTCATGTTTATCATCTATTTCAGTGGGCCATCAGTTCGCAGTTCGTGTTCAATGACCATGTCTCGATCCATTAGTTCGCGATCCCCACAGGATGGTACCCCCAGTTATAAGTTGGTCAATAACCCCCATTAACCATAGTTATATCTACCATAAACCATAGAATTCAGCCACTTATGTCTCAATAATGGCGATGATAATGGTGATTATAATGATATTATAATGATATTATATATAGTTTTATCTACCATAAACCATAGTTGAGCCAATTATATCTCAACTTAGCTATCTTGGGGGCCCCATCCTGCAGATATCTTCAAATTCGGTCTATTGGATGACTGTGAGGCCTGTGGCTTGCAGAATGGCATCATGTCCTCCTACACGGGTTCGGTCATCCGGACCACACACATGACGGGCATCGTGACCGATGTGGGACTCATTACTGGGAGGCCGGACGTGGCGAGGGATGGGTCGTCGGAAAGGTGTGTTCTTTTTAATGGTAATAAGATCGAAGAAAATTCAAAAAAAAAAACTATATATAATTAAACCATATTAAACCTTTGGTCAATTGCCAGCCTTTCTATGGACTGTTTTGCAAACGTTCGGGGGTAGCTGGCTGGCGTTTTTATATCGTTTCCGCTCAGAAAGAGTTTTGACGGTTTTGACATGGTGGATCTGCCAGGCACTTGGTGTCCTGCTTCAAACGAAAATGTTGTCACAAGATTCCATTTGCAGATGAAGAGCCAGGAGAGACCAGGACCGGAGGGGACCGGACACATGGCAGCCATGGCATGGTGAAAATTGTTGGAAATTGGTGGGTGGGTTTGGGGAGGAATGGAAGGCTTAGCTCGAATCTTAGCTCCTCTTTGTGGAAGGTCAAATCAGAGGTTTGGACATGTTTGGACACTATTTCAGCATTATTGTTGGGATGAAACTTTATTAATGTCGGGACATCCCAACCACGCCCCACAGCAGAGGAAGCTGATTCTGCTCCTGCTGCTTCTCCTGAGTTTCCTGCTAGGAGCTGCGGAATGGCCAGGTTGCTTTGGTTTTGATGGGCTAAAAACATTGCCAAGTGCCAAGATGTTTTTCTTAAAAACTGAGTTGCTGTTTCAATAACAGCGCACTCAACTGAGGGCTTTAAAAAAAAAAACTTTAGTTTTGAAAATAGTTATTGAATGTTATTCAGATGGTGTTTACTATTTGTCTTCATTATTGTATATATTATTAGTGTTCTTTCATTTTAAACGATGCGTCGATATGTGGCTTGAAGATGGAGGTCTGAGGTTTCTGCTTAAGGGTCATCCAGTCATCCACATCATGTTCGCTATGAGGCTCAAAATCAATGGGATGATTTACGATGAATTCATCATGTTTCGCTAAGCATGGCCAAAATTGTCAGAAGTAAGCTTAGTTATGAGTCAATTGTGTTCGATGCTATGAAAAATAGTGTGGATTATCCCGTCCCCTTCATGATTCATAAGTAGTCAATAGTTATGGAAAATACTATTATAGTGTTATTAAGTGGGGGATGGGATTACTCCCTTAATAGTGTATTAATAATACCATTGGTAAAAAATAATACCAGTGGGTTTACTCCCTTTTTTCCTAATAAATACCAGCCCATCCTGCATCGGGACGAAGGAAGGCTTGCCCCAGCCACAGGAGTTGCTGCTGGCAGCGGTCTAGCACGAGCGCTCCATGAGCTTAGCCTGCTGGTGCGGGATCCCCAAAAAACGGGGGGGGGGCGGTTTTGTAATGGAAAATCCTATTAAAAAAGGATGATTTAGGGGTACCTCCATTTTAGAAAACCTTCATTTATATACATATATATATATATACATATATATATACATATATATATATATATACATATAAGTAAGTAAGTAAGACTTAGTAAGATGTTGAACATCAGCACTTGAATCCTCAGATCCCATGAGATCCCATCGGATCTTCGACCTCAATGGCCTGCCGGGCTGTCATCGAAGGTATGGCAGGTCTGTGAAGATGTATACCCTCTGGTAATTTAACGTAGCTATTGAAAATGGCCATTAATAGTGGATTTTCCCATTAAAAATGGTGATTTTCAATAGCTATGTTAAATTACCAGAGGGTATAACAATATATATTGTAGAGTATCTATAGCTGGTTGGTGGTCTAGAACATGAATTTTATTTTCATAGTTGGGATGATGATCCAATCTGACGAACTCCATCGTCTTTCAGAGGGTTAGGGCGAAAAACCACCAACCAGATATAAATATGGTATACCACATATAAATACCAAAAATTTATTGTCATGCCGTCGAAAGATTGGAGCCATGAAAAGCCTCATATCGTGGTGATTCGGCGATCAATCCATGTGGCACACGGATTCCCAATATGGGATGACTGGATGACCCGATAGATCTCACGAAACTGGACATGGCACTTAAAGGAAGTCACTTCTTGTGACTCCCCAGGATTTGTTTGATGCAAATTGTTCTGGACGAATGAGCGGCTTTGGTACTGTAACTGAAAAACGTCCTAAATTGGCAGTCCCTAGAAAGCAAAGTTTTCAGCCCTCCTTTTGGGATGAGATGATGAGGAAATTCAGAAGAATCCCTTCCCCGTTCATATTAAACACAGCCCCAAAAACCATAGTTTAGTAGTGGATTTACAGATGGTTCAGATCATTTAGACCGCGTTCAGTATGATCGTTAGGGATTACGAACTACTAACTTTTTTCACCACAATGAACCATTGCTGGTTGGTGGTTTGGAACATGTTTTATTTTTCCATAATATATGGGAATTTCATCATCCCAACTGACGAAGTCATATTGTTCAGAGGGGTAGGTATACCACCAACCAGAGAATATCATAATTAACCATCAATAATTAACCATATAATAACCATTACTATTAACCATTAACAGTATATTAATCATCATGAACCCTCATGAACCACTCTTAACCGTTACCACTCACCGTTGTAAACCATCGCTTACCCTCAATGCCTCGGCAGGTCCCAGCCGCCATTGCGCTGATGGCAGGGACGAGCTACATGCTTTGGACCTATCTCAGGGACGACATCCAGGACGCTGTGGGAGAGACATGATGAGAATATGATGTCTTACGTGCATTTGTTGTATGTGTAAATAATATATGATAATATAGATATATCACATATGTATACATATATGATCATATATGATCATATATGATCATATATGTATATGTGTACAGATGTGTACAGTATATCATATAATTATCGATCGATTCTCATAGCATAGAAATCATCCAGTACACAGGACGGATGTTTTTTTGTTTGTGCAGGACGAGGTGAAGATTCTGCAGTTCCTCCGTCGCGCTTGGAAGCATAAAAAGTAGTGGGAAATCTAGGGAATTTAAGGGATGAAATCGACATATTTTGGGATCATTTCATCATTTGGATGTTGAAGATTTGTGTTGGGGAGAGGATTTTAGTGCGTTTTTGTTTAGCCCAGTTTTTTATTGGGACCAAGCCTACTTATTATCCTACTGAATCCACTGGAGGGAACAGCAGGGTGAAGCACTGTCCATGATTCAAGTGATGAAAAAAAAACCTGGTGAGCCATGGGGATTATGATAGCCCATAGGGGATATCCATCAACCGACTAATAAATACCCGGCCTGGTAAACTAACAGTTTGCGAACTGGAAAATGGCCATTTAGTTCGTTGATTTACCCATGAAAAATTGTGATTTTCCATAGTTATGTGAGTTTACCAAAGGGTAGATGTAAATCGTATAGTGAGATGGGAGTGCGGATATTTTGAATGGCTCAATTAGAAGAAAACATGCAGCAGCATGTCTGAAATCTTGGACAATTCCTGGCTACCCATAATTGAGGCATCCATGACTTGGAGGATGACTGGGGGTACCTCCGTGACTGAGCAAACCTATGGTTATACCCATGTTAACCATGGTTTTTCACTGTTTAACCATATATAGTGAACGCATTATGAACGCCACTATTAAACACAGAAAAAAAACATTCTTAATCACAATTCATGTTTAACCACATATGATGAATATGTTTAATCATTCCATAGTTGTTTAAAGTTAACCATATGATCACCCACAATTGATGAAGATCATTCCATGGATCACCAGTGCCAGGGCCGAGGGAAGGACCTCCCCAAGCTCACCAAAGTCACCAGTTTCGCCCAGCGTGCAGCCCTTGAAGGCGGAAGCGTCATCCTGGATGGGTTTCTTTGAATGGTCTGAAACATCGGGAAATGGTCTGAATTTGAGGGAACATTCTTAACCAGAAACCATGGTTTTTGCCTATGAAATATGGTGGTTTCCTGCAAATTTCCTTCAAACCAATCCATTGAATAAAAAAGTGTGAAACCCACCATGTTGATAACGGCTGAGTATGTCCGAAAACAAGATTGTTTTCTCAACCCTTCGCAGACTGCTCAATGAGACTTGTGTTATCCATTGTTATCAACCTTCTCAGCCTTGTTTTCTGTGTCCAATCTTCTTTTCAGCAGCAAAACGAAAAGCGCAGACCCAGTGAACGAAGGGTCATCCTACAGAGTCGTCAGCCTGAACGTAGCCAGGCGGTTGACGCTGAGGCAACGGACCAGCCGTGGCTGGGACATTGCAATGGCTTTGTTTCTCCATTTATTTGAAGCCTAGGTTTTTTATTGTTTTTTTTCAGCGGCCTCAAGCAAATGCAAGTGAATGATTGCATATATGGTCCCATAAATCGTGAACCAAATAGAACGTTGAATGATTTTGAAGCTTACCATGGGGTTATCTGTTTGCCTTCTTAAATAGTTCGTCAGCATCAATTTGATATGTATTTTACTTCAGGCGAGCCAATGGCACGGAGGCTCCAACAAGTGGTTTCCAGGAGACTCCAGACATCTCACAGCTCCCCGAAATCCAAGACCTCCATAGTCCATTCTGCTTGCCGTGCCTCCATTTCCGATAGCTAAGTTGGTGAACAGTTCGCTGAATTCTATCATGGATGTTGATTTGATGGATATGCATGGTATAATTATGTATAATTGTAGAGTATCTATAGCTGGTTGGTGGTTTGGAACATGAATTTTATTTTCCCCAATAGTTGAGATGATGATCCAATCTGACGAACTCCATCATTTTTCAGGGGGGTAGGTATACCTCAACCACCAATTAGATAGAGTTAATGGTCTTTATAAACCAACTTAAGGGGAGAGACCTGACTGATCTGACTGGGACATCCCAGACCGGTCGCAATTCACCGTGCACTTTGATTCTCCAATCTTCGTTAAATCAATGAATATTATATAATACATATAATATATATATATATACATATTAGGGGTAGTTTGACATGAATGTTAACCTAGTCAGCTAAAAATATCGATTTATCTATCTATCTATCTATCTATCTATTTATTTATTCTGGCAGGGTATCAAAGGTTGGCCATGATGGGATGTGCAGCTCAGCTATCATCGGACGAGTGCCAAGGTGTTCCCCGGTGGAAAGCCTTGCCCCGACGCTTGGAACGATTCAAGACTCGCAAGGGAAAGGCTTTCCATCGAACGATTCTAAAGTTTCTAACCAGTGAGAAGTCCACGGAACCAACAACTGTGTTTCGAAGCTTCGAAGATGGTGGGCCTGTCAATTAAGACATCCACTGGTGTGAGTGTCCACGATGGTTGGCAAATGGGCATCATCGAATTGCAAAGTTCGGTTGCGGCATGTTGCAACATGTTCAACATGTTGCGGCCATGGTAAGTACCACTTCGAACTTCTAACTTTAGGTCTTTCGGTGAAACACGCACAGCAACCCCAGAGATACAGGAAAGGGATTGCATTGACAACCAGGCCAACGGCAGATGACGTGGACCCTTGATGACAATGTAAGATGCTCGGCACGAGTTTCGTGGACCCAGGAAATCCATGTGGATTTCGCGAGGCTAAGCTAAGCAGGATCTTTTCCGGTCATATAAAGAGAATTTTTGAGGAACTCATGGTCAACATATGCTAATATGGCCAATATGGTCATTCTAAATAGAAAAACACACAGTCCTTCAGCGGAGTGGAGCCATTGTTGATGTGAGATAGTATGGTTAGTATGAAACATGGCCAATGACAATAGAATCAATAGATGTTCATAGATTCTCAATATTTTATTGAGATTCATTTTGATACATGAAACATGCCATCGTAAAATTCAAGGGTTGGAAAGGAAGCATGACCAATGGGTCAGAAACATGTAACACATGCAACACATCTAGCACATGTAACAGATGTAACACATGTGCAAGGGAACACTAGCACATTGAATCTGGGTAAATTACCCTCTGGTTATTTAACATAGCCATGGTATAGATGGTCCATAGAAATAGATGGTTTACCTTTCTTAAAAATGGTGGATCTTTCCATGGCGAACTGTTAGTCATAACCAGATGGTACCCTGCAATCGCTGCAGTTCGTCGCTCCTCCCAAGGTCTGTTGTCTCCAAAAAATCGGTCGATTTCGGTCACGGGTGACCTTTAAGGCATAGCTTTAGTGTCAAGTCAACTAACAGAACTTTGGAAGCTCCACGGGAAAATCACCTTTAAGTATGTTGAATGTTTTTAAATGAATAAATCATTGAACTGAATAATCTAAAACGGCAATTTTCCAGTTCGCAAACTGTTAGTTGACCAGAGGTTTTTTTGTCAAGGCCCGAAAACATTGCGAAGTAATACGTGGCAGCAGCAGCCTGCACCTTGACATCGGCGACATGGAAAGCATCAAGAATGTCCGTAATCGTTTAGTGTGTAAGAACAGAAGTTATCGTAATGTTTTACCCTCTGGTTATTCAACATAGCCATGGAAAATGGCCCATTTATAGATGGTTTACCTATTAAAACTGGTGATTCTCCATGGCTATGTCTTTGTTAAATAACCAGATGGTATATACAATTCATAAATCATTAGAATGACTAGTGTCGATATAGTCGAGACCCGAGACCCCCATTGTTGTTTGACATTCGTGATGTTGCCATGGCATCATTTTTTCGGATGTGTCTTTATTGGGACTCTGTTTGGTTTTGAGTTGAAACTACAAGTGCGAGTTTCAATTGCATGCTGATAAAATGTGTTGGTATAGGCCTTTGGCCACAGCTGATCGAGTTTGTCTTTCCTTGAAGATGGTTCAAATCAAGATTCCTTGATTGTTGAAAGTTGAAACATGTTGAAACCAAAGGTGTTCCTGGAATCAGGGTTTCACTGTTTTTTGTGCGCTTTAAGTGGTGTGTTAAAGCTTTGCTATTTTATTTGAAACCGTTGATGTGTTCAGCAATCTGTCCCCATTCGCCATCGAAAGGCGGGAATTGACCAATGGCCAACTGTTCAAACGTGTTGGGGGCTGCTGCATGGGTATCTTGACACCTAATTCGACCATGGCAGAAACACTGGCGCCATTAGCACGAGGACTTCAATTTGTGCCGTGGCAAGCTCCGCTTCTTGTTCTCACCAATCAACCAGGGAATGATGAGAATTCGAGCAATGAGATTTGGGTATGGATCAATACCTATGAAAATACCCAGCTATTAATGGGATGAACATCCATAAATCCCAGCTATTTTGATGTGAACTACAGGGGTACTATTGGTTTTGACACACTGCCATTTCACAATAGTTCACAGCTGTCCCCGACTTCAGGAGTTCTGATCACGACAGAAATGTAGTACACAGTCCCCGTGAGTGCAGTGGAAGACAGCGATCAAAATCCGCGCCCGACTCTGGCACAGGTAGTATCCTCAAATATGTGATGTCGATGATGTCGTTTCATTGCTGGTGCAAAGTTTACAATACCATCGTCAAACATGGCTAGCTGGAAAATATTCCAATGATAAGTGATCTTAAGTGATCTTAGCATTTTAAAATTTCTCAATCGATTTAACATGGCCCATTTATAGATGTCCCAGGTTCCCAGAGGGTAAACCCGTCAGGGTGGTGGCTGAGTCCTTGAAATCTTGTCCGCGGCCTGGTCGATGAGAAATTGATCGAAGTCAATGGCGAATTGTCCCATTGCCATGGTTGATTACCATGGGATAAAAATGTAAAGGACCATGGGATGTGGGTGGTTTTCCCAGAAATTCATACAATTTTTATTGCTAACCCAAGTGCTCACAGTTTCTTTGTTAATCTGTTAATCATCAGTTCCCTACGAAAATTGCAATTTTTTGGAGTATACCGTATAGCCCGTTCTTCCATGAGCAATGAAATCCAAGACTGCGCTCTACGTGAAACAACCGTATTACCCCATTGCTTTAATCCGACTGGCGGTTCCTCTTCATTGGGGTCATTTTGCTGAGGTGTGGTAACTATGGCCAGCGACACTGGAGTGCCCCAGGCGCTGAGTCATGGGGGTACCCTACATCGTCCAAGTTATTGGACAATGACTTAGTATTCAAACCCATGGTGACTTGGGGATCCCCCATTCAAAGAAACCCCCATCTATATATATAATATATATATATATATGACATACATGTCTATATATATATATATATACATGATTATATGTTTATTTAGCTCTAATTTATTCTAAGTTATGGCCATTTTAAAAGGACAACTCCGGAAAAATGATCATGAAGCAGTGGATTACATTGGGTATCATATTTTCAGAGCAATCCATGTAGCGAATCTAATGCTGTTGCCTCTGCTAGGTTCCTGAAGTGATTCTCCAAATTTTGCTTTATGACCTTGTTTTCAAGAGCACAGTTGTTCGATCCCGCGAAAAGATATTGCTGGTATTATACTTACCTGAGTCGTTTGAGACCACTTAGAAAATGCTATGATACAACCCTAAAATAAACTAAACGTACCTAAACACTATATGTTGATTGTGTGGTGTCTCTTTACAACTTCGACAGTTTAGAGAATCTGTTTTCATGGCCACCCTCAGACGGAGCTGGCTAGATCGGAGTGTCCATAATCTTGAGGTAAAACCTGCAATGTTCCTATTTCAGAAAGGCACTGGATGATTATCGCTACTGTAAGGGATAATAGATATATTATGATATATTGGGGGTTAGATAACAGATATTATGATAATAGATATATTATGATAATAGATATATTATGATATACCAGTAGTACCGCACAAGGCGGTGGCGGAAGTTTCAAAAATAGGAAACCTATAGGAGAAGTTGGTTGTTGTGAATCAGGGATGGCAGAGCGAAGCCACTGATTGACCGAAAGGTGGTTGGAGTTGTGTTTGCTGGAATGGTTGTAATGGTTGCAGTGGTCACCTCACCCACAACTGCTGGATGTAGTGTGATGTACTGCAAGTGTAGTTGTAGTTGTAGCGTAGTGGAGTTGTAGTTGTGGTGTAATGTAATTAGTGTAGTGTAGTTGCAGTCATATGGTTGTAGCTGTAGTTGTTTTGTAGTTTTAGTTGTAGTTGTTGTAGTTGTAGTTGTTGTGTGGTTGTAGTTGTTGTGTAGTGTAGTTGTTGTAGTTGTAGTTGTAGTAGTAGTTGTTGTTGTTGTTGTAGTTGTTGTAGTTGTAGTTGTAGTTGTTGTTGCTGTTGTTGTAGTTGTAGTTGTAGTAGTAGTAGTAGTTGTTGTTGTTGTTGTAGCTGTAGCTGTAGTAGTTGTTGTGTAGTTGTAGTTGCTGTTGTAGTTGTTGTTGTAGTTGTAGTTGTTGTAGTTGTTGTAGTTGTTGTTGTTGTTGTTGTTGTTGCTGTTGTTGTTGTTGTTGTTGCTGTTGTTGTTGTTGTTGCTGTTGTTGTTGTAGCTGTTGTAGTTGTAGTTCTAGTTGTAGTTGTAGTTGTTGTGTAGTTGTTGTAGTTGTTGTTGTTGTTGGTGTTGGTGTTGTTGTTGTTGTTGCTGTTGCTGTTGCTGTTGCTGTTGTCGTCGAGGTTAGTGTAGTTAAGTTAGTGAAGTTAGTTAAGTTAGTCAAGTTAGTTAAGTTAATCAGTGTCTACTTTTTCGACATCTTCACGTCAAAAAAGGCTCAAAACCCTCAGTTTTTTTACACTTTTGACTTCGAAATGTGCTTCGCGCCACAACGGCGTGCACTTTTTTGACACTTTTTCGACATCTGAACCTCCAAAAGTGGTCCGAGACCGTCAGTTTTTAACACTTTTGACTTGGAAATGCGCTTCGCGCCACAACGGCGTGTACTTTTTCGACATCTCAACTTCCAAGAGTGGTCCGAACCCCTAGTGTTTTTAACATTTTGACTTGGAAATGCGCTTCGCGCCACAACGGCGTGCACTTTCTCAACATCTCAACTTCCAAAAGTGGTCCGAGAATGGTGTGTTTTGCACATTTTGACTTCAAAATGTGCTTCGCGCCACAACGGCGTGCACTTTTTCGACATCTCAACTTCCAAAAGTGGTCCGCTCCTCTAGTGCTTTGTCCATTTTGACTTGGAAATGTGCTTCGCGCCACAACGGCGTGCACTTTTTCATGTCTCATCTGGCCAGCTGGCTCCGCACCCGCCGCTTTAGCGAGCCTACTTTTCGACCCTCCGGAGCCACAAATCATTGGAAAAACACAGTGAATTGCGACTTTCCTATCTTTTCGCGCATCTACCTCTTCTCTCTTCTGATCTTGTCTCTTCTGACTCTTCTCACCTCTGCTTTTCAACTGTCCATATTGTCGGAAGTTTCACTTCTAAACTTCCTTCGATTATGACGCGCATCCATTTTTATCAACTGGGAATTCCCCTTTTTCAGCCACCGGGTGTTCCCGGCAGGTCGTAGAACTGGCGAGTGAGTCCTTGCTCGTGGAGACGGTGACGCCAAAGGATCGGTGAGTTCCCCTTTTGGTTCATCTCTTTCACAGTAACAATCAATGAACATCCATGATAGTGTAGGATAATCATTGAGAATTTTGCTAGGGAAAATCATGACATATATATATATATATATAGATGTATATAGATGTATATATACATATGATGGGTAAATTTCATCACGACCGAAGCCTGTTCTCCCGAGGGAAATGATGGGAATTGTTGGGGAATCATCCCCATAGGCCCAACATCAGGCGCCATGGTCGATGTTTGGAATCGCCAAAAAAAAGTGTGATGATGGGTTAAGTTATAGCGATCCCCAAGTCAAGATAGAAGTTGGCAAAATCCAAATCTAGAATAGTGATAATAGTGAACGTATTCTATCTGTTGGAGATTACAATATAATTATATAATTAACTATACATAAATGTGACTTCATCATTCCACCTTGTTTCTTCATCCAGGGGCTCAGCCAGGAGTGCCACCAACTGAAGGTTTCCTTCCTGCGCTGGAAGCTCAGTGCTATCATCACGATGGATTGATGGGAATTGGAGTAGAAGAATCATATAATATTGAATGAGTGTGTTTAACTATTGCTTATCCAGATGGCTGGTCAATAATATTTATCCATATTTATCCAGATATTCATTATTCAGATGATAAACATCCAGAGTTTATTACTATTTATCCAGATTCAATAAGTATCCAGATGAAGATTCAATGTTTGGTATTGGGAATAATGCAGACACTGAATCTTTATCCAGATGTCCTCATTCATGATATGTGTTGGAGGCATTTCAATTCAAGAGACCCAGCATCACCACACACTTTCACTCACTGCGGTGGAATGGTAAAAATATATATCCAGATGACTGGTCAACTCTGGCAATCAAACTATCTCATGGGAGTTTCATCTCAGTATAAAATGGTATAAACTCATAAAAAACGACTATCCCATGAATAGTTTCACACTCCTATTAGTCCCCCTTTATATATATGATATCTGCAAAGAAAAAAAGGCAACATCCAGCAGGATCTGGAGGATACGATCAGATGCTTCACAGTCGTCCCGGTGAGGTCCCGGATCAGTGCTTCGTGCTGGCGATGGTCCTGTGAGGCGATGATATCCAGTGACCTTGTCAAAGGGGTCATCCAGGGGTCAACTGGTGGTTGTTCTGTCCCTCATTTTCCATCCTGAAATGGTCAACCTCAGGTTGCTGTGAAACATTGTGAAACCATGGAACTGCAACACGACACTGGCGTCTGGAAAAATGATGGAAAACTCGTTTTAAGAGGTGTACATGATATCTTTACTGCGGGTTGCAAGTGCCAGAAAGCCAGGCAGAGATGTGTGCTGACTTCCAGTGCTTTGCTACTTCGACGAAACGAGCCGCCGTCAAGTTTGAGCTATTTATTGATGGGTCAATTTTTTTGTAGGGCCATGACCCCAGAACCTCTTTCTTGTTTGGTATGGTCAACCCCCCCAAATGGTGGAAGATGAGGTGTACCACCATGGTTCTTCCTGGCTGCGTGAAGATTCAACCATGGGTTGCTCTATCTTGCTGTTTTTGGTGATGGTTCATGATTTTCCAAGCGAGTATTAATAACATGACCATGGGTTTGTTTGAAAATGGAATATGAAATCGGATACCCAAAATTCTCATGGTGGATCGTGATTGTCCCATAAAGTGTTCATAGAATGTCCGCAAGTTGGCTATTTTGAAAATGGTTACTTTGGCAATATCTTTATTGGTCACCCAACCCACCAGAAGTGATGGCAGTTTTACTGGTTCGCCCACATTATGATAGTTACGCCAATTGGATATCAGTTCGAACCATAATTTTCATGTGATGACAATTAACTACACTAAATATCCACCCAAAATTATATATATATATATACATATATATCAAGCAGTTTTGAAAATTAGCGTGCCCTTCATATACTAAGATGAATAAGACAATCACTCCCCATGCCAGATAGAGCTCCGCCGGGCAGTCGCTCAGCTCATGGAGGTCCCCATGGGAACTGGGCATTGATTTCACCGGTCAAAATGGGAGCATTGATACTGAATCTCCACAGGTTGCTGGGAAAATTCAGTGTTGATTTTCCCGTGGAAAACAGATGAACACCTCAAATTTACAGGCGATCTTCCATTGCCAGGCTTGATGACCGAAGGGTAAACCTTCCTATCTCTGGGAATATGTGGGATCTTCGCCCGATGCAGGAAATCGCCTCCTCTTCGGCTGAGCGTTTGCGTTTGGCGCTGGAGGAATGTGAGAAGCCAGGCTGCGGTGATGGACTTTTTCCTCTTGATGCAGAAATGGAACTCAAGACTAAGGAATAGATGTTCGAAAAATCCTAGAGTGATATTATCTGGATATATAGCTCTTAATACAGCATCTGGATGTATAGATCTCAATACTCACAGATCTTAACATGTTCTGGTTGGTGGTTTGGAACATGATTTTTATTTGTCAATATATTGGGAATTTCATCATCCCAACTGACGAAGTCCATCATTTTTCAGAGGGGTAGGTATACCACCAACCAGATGATTATTCACCATCATTAACCATCATCATTAACCATTATTAATAGTATATTAACCACCATGGTAGGTTGATAGGTATACCTCCAACCAGTTAACATGTTATTTGCGTAGGTTTTTTGGAGATCTGTGTAGGTCGCTTCTTGAACTTGCCTTGGCGGGGCCTCTTCTCCCCAGAGGCTGGCAGCCAGCCAGGGCAGCACGTGGGTCAGAAATGTGCAACGATGAGAGAGATTACCCTCCATATCCCTCCATTAAACTAACAGTTTGCTACGGAAAATGGACCATATATAGATGATTTACATTGATTTACCCATTACAATAGTGATTTGCCAGTTCGCTATGTTAGTTTACCAGAGGGTAAGCAAGTAAGAAATAGTACTCGTAGGAATGTGGAAAAATAATGAAAAATAGCGATAATTAAATCATTCAAGGGTCAGTCCTGCCGCAACTGTATATTGAACTTCGCAGCTGATGAATGGCACATTTCATTTGGCGTCACCCATGGTCACCGTGAAGCTTGGTCCCAGGGTTTTCTAGGCCAAATTTTGAGCTTTGAAGCAGCTTACAGCGTAAAATTTGGATGGCCATCCCACTTACAGTAACACTAGAGATCAAGCACAGAATGATCACTTCCAGACAAGAGATAGAGTATCGCATTCCAGCTCTATTAGAAAGTCTGGTCGGCACTTTGCTCATCGCAAGCCAGATTAACATGCCTTGATGATTACGATGAGCCTAGTGCTTTCGTCCAGAACCGTGGCTGTGGCTATGCAGGGTGGCCACCGTGCCATCGCCACTTCTTCAAATTTTGGAGTATCTCAAAAAGAATCCAAGAGATAGTTATATATCTCAACTTAGCTATCTTATAAACCATAAATATCCACAAATATCCATAAACCGTAGCTAAAAATTCTCTGTGTTTGATCAATTGATGTCTCTTTTGGGGGCTCTATGGGGCTCTATATCTTTGACGAAAAGATCCTGTCGGCCAGGACCTTCAGCTCGGATGCTCAGCGACGGAAACGGGTGAAGTTCAGCGACCGTCTGGAAGTGCTGCGGCGTTGTTTTTTTTGCAAAGCTGGCTTAATATAGGTTGATATATCTTAATAATTGTTATATCATATATATATTATATATATAATATGTATATATAATATGTATATATAATATGTATATATATTATAATATGTATATATATATATTCATATATCTTATGTTATTATACAAAAATATTAGGTATACGTAGTATAATTCCCCATAACAATCAAGCAACAAGGGTTTTGAACACTACTCAGATCCGGCATAACATACATAACCCCCTCAAAAAAAAAAAAACGACATGTTGATTCGTCGCCAATCCAACTTGAAGATCTTGAAGTGAAACAAACACTGGGTCAAACTGGGTCACTGACCAAAAGTATCGAAGATGCTCCCAGTCCAAGTTGGGGTTCCTCCGATCACTTCATGTCTCAGGTTTCCGCTATGGCTTGGTGATTATTTGATGCCGGATGAGTCCCATGCAGCTGCCAAAGAGCGCTTGGGACAGCTGCTGGGTCTGGAACCCAGATGAGTTGAACTTCAAAAAATATCCTGGTGAAGCCTGGCGGATAAGTTACATTAGTTATAGTAGGGAGTTGTACTACCTGGGTTTTTGGGAATTATTTGAATCGCCCAGATGTCGGAGAATTCCTTTTCTCTAGCAGCATCTCGCACAGCACAGGGCTGGCTGTGGGCTGTGAGTAATTGGACAATCTTCATAGGCCTCAAGGCCCAAAGAGATTGATGCTATTCTGGCTGAAGATTTTGGTTACTGTAAACCATTGGTGGAATCATCCCGAAATGACCCAACATGACTTCAGGTTGGTGGTTGGTTTTCCCAGATCTCATCCATGTTGCTACCCCGGCTGCTACCCCCATCCAAGGCGTGCAGGAAGAAGCTCTGGAACAGGTCGGAGTCATGTTTTGGGTCCTGAAATGAGGAATGCATCCCCCGATGTGTGGCGTTTCAATGGGAAAGATGAGTCTTTTCACCATGCCTAAGAATCAAATTTTGGGGTAGCTCGTTTTCCGACAAAGCCATGCGTACTAGCCACCTTTTCAGCTGGGAACGCTCAGTAGATTTGGCACACTGCGTTCAATCAATATGTCCAGAATAGAGAACAATAGCTATTGAAAATTGCCATTGATAGTTGATTTACCTATATTTACCCATTAAAAATGGAAATTGATTTGCTATCAGTGGTCTCTCATTCCCACTGAAATCCTTGGCGCAGGCGCCCGACTTCCTCGATGAGCACAAGCTCCTTACAGCACATGTTGGCACCTATGGTCCGCCGCTGTGGGTGGCGGTCTAAACGGTCCAAATCGCTTCAAGGGTGTGATGGTATGTAATCCCAAGATATCCCAAGGGTTCAAGCCAGTCTTTTTCTTCATATGTGCATCTTAAAAATGGATAAAAATGGATACATCAGCATTTTTGAGTCAATCCTGCCTTCTTTATCCTTCTTTGATGTTATTGTTCCCGAGATCTTCGATCCCCACGTGAAAACCCACGTTTTTGCCCTGGCCGGCTGCGTGAAATCGCATTTTTCTGGGTTGAAAGCACCATGAGATCATCGTTTTGGGGGACGATGATCCAGACCCTGCTATGAACCCTATGATTCATCGCATAGGGGATGAATATCCATAAATCAACCATAAATCCACAAATCAGCCATAAATCAGCCATAATCAGCCATAATCCTCCACAATCTTCCATAAATCCTCCATAAATCCAGAGCTATCACCCATCCCTATCGGCTCAAACTGGAGGACCGGAGCCTGGAAGCGACCGAGCTCAAGGGAAAGCTCCCAAGGCGGGAAAATGATGACGTGTTTTTTTTAGGCTGAAATCATCTGAAATCAGATCTCATTCAAATCATTACGGGACTGGGCTGTTTTTTTTTCCAAATGTTCAGAGCAGTCAGAGCGAATTCGTGTTCGACGAATTTATGAAACAAACTTCAGGCATTCAGATTTATGAACGTTTTTTGTCATGTTGTAGCTGTGAAAATTGTGTGCAAGAAACGGGTCTCAATGTGTCTCCCCTTAGGTAATCGCATTCCCCGTTCATATCAAACCTCCCTGACTAAACCGTGGTTTCTGGCGGGTGGAGCTGCTTTCAATTCAGCTTGGTGGCTAAGCCGTCAAAAGTTGATTCAAAAGCTGGCGCCAGAACCCAGCTTTTCCATGATAGCCTCAACAATCTTCGGATATATCATGATAATTCATGGTTTATTCATGTAAATTGAGATCATTACACATCATATATCCCATTATAAAATACTATAAATGTCCATTGTATATATGTCCAATATATTCCAATATTCATGTCATGACGGGATATGACCATTTCCCCATTCACCCCAATGAATTTTCCGAACCTGCCGCCACAAGGCATCCACCTCTGGAAGTTCCGGACGCTCCGGCAGCTCCGGAGTTCCGGTGGCGCTGACCACGTGTGCCGAAGTCGGAATTCGGATGGTACGTGGATTGGATGGATGATTTCATGGTGAACAAATCTGAGGTGAATGATTACCCTCTGGTAATGACTGGTAATGACTAACAGTTTGCGAACTGGAAAGATCCACCCTTTTTTTCACCATTTTGTAGCTGGGTAAATCCACTTTTCAATAGCTATGTTAGTTTACCAGAGGGTATTCATTATTAACTGGAAATGTTAGGCCATCAAACTGGGTCAACCGACTGGTTAAATACGAACTACAGTAGATCGACGGTACTGTATTTTTTTTCTGTCAATGGTCAAATGTACTAACCAGCTAAACAGCTAAACATTAGACTTTTTGACAGGTATCTAAGATTCACAATGTTTAATGGATTATTTAATGGTCAATCATGGTAAATAGTGGTTAGGATTCCGGATGATCTAATGGTAACTTGAGGATCATCCCATGCATCGTTTTTAAGTGGTTAGATAGTTGAGTTACCCTCTGGTAAACTAACGTAACTATGGAAAATCACCATGTTTCATTGGTAAATCCACGAACTAAATGGTCATTTTCAATAGCTATGTTAGTTTACCAGAGGGTATGTTTAGTTTACCCAGTTATAAATGGGAAAAGCTACTGAATACGGACTTAGTAACCAGGGTCATGAAACAGTTACAAGCTGTGGGATGATCCTCCAAGTCCTGGATGAACTTCAATCATCTACACCTACTTTGTTGTCCCAAGAATTGCGGCACCAAAAAAGACGATAAAGACATGATAAAACCTGATAAAGCCCAGATAGAATCAGATTATGTCTGTTTACTGACGTGTCAAGCATCATGAAAAATCCCAGAATTGGGGGCGGAAAAAAAAAAAACGCTCTCCAGGTGTGGCTATGGTGGTCCTCATCTTAGCCGTCGCGATCCCAAAGATGCTTTAAGGTGGATGCTCAAAATTTCCCGGAACAACCCCTGGAATAGGGACCTTTAGGTGGGTTTAAACCCGATGGCGAAAAAACACCATCCAAGTTTAACAATGTTTAACCAAGCAGCGTCAGGGTGTTTAAAACATTTTAAAACTATTTACATAATTTATATTGCCCTTAAATGAAACCAATTAAACCCCTATATGTGATGGTGAAACCATGTCAACCCCAATTTGTGTGGGTAAAATCGGGTAAAACCGCCATGTTTAATCAAAATGGTGTGTTTTGTCTCCCCATCCACCATTTGAAAAACGCCTGGATCAGGTGGCCCTGCAGAACAAAAAAGCAGCGACAGGGTTGCGGCGGGACCCACTTGGTGGGGTTTAGGTTATCTCTTTATGATTTTTTGACGAATTCTAATCCCCATAGCTTGGGACATAACCTCTATATCTATGGACCCTATGGACCCTATGGACATACAAAAAAAACACGAATGAACTGGAACTGCCGGTTGATCATCATTTCCCCCTTATTTGATGGACACAAACTATATTATTATTGTGGTAAAGCCCATGTTCACGCACACCCATGATTGTCCTGGGCTCCAGCCATTTTGTCTCCGGGTCGGGCAATTTTCGGCAGCACGCGCGGCTGACAGGCGGCATGCTGTCACTCATTTTTGCCCGGGAAATTAACTAGAAATTGGTCATAGCCATTTTCCATAGCTATGTTAATTCACCAGAGGGTATATCCCATTCGTATCCCAGTCAATCCCCATGCTTCATTATTCCCATGATATTCCATGAAACAAGGTAGCTCCGCCTCCTTTCCCAAGTTCCGTGGTGTTGACAGTGGCGGCAGGTGCGACAGAGTGATGCAGATCCGACAAGTTGTGCCCCACCTCGTCAGGGTACCACAAAGAGTTGCTGCTGAACATGACTTGGGAAGATGTCAGTAGATGTCAGTAGAAAATCAGAGGTTGAAAATGCTGGACACATATGGACCCACCTATAAAGATATATGAAAACAATATTGAAAACAAAAAACTGAAACATGTCTGAGTCTGAAAGCTTGTGTTTGTCTTAACATCAGCATCATCAACATCCACAGTCACTTGATGTAACTTTCATCCTAAAGCCATCGCTTCGCTGAGGTAAGAGGAGCCAGTTTCCAGTGGCGTTTCCTACCGGTTGAAGGCGATTTTCTCGAAGGTGTTGCTACTGGAAATCCATGTGTTTTCCATATGATATTATGTTAATTACCCTCTGGTAATTTAACATAGCTATTGAAAATGACCAATTTATAGTTGATTTACCCATTGAAAATGGTGATTTTCCATATAGTTACGTTAGTTTACCAGAGGGTATACGGCAACGACATTTAAATATGTGGAGGGCGGGCCAGACCGCGAGGCCCAGGAGGTACCTGTAGTATTTTCAATACCAGTTCATATATTTCAAAATCCGTATATTTAAATGTACTTACCCGTATAAAATAGTTGGTTATCACCAATATAATACATATGGTAATTAACCATAATTATTGTTGTTCCATAATTTGGTGATGTTCCATATGTTAGAAAAAATGATAAAATGATTTTTTCAATGACCAATGATTATCTTTTGTTTCACGTTCTATAGATCCTTTTCGATATGCTAATACTGGTCATTTCGATATGCTTTGATTGGCTCGAAACATGGAGAGCTTCTGGATCATCCTTTGAGACACCATTTGGATGGTCGGTGGATTTCTCATCAAAATCTCTAAGAACGATCGAAGAAAATATGTATGAACATCTAACATGGTTAATGGTTAATGTCGTGGTTAATAGTGTTTAATGGTTAATGGTTAATCAATCCAGCTGGTTAATCAATCTGGGTAAATTTCATCACGACCGAACCCTGTTCTCCCTAAGCCTGGAAATCTAAGGGAAATCGTAAGGCGTAAGGGAAATGATCCCCAAATGGCCGCAAGATTCAGGGTAATGAAATATTATAATTTACCCAGATACATGTAGATACATGTAGATACATGCAGCATTGCTAATGACCATGTATCAAACTTGATCCAGGGTTCCTACACAGAACTCTCAGTGAACATCGCCACGCAATCTGCGAAAAAATCCCAGGGCTCAGACGCCGTAGCTTCTCTTCTGCGAGCAAGGCGCGATTCGGTGGGTTTTTTAAGCACCGAAGATGGGAATTTTCGCTATGGCAACTGGTGATTTCAGCAACCATAGGGGATTGCTTAATGTAGGTTAGCCAATGATAACCGTAACATACTGTAACTGCTTGGTGGTTTCAACTACGCATTTTTTGGATGATGGTCCGCCCAATGATCCCCAAGGATGAGGAAACATCGGATGTGGCAAGTCACTGAAGCCTAAAAGGAACCACACGTTGGAACCATTTTGGTGAGGTCAACACCTACAATTATCCAACAGATTCCAATGGTGTTTCTCTTTCTCAAGGAAGCATTCAGCTACACAGTTATACATGGGCTATATCCAGCTATTTTGATGTGAACAGAAGGTTTGTGTCCATAGCCGTTTGGGAAAATCTCTGGAAAGTACCTCCCCAACGACCATTTCCCTATTTTTCTTTCCATGGTCATGTTGTTTAGCACATTCCCCATTTCCAGAGACAGAAAGCCTGTTTTCAGCGTCATTTGAGGTGGTGGCTTCAGCACAGGAAGCGCTGAAAGACGTGCACGATGGTGCCACGCTTTGTATCGGTACCTCGGTGGATATGTGCCAAAATGGTTCCCTCGGTACTAACGAAAATGCACGGAAAAACCATGCATTTTCTCTGAACATTCAAGATATTCAAGGAAAAACTCAACTCAATGGTGTAAATTCCCTAGTTTGGGGGGGCATACCCCATTCTCACAGACGCCCATATCACAAGATCCGTCTATAGCTACAGTATGCACCATGGATATTGAGAAGAATTGAGAATAATTGTGATATGATGTTGGAACATGTTGGAACCAAAAGTTGATGTGCTGAATGCTGCTGAATCGGTCTGCCATTTCTATGACCCTACATGGGTCTGTCTGAAAATAGGCTACCCCTATGGTACCCCTAAAGTCAATGGTTGATCATCAATCATTGCTTATAACTGTTTAGCCATTTTGGGGCGTTTTTCCCGCGGGATTTCCCCTATTTTCAGTTCTGTTCAGATCCACATCCAACATACATCCAACAATCAGGTGGCTTCGGTCTTTGTGGCATCCCTGAGAATTTGATTGAAGCGCTGCAACAGAAGGTGCCTGTAGAACGCTATGTTGTTCTCATAGATTGGAAAATCATGACAAAGGATAAATATGGTAGAACAGTAGGACATGAATGAATACACTTCAGGTCTTTAGAGGTCAAAAAGATAGAGAAATGTCTCCCGACTTTTTCTGGATGCCAGCCGACTTCATCCGATATTGACTGCGACAGGGGACGAAAGACCTTACTGTCCATTGCTTAGATCAGCTGTGCAATGGAAAGTTGGATCAGACACCTGGGGGCTGGTTGTCAATCCAAGAAAATCGGCCATTGATGGCAATTGGAATCCCAAAAAATCCCATGATGTAAGGATTCCGGTCCGGATGACCAGACCCATCCAGACCCCAGCCGTCATGCCATTTTTGATGACCGAGGCAGTGTCAAACAACGCCGGAGTCGACAATTTTGGCTTGGGCCTTTTGCTCCAGTCGAGGCGCCACGGCGCCACTGGACTGGACTGGTCATTGGTCCCAATTTATCAGATCATTTTAGAGATTATTTAGAGATCATCAATGATGGTTTAAAAATAATATCATTCGAAAATATTCGAAATATCAGATAAATTGGTCCCATTTATCAATGATGATCACTATCAGATTGAATATGATATAAGTATGTATGATTCAATTGGGGATTGATCAGTCCAAGATTGACATGACGATTATTTTTTCGGGCTCACATGGACTGGATCCAATCCAGCTGCGATGATGTTGCAGTAGGTCAGTTGGTGCAGTCATGGAAAATGCTAGTTTCACCCTGTTCGAACCATTTAATTAAAAACCAAGATTCAGCATTGAAAATCGTGACATGAGAGACCCCCGCTGTTGAAAGTAGTGTTCATCCAAATTATTGACTTCATGATGTTTGAATAAATCACTCTGGTTTGTTGTGTTCAAGAACATCCATTTCGACAGTTCTTTCACAAAAAACGACAGGGCGAGTTCCAGGTATTCCAAGTCAAATCCCAGCAGCCCAGGCAGATCAAGCGCATGATCTCCTCGTATGTTGGCGAGAACAAGCTCTTTGAGGTACCCGGGGGGTTCCGTTTTGTCATGGGTACCCCCTTGCATCATCCAATCATCCAAGTCATTCCACCATGACTTAGTAATGAAACCTATGGTGACTTGGGGAGTCCCCATTTTAAGAAACCCCCATATGATATATATATATATATATACGTATATATATACATATATATACAGTATATATGTATATGACATAATGACATACATGATTATTATTATTACTATTATTTTATTTTTATTATTATTATTATCATTATTATTATTATTATATATATGTATAGATATATATATATATTAGTATTCATGTATATATGTATATATGTACATATATATATATATATACGTATGTATATATACATATGTATATATATATACATATGTATATATGTATATATGTTGATTCCCCTATAATACTATATGCTTCTTTGGAATGGTCACAATCACCAAATCTCTGTAGCGCCCTAAGCGAGAAGCGATCACGTGTGTCGAAATATCTACGGACCAACCAGCTGGAAAGTGCGCATGATCTGATGGCCATGATTAATTGATTGTTTTGGCCATGAGCCACCAAGTGACCATAGAGATTTAATATGGGTATATAGCGATTGTTAATGGTTAATACTGGTTAATACTGGTGAATTAATAGTAACTGGTTGGTGGTTTGGAACATTAATTTTATGACTTTCCATATATTGGGAATTTCATAATTCCAACTTACTTTCATATTTTCAGAGGGGTAGGTATACCACCAACCAGCATTAATTGATATAAATTGATATTGATTGGAGGTGTCCTAAGTCATAGGGGTACCCCTAAATCATCCAGAAATTCATAGATAATAGATGATGTTCATAGGATTTTCCATGAAATAAACCATCCAGCGAGCTTGGGATATCCCCATTCCCCCAGTGGATATGTGCTCCGCAGGAGCAGTATCTCACAGGCCAACTGGAAGTGGAACTGACCCCACAGGCGGTCAAAGTTGGGGATGGTGTATGAAATTGGGTGAATCCCATATGGAAAATATATGGAAAATATAGAGAAAATATGGAAAATACATGATGGTTAATGATGGTTACCCTCTGGTAAACTAACATTTGGCTATGGAAAATCACCATGTTTAATGGGAAAACTCACTATAAATGGCCATGTTCAATAGCTGCGTTAAATTACCAGAGGGTACCACATGATATATAGAATATGTATGAATATGTTGAAGATCTGTAATTAATGGATTAGATATGAAATAGATATCTACAAGGATTTATGAGGAGTACTTGCATTTGCAAGGTGGTTCTTGGAATTTTTCCTGCTCCCATTCAGAGCGTGTGCGCAGCAATCAGAACCACTTTTTGCGAGCGTATCCCATGAGACACCACCGAGAGAATGGACATGTGTATCTGAAACTCATATCACTATGCATAGGTACCCTCTGGTAAACTAACATTTGGCTATAGAAAATCACCATTATCAATGGGTAAATCAACTATAAATGGTAATTTTCAATAGCTACGTTAAATTAGCGGAGGGTAAGCACAGGCGCGTAATCTGAAATCACCACCTTCCTGGTAGGGCACCTTGGCTGAAAGGCTGCGAGCAGGCGGCAGTTCCGGCCCGGCCATTGTTTCGGGGAAAATGATGGAAAAATTGTGGATGTTCACCCAGAATTTATGGCAATTGGGTCAATGTTCATAGGGAAAATGATGGGAAGATGATGAAGAACCATGAGATTTCTGTGGGTTTTCCCTGACTTTCTCCGAGAAAGCCAAGGTTATTAGCCATGGCCATGTCCTAATGGGTCAGAAATGGGGAGCCAACCAGTTGGAGCAACATCTCGCTTCAGGCGGTGCGGGCATTCCAGCATTCTACACGCGGACCGTCACACTGCCCAGCGTTGACACTGCTTCCCGGGCACAACTTGGCACAACAACGCACAACTCGTTGGAAACAGTTTAACCGTTTGCCACTACAGTGGCTTATTATAAGTAATGTGGGTAAAATCCATCATAATAATAATAATAAATAATAATAATAAACCCAGCCTAATTTGGGAATGGTAAGTTTATACCACCAAGATCAAGCCAAAAATGGTGATCCAAGGCATTCCACCAAAAAATTGCTTGGTTTCAGGGGAAATCTACAGCCATGGTGCGTGTGTGTCGCTAAAATGTGTTTGGACCAGTTTGGAAATGTCACAAGTAGCTGATACAGATATGAAATATGATAAAATGATATAAAGTCCTACCAAATAGTGATACATCAAGATACATAACTTGTCCATATCTTTTTTGGGGATATAGAAAATAACAATCCAATTAAAACCTACCAAATGTGTTGGTGAAATGACTTGGATGCTCTCCATGCTCTCCATTGGTTGAGTCGTCTTGATTGTCAGGCCTATGGTACTGCTGTCCATGAAGGGCAGAATGTGATTAAATACGGCCCCGGCGGTGCAAAGGTGGGAGATCTTTTGTGGATTTCGCGAAGGAAGGGGACCAGTTTGTGTTTTTGAGCAGCACATAGAGTTTACAAATACTACATCTCAACTTCGTGATGGAAACACATCGTACACCAAACTTCTTGTGAGACACAGAACTATATATGTCACCTTTCCCTAAGTGAGCTTGGAAGATGTTTCTTGAAAATTGTCACTTTGGGGTTCCATCATATTCCGCTCATACAAGGTGGATTTGTCTGAACATAGGGGATACTCCAATGTATAAATTGGACAAAAGTTAAACGGATAAAATTGATAGCAAATGAACAATGTTAAAAAGAAAACTCATCTCTTAAATGGATAAGCATTGCTTATGGTTATCAAACATGAGATGTTGGAGAGCACCTCCACACTTTGAGATGTATCCATGT